>CAVLGL010000068.1:32500-632500 GCA_963668995.1 Parnassius mnemosyne
GTGGCCACCTCGGGCCGGCCCTACACCACGGGCCAGCCAAGGGGTTCCTCTTTGTTCACCGTGGTTGACCAAGCCACGGCTACTAAGCCCCCCCGCCACGACAAGGCGGGAACCCGTTCGGGGGGGAACCTAACCTAACCTAACCTAACCTAACCTAACCTAACCTAACCTAACCTAACCTAACCTAACCTAACCTAACCTAACCTAACCTTTTTTTTTTTTTTTTTTTTTACATGGGGAAATGCCTACGCATACCCGCCTTGCGGGGGCAAGAACGGGTTATGTCGGACTCGCACCGACTAAAACCCCATGATGTTCCACCCTCGTCGCATATTGGCAGGGCCACGGGAACGCTTTCGCACACTTCCGCGGCCCCACCTGCGCTGGCCGCCCCATGGCGGTCCCTCCTCGGGAGAGGAACACTCCTCCCCCATCTCCCTCTCAGGTAAGGCGCACCAGAACACATGGCGCGCCCTCCTCCTCGGCCTCCAATTTCACATGCGCAACGGACTCCCCCGTGTCCGATGCGCGAAGGCCATGGGGCCAGGAAAAACTAGCACTCAGAAGCACCAGCCTTCCTGACCCCAGCGGCGGATCTGGTCTATGGCTCCGCCGCCAACCAAAATTCGGCTGCGGAGGGTAGGGAGAGCGGCGCCTCGCAATACCGACACTCCTCTCCCCCCGCAGCCCCACCACCACCGCATCAATTGACGGTGCGGCCCCGTCTGAGTCGCGGAGGATAGGGCGAGTGGCGCATCGCCATACCAACACTCCTCTTCCTCCGCGACTCCACCTCGGCTGCAGCGGTAGAGGGTGCGGACTCCCCTCTCACCGCAGCCCCCCGACACACATCCGAAGTGGGCTCGCCAAGCCCACCCGGAGCGGCCACCTCGGGCCGGCCCTACACCACGGGCCAGCCAAGGGGTTCCTCTTTGTTCACCGTGGGTGACCAAGCCACGGCTACTAAGCCCCCCCGCCACGACAAGGCGGGAACCCGTTCGGGGGGGAACCTAACCTAACCTAACCTAACCTAACCTAACCTAACCTAACCTAACCTAACCTAACCTAACCTAACCTAACCTAACCTAACCTAACCTAACCTAACCTAACCTAACCTAACCTAACCTAACCTAACCTAACCTAACCTAACCTAACCTAACCTAACCTAACCTAACCTAACCTAACCTAACCTAACCTAACCTAACCTAACCTAACCTAACCTAACCTAACCTAACCTAACCTAACCTAACCTAACCTAACCTTTTTTTTTTTTTTTTTTTTTTTTTTTTCGTGGGGAAATCCTCATGGATACCTCCGGCTGCGGGGGCAACCGGAAGGTTATGCCGGACTCCTACCGGCTAAAACCCCACGGTGCCTCCTCGCACGTGCGCGCGGGGCCGCGGGAATCCAAATTCTTCCGCAGCCCCACACTAGTGCTGGCCCGGTCTGTCCGGGCCTCTTCTCCTGTACGGGGTAGCGAGGTGTTCAGCTACCCCCCTCCACAGCCTCCAACTCCACCTGCGTATCGGACCCCCCCGAGTCCGATACGCGGAGGCCATGGGGCCAGGAAAATCGAGCGCTTATTAGCGCCCGCTTTCCCGACCCCAGCGGCGGATCTGGTCTATGGCTCCGCCGCCAACCAAGATTCGGCTGCGGAGGGTAGGGAGAGCGGCGCCTCGCAATACCGACACTCCTCTCCCCCCGCGGCCCCACCACCACCGCATCAACGGTGCGGCCCCGTTTGAGTCGCGGAGGATAGGGCGAGTGGCGCATCGCCATACCAACACTCCTCTTCCGAGTGGGCTTCCCAAGCCCACTCGGAGTGGCCACCTCGGGCCGGCCCTACACCTCGGGCCAGCCAAGGGGTTCCTCTTCGTTCACCGTGGTTGACCAAGCCACGGCTACTAAGCCCCCCCGCCACGACAATGCGGGAACCCGTTCGGGGGGGAACCTAACCTAACCTAACCTAACCTTTTAATTACAACTTTTCTAATAACTTTGCTAAATATTGGTCTTTTTCGTTGAAATTTTCTTTAAATAGTGTAATTAACTGCCCCCCATATTTCCCTTTAGTTTTCTTAGTTATTTTTCACCGTTATATAATAAATTTTCACATTTTTCCTTCTTTTATAGTATTAAATTCATAAATAAAACATAAATTAATCTATAACTTTACTGAAAGTTGCTCTTTTACGTTCAAATTTTCTTTTTAAATAGTGTATCTAATTACCCTCCGTAGTTTTCTATCGGAGTGGCCACCTCGGGCCGGCCCTACACCACGGGCCAGCCAAGGGGTTCCTCTTTGTTCACCGTGGGTGACCAAGCCACGGCTACTAAGCCCCCCCGCCACGACAAGGCGGGAACCCGTTCGGGGGGGAACCTTTTTTTTTTTTTTTTTTTTTTTTTACGGGGGGAAATCGTCATGGACTACCTCCGCCTGGGGAAAGGCGGAGGGGCGTGCCGGACTCTTACCGGCTAAAACCACCCCGGTGTCAACTCACACGTGCGCGTGGGGCCGCGGGAATCCAAATTCTTCCGCAGCCCCACACTAGTGCTGGCCCGGTCCGTCCAGGCCTCGTCTCCTGCACGGGGTAGTGAGGTGTTAAACTACCCCGTGTATCGCCTCAGGGGCGCGCACCGACACCCGCGCGCGCCTCCGCCTCGGGTCCATCGAGTAGGGGTGGCGGGGGCTTCCCCAAGTCCCTCGCCCCTGGACTCATTTATGGGGGCCGGAAAAGGGCGTTGTCCGCCCTTCTCCTGCGCCCGGTGCGCCTTCTGCGGCCAGGAAAGGGAGTCGAGATCTCCCTTTCCCGTTCCGCAGTTTCCTTCTGCGACATCACGTCCTCGCAGAAGGACACCACTGCATCCCACGACTCTGCGCTACCGACCATCTTCTGCACTAAGGCCGGCAGCGACAGATCGCCTCCTACTTTATTTGTGAGGACACGGCGCTGCTCCTCCCAAGCTACACACTCAGCGAGCGTGTGTTGCGCCGTGTCCTCCCCGCAATGGACGCAGTGGTGACACCGAGCGTCCGGCTCCCTGTCTATGCGGCGCAGGTACTTGCCGAAGCAGCCATGCCCCGACAGCACCTGCGTCACCCTAAACGACAGGGAGCCGTGCCTTCTCCCGAGCCAGTCGTCGAGTACTGGCCGGATCGCCTCGACGGTAGCGAGGCCGGCGGTAGGGCGCAGAAGCCTTTGCCGCCATTCCGCCACCAAGACCTGACGGAGCTCCTCTCGGCGCAGCGCGATCTGCCGCTGCACCGGCCTCGAGCCCCGTGCCCGCTCTTCCTCGCGCCATCGAGCGCCATTGAGTCGCGGAGGATAGGGCGAGTGGCGCATCGCCATACCAACACTCCTCTTCCTCCGCGACTCCACCTCGGCTGCATCGGTAGAGGGTGCGGACTCCCCTCTCACCGCAGCCCCCCGACACACATCCGAAGTGGGCTTCCCAAGCCCACTCGGAGTGGCCACCTCGGGCCGGCCCTACACCTCGGGCCAGCCAAGGGGTTCCTCTTCGTTCACCGTGGTTGACCAAGCCACGGCTACTAAGCCCCCCCGCCACGACAATGCGGGAACCCGTTCGGGGGGGAACCTAACCTAACCTAACCTAACCTTTTAATTACAACTTTTCTAATAACTTTGCTAAATATTGGTCTTTTTCGTTGAAATTTTCTTTAAATAGTGTAATTAACTGCCCCCCATATTTCCCTTTAGTTTTCTTAGTTATTTTTCACCGTTATATAATAAATTTTCACATTTTTCCTTCTTTTATAGTATTAAATTCATAAATAAAACATAAATTAATCTATAACTTTACTGAAAGTTGCTCTTTTACGTTCAAATTTTCTTTTTAAATAGTGTATCTAATTACCCTCCGTAGTTTTCTATAGTTTTTTTAGTAAATTTTCACAGTTTCATAACAAATTTTCATAAAATTCGTGTTCTTAGAGTCGTATTTTCATAAAATTTAAAAAAATTTTTTTTTTACAAATCTTCATTTCTTTCGCTCTTTTTGCACTTATTAGGTCCGTCTTGTGTAGAAACTGCCATCTGCACTCTAATCTGTAAATAATAACACACGGAATTAAAGAAAATCGCTACTTACCTAAACCGAGGTATAGTGGTCGATCGTTAAAAATATATTAATTTAATTACAACTTTTCTAATAACTTTGCTAAATATTGGTCTTTTTCGTTGAAATTTTCTTTAAATAGTGTAATTAACTGCCCCCCATATTTCCCTTTAGTTTTCTTAGTTATTTTTCACCGTTATATAATAAATTTTCACATTTTTCCTTCTTTTATAGTATTAAATTCATAAATAAAACATAAATTAATCTATAACTTTAATGAAAGTTGCTCTTTTACGTTCATATTTTCTTTTTAAATAGTGTATCTAATTACCCTCCGTAGTTTTCTATAGTTTTTTTAGTAAATTTTCACAGTTTCATAACAAATTTTCATAAAATTCGTGTTCTTAGAGTCGTATTTTCATAAAATTTTAAAAATTTTACAAATCTTCATTTCTTTCGCTCTTTTTGCACTTATTAGGTCCGTCTTGTGTAGAAACTGCCATCTGCACTCTAATCTGTAAATAATAACACACGGAATTAAAGAAAATCGCTACTTACCTAAACCGAGGTATAGTGGTCGATCGTTAAAAATATATAAATTTAATTACAACTTTTCTAATAACTTTGCTAAATATTGGTCTTTTTCGTTGAAATTTTCTTTAAATAGTGTAATTAACTGCCCCCCATATTTCCCTTTAGTTTTCTTAGTTATTTTTCACCGTTATATAATAAATTTTCACATTTTTCCTTCTTTTATAGTATTAAATTCATAAATAAAACATAAATTAATCTATAACTTTACTGAAAGTTGCTCTTTTACGTTCAAATTTTCTTTTTAAATAGTGTATCTAATTACCCTCCGTAGTTTTCTATAGTTTTTTTAGTAAATTTTCACAGTTTCATAACAAATTTTCATAAAATTCGTGTTCTTAGAGTCGTATTTTCATAAAATTTTAAAAATTTTACTAATCTTCATTTCTTTCGCTCTTTTTGCACTTATTAGGTCCGTCTTGTGTAGAAACTGCCATCTGCACTCTAATCTGTAAATAATAACACACGGAATTAAAGAAAATCGCTACTTACCTAAACCGAGGTATAGTGGTCGATCGTTAAAAATATATAAATTTAATTACAACTTTTCTAATAACTTTGCTAAATATTGGTCTTTTTCGTTAAAATTTTCTTTAAATAGTGTAATTAACTGCCCCCCATATTTCCCTTTAGTTTTCTTAGTTATTTTTCACCGTTATATAATAAATTTTTACATTTTTCCTTCTTTTATAGTATTAAATTCATAAATAAAACATAAATTAATCTATAACTTTACTGAAAGTTGCTCTTTTACGTTCAAATTTTCTTTTTAAATAGTGTATCTAATTACCCTCCGTAGTTTTCTATAGTTTTTTTAGTAAATTTTCACAGTTTCATAACAAATTTTCATAAAATTCGTGTTCTTAGAGTCGTATTTTCATAAAATTTTAAAAATTTTACAAATCTTCATTTCTTTCGCTCTTTTTGCACTTATTAGGTCCGTCTTGTGTAGAAACTGCCATCTGCACTCTAATCTGTAAATAATAACACACGGAATTAAAGAAAATCGCTACTTACCTAAACCGAGGTATAGTGGTCGATCGTTAAAAATATATAAATTTAATTACAACTTTTCTAACAACTTTGCTAAATATTGGTCTTTTTCGTTGAAATTTTCTTTAAATAGTGTAATTAACTGCCCCCCATATTTCCCTTTAGTTTTCTTAGTTATTTTTCACCGTTATATAATAAATTTTCACATTTTTCCTTCTTTTATAGTATTAAATTCATAAATAAAACATAAATTAATCTATAACTTTACTGAAAGTTGCTCTTTTACGTTCAAATTTTCTTTTTAAATAGTGTATCTAATTACCCTCCGTAGTTTTCTATAGTTTTTTTAGTAAATTTTCACAGTTTCATAACAAATTTTCATAAAATTCGTGTTCTTAGAGTCGTATTTTCATAAAATTTTAAAAATTTTACAAATCTTCATTTCTTTCGCTCTTTTTGCACTTATTAGGTCCGTCTTGTGTAGAAACTGCCATCTGCACTCTAATCTGTAAATAATAACACACGGAATTAAAGAAAATCGCTACTTACCTAAACCGAGGTATAGTGGTCGATCGTTAAAAATATATAAATTTAATTACAACTTTTCTAATAACTTTGCTAAATATTGGTCTTTTTCGTTGAAATTTTCTTTAAATAGTGTAATTAACTGCCCCCCATATTTGCCTTTAGTTTTCTTAGTTATTTTTCACCGTTATATAATAAATTTTCACATTTTTCCTTCTTTTATAGTATTAAATTCATAAATAAAACATAAATTAATCTATAACTTTACTGAAAGTTGCTCTTTTACGTTCAAATTTTCTTTTTAAATAGTGTATCTAATTACCCTCCGTAGTTTTCTATAGTTTTTTTAGTAAATTTTCACAGTTTCATAACAAATTTTCATAAAATTCGTGTTCTTAGAGTCGTATTTTCATAAAATTTTAAAAATTTTACAAATCTTCATTTCTTTCGCTCTTTTTGCACTTATTAGGTCCGTCTTGTGTAGAAACTGCCATCTGCACTCTAATCTGTAAATAATAACACACGGAATTAAAGAAAATCGCTACTTACCTAAACCGAGGTATAGTGGTCGATCGTTAAAAATATATTAATTTAATTACAACTTTTCTAATAACTTTGCTAAATATTGGTCTTTTTCGTTGAAATTTTCTTTAAATAGTGTAATTAACTGCCCCCCATATTTCCCTTTAGTTTTCTTAGTTATTTTTCACCGTTATATAATAAATTTTCACATTTTTCCTTCTTTTATAGTATTAAATTCATAAATAAAACATAAATTAATCTATAACTTTAATGAAAGTTGCTCTTTTACGTTCATATTTTTTTTTTAAATAGTGTATCTAATTACCCTCCGTAGTTTTCTATAGTTTTTTTAGTAAATTTTCACAGTTTCATAACAAATTTTCATAAAATTCGTGTTCTTAGAGTCGTATTTTCATAAAATTTTAAAAATTTTACAAATCTTCATTTCTTTCGCTCTTTTTGCACTTATTAGGTCCGTCTTGTGTAGAAACTGCCATCTGCACTCTAATCTGTAAATAATAACACACGGAATTAAAGAAAATCGCTACTTACCTAAACCGAGGTATAGTGGTCGATCGTTAAAAATATATTAATTTAATTACAACTTTTCTAATAACTTTGCTAAATATTGGTCTTTTTCGTTGAAATTTTCTTTAAATAGTGTAATTAACTGCCCCCCATATTTCCCTTTAGTTTTCTTAGTTATTTTTCACCGTTATATAATAAATTTTCACATTTTTCCTTCTTTTATAGTATTAAATTCATAAATAAAACATAAATTAATCTATAACTTTACTGAAAGTTGCTCTTTTACGTTCAAATTTTCTTTTTAAATAGTGTATCTAATTACCCTCCGTAGTTTTCTATAGTTTTTTTAGTAAATTTTCACAGTTTCATAACAAATTTTCATAAAATTCGTGTTCTTAGAGTCGTATTTTCATAAAATTTTAAAAATTTTACAAATCTTCATTTCTTTCGCTCTTTTTGCACTTATTAGGTCCGTCTTGTGTAGAAACTGCCATCTGCACTCTAATCTGTAAATAATAACACACGGAATTAAAGAAAATCGCTACTTACCTAAACCGAGGTATAGTGGTCGATCGTTAAAAATATATAAATTTAATTACAACTTTTCTAATAACTTTGCTAAATATTGGTCTTTTTCGTTGAAATTTTCTTTAAATAGTGTAATTAACTGCCCCCCATATTTCCCTTTAGTTTTCTTAGTTATTTTTCACCGTTATATAATAAATTTTCACATTTTTCCTTCTTTTATAGTATTAAATTCATAAATAAAACATAAATTAATCTATAACTTTACTGAAAGTTGCTCTTTTACGTTCAAATTTTCTTTTTAAATAGTGTATCTAATTACCCTCCGTAGTTTTCTATAGTTTTTTTAGTAAATTTTCACAGTTTCATAACAAATTTTCATAAAATTCGTGTTCTTAGAGTCGTATTTTCATAAAATTTTAAAAATTTTACAAATCTTCATTTCTTTCGCTCTTTTTGCACTTATTAGGTCCGTCTTGTGTAAAAACTGCCATCTGCTCTCTAATCTGTAAATAATAACACACGGAATTAAAGAAAATCGCTACTTACCTAAACCGAGGTATAGTGGTCGATCGTTAAAAATATATAAATTTAATTACAACTTTTCTAATAACTTTGCTAAATATTGGTCTTTTTCGTTGAAATTTTCTTTAAATAGTGTAATTAACTGCCCCCCATATTTCCCTTTAGTTTTCTTAGTTATTTTTCACCGTTATATAATAAATTTTCACATTTTTCCTTCTTTTATAGTATTAAATTCATAAATAAAAAATAAATTAATCTATAACTTTACTGAAAGTTGCTCTTTTACGTTCAAATTTTCTTTTTAAATAGTGTATCTAATTACCCTCCGTAGTTTTCTATAGTTTTTTTAGTAAATTTTCACAGTTTCATAACAAATTTTCATAAAATTCGTGTTCTTAGAGTCGTATTTTCATAAAATTTTAAAAATTTTACAAATCTTCATTTCTTTCGCTCTTTTTGCACTTATTAGGTCCGTCTTGTGTAGAAACTGCCATCTGTGTTCTAATCTGTAAATAATAACACACGGAATTAAAGAAAATCGCTACTTACCTAAACCGAGGTATAGTGGTCGATCGTTAAAAATATATAAATTTAATTACAACTTTTCTAATAACTTTGCTAAATATTGGTCTTTTTCGTTGAAATTTTCTTTAAATAGTGTAAATAACTGCCCCCCATATTTCCCTTTAGTTTTCTTAGTTATTTTTCACCGTTATATAATAAATTTTCACATTTTTCCTTCTTTTATAGTATTAAATTCATAAATAAAACATAAATTAATCTATAACTTTACTGAAAGTTGCTCTTTTACGTTCAAATTTTCTTTTTAAATAGTGTATCTAATTACCCTCCGTAGTTTTCTATAGTTTTTTTAGTAAATTTTCACAGTTTCATAACAAATTTTCATAAAATTCGTGTTCTTAGAGTCGTATTTTCATAAAATTTTAAAAATTTTACAAATCTTCATTTCTTTCGCTCTTTTTGCACTTATTAGGTCCGTCTTGTGTAGAAACTGCCATCTGCACTCTAATCTGTAAATAATAACACACGGAATTAAAGAAAATCGCTACTTACCTAAACCGAGGTATAGTGGTCGATCGTTAAAAATATATAAATTTAATTACAACTTTTCTAATAACTTTGCTAAATATTGGTCTTTTTCGTTGAAATTTTCTTTAAATAGTGTAATTAACTGCCCCCCATATTTGCCTTTAGTTTTCTTAGTTATTTTTCACCGTTATATAATAAATTTTCACATTTTTCCTTCTTTTATAGTATTAAATTCATAAATAAAACATAAATTAATCTATAACTTTACTGAAAGTTGCTCTTTTACGTTCAAATTTTCTTTTTAAATAGTGTATCTAATTACCCTCCGTAGTTTTCTATAGTTTTTTTAGTAAATTTTCACAGTTTCATAACAAATTTTCATAAAATTCGTGTTCTTAGAGTCGTATTTTCATAAAATTTTAAAAATTTTACAAATCTTCATTTCTTTCGCTCTTTTTGCACTTATTAGGTCCGTCTTGTGTAGAAACTGCCATCTGCACTCTAATCTGTAAATAATAACACACGGAATTAAAGAAAATCGCTACTTACCTAAACCGAGGTATAGTGGTCGATCGTTAAAAATATATTAATTTAATTACAACTTTTCTAATAACTTTGCTAAATATTGGTCTTTTTCGTTGAAATTTTCTTTAAATAGTGTAATTAACTGCCCCCCATATTTCCCTTTAGTTTTCTTAGTTATTTTTCACCGTTATATAATAAATTTTCACATTTTTCCTTCTTTTATAGTATTAAATTCATAAATAAAACATAAATTAATCTATAACTTTAATGAAAGTTGCTCTTTTACGTTCATATTTTTTTTTTAAATAGTGTATCTAATTACCCTCCGTAGTTTTCTATAGTTTTTTTAGTAAATTTTCACAGTTTCATAACAAATTTTCATAAAATTCGTGTTCTTAGAGTCGTATTTTCATAAAATTTTAAAAATTTTACAAATCTTCATTTCTTTCGCTCTTTTTGCACTTATTAGGTCCGTCTTGTGTAGAAACTGCCATCTGCACTCTAATCTGTAAATAATAACACACGGAATTAAAGAAAATCGCTACTTACCTAAACCGAGGTATAGTGGTCGATCGTTAAAAATATATAAATTTAATTACAACTTTTCTAATAACTTTGCTAAATATTGGTCTTTTTCGTTGAAATTTTCTTTAAATAGTGTAATTAACTGCCCCCCATATTTCCCTTTAGTTTTCTTAGTTATTTTTCACCGTTATATAATAAATTTTCACATTTTTCCTTCTTTTATAGTATTAAATTCATAAATAAAAAATAAATTAATCTATAACTTTACTGAAAGTTGCTCTTTTACGTTCAAATTTTCTTTTTAAATAGTGTATCTAATTACCCTCCGTAGTTTTCTATAGTTTTTTTAGTAAATTTTCACAGTTTCATAACAAATTTTCATAAAATTCGTGTTCTTAGAGTCGTATTTTCATAAAATTTTAAAAATTTTACAAATCTTCATTTCTTTCGCTCTTTTTGCACTTATTAGGACGTCTTGTGTAGAAACTGCCATCTGCACTCTAATCTGTAAATAATAACACACGGAATTAAAGAAAATCGCTACTTACCTAAACCGAGGTATAGTGGTCGATCGTTAAAAATATATAAATTTAATTACAACTTTTCTAATAACTTTGCTAAATATTGGTCTTTTTCGTTGAAATTTTCTTTAAATAGTGTAATTAACTGCCCCCCATATTTCCCTTTAGTTTTCTTAGTTATTTTTCACCGTTATATAATAAATTTTCACATTTTTCCTTCTTTTATAGTATTAAATTCATAAATAAAACATAAATTAATCTATAACTTTACTGAAAGTTGCTCTTTTACGTTCAAATTTTCTTTTTAAATAGTGTATCTAATTACCCTCCGTAGTTTTCTATAGTTTTTTTAGTAAATTTTCACAGTTTCATAACAAATTTTCATAAAATTCGTGTTCTTAGAGTCGTATTTTCATAAAATTTTAAAAATTTTACAAATCTTCATTTCTTTCGCTCTTTTTGCACTTATTAGGTCCGTCTTGTGTAGAAACTGCCATCTGCACTCTAATCTGTAAATAATAACACACGGAATTAAAGAAAATCGCTACTTACCTAAACCGAGGTATAGTGGTCGATCGTTAAAAATATATAAATTTAATTACAACTTTTCTAATAACTTTGCTAAATATTGGTCTTTTTCGTTGAAATTTTCTTTAAATAGTGTAATTAACTGCCCCCCATATTTGCCTTTAGTTTTCTTAGTTATTTTTCACCGTTATATAATAAATTTTCACATTTTTCCTTCTTTTATAGTATTAAATTCATAAATAAAACATAAATTAATCTATAACTTTACTGAAAGTTGCTCTTTTACGTTCAAATTTTCTTTTTAAATAGTGTATCTAATTACCCTCCGTAGTTTTCTATAGTTTTTTTAGTAAATTTTCACAGTTTCATAACAAATTTTCATAAAATTCGTGTTCTTAGAGTCGTATTTTCATAAAATTTTAAAAATTTTACAAATCTTCATTTCTTTCGCTCTTTTTGCACTTATTAGGTCCGTCTTGTGTAGAAACTGCCATCTGCACTCTAATCTGTAAATAATAACACACGGAATTAAAGAAAATCGCTACTTACCTAAACCGAGGTATAGTGGTCGATCGTTAAAAATATATAAATTTAATTACAACTTTTCTAATAACTTTGCTAAATATTGGTCTTTTTCGTTGAAATTTTCTTTAAATAGTGTAATTAACTGCCCCCCATATTTCCCTTTAGTTTTCTTAGTTATTTTTCACCGTTATATAATAAATTTTCACATTTTTCCTTCTTTTATAGTATTAAATTCATAAATAAAACATAAATTAATCTATAACTTTAATGAAAGTTGCTCTTTTACGTTCATATTTTTTTTTTAAATAGTGTATCTAATTACCCTCCGTAGTTTTCTATAGTTTTTTTAGTAAATTTTCACAGTTTCATAACAAATTTTCATAAAATTCGTGTTCTTAGAGTCGTATTTTCATAAAATTTTAAAAATTTTACAAATCTTCATTTCTTTCGCTCTTTTTGCACTTATTAGGTCCGTCTTGTGTAGAAACTGCCATCTGCACTCTAATCTGTAAATAATAACACACGGAATTAAAGAAAATCGCTACTTACCTAAACCGAGGTATAGTGGTCGATCGTTAAAAATATATTAATTTAATTACAACTTTTCTAATAACTTTGCTAAATATTGGTCTTTTTCGTTGAAATTTTCTTTAAATAGTGTAATTAACTGCCCCCCATATTTCCCTTTAGTTTTCTTAGTTATTTTTCACCGTTATATAATAAATTTTCACATTTTTCCTTCTTTTATAGTATTAAATTCATAAATAAAACATAAATTAATCTATAACTTTACTGAAAGTTGCTCTTTTACGTTCAAATTTTCTTTTTAAATAGTGTATCTAATTACCCTCCGTAGTTTTCTATAGTTTTTTTAGTAAATTTTCACAGTTTCATAACAAATTTTCATAAAATTCGTGTTCTTAGAGTCGTATTTTCATAAAATTTTAAAAATTTTACAAATCTTCATTTCTTTCGCTCTTTTTGCACTTATTAGGTCCGTCTTGTGTAGAAACTGCCATCTGCACTCTAATCTGTAAATAATAACACACGGAATTAAAGAAAATCGCTACTTACCTAAACCGAGGTATAGTGGTCGATCGTTAAAAATATATAAATTTAATTACAACTTTTCTAATAACTTTGCTAAATATTGGTCTTTTTCGTTGAAATTTTCATTCCACCTGTGGCACCGCTCTCGAGCGGTCGCGTCTAGGTAGTCCGCACATCCGTCCCCGTACGGTAGTGCTCTCTCGCTCTCGCGCCTCCGCTGTCCTGCTCGCACTATACAGTGCGACGCCTGGTGAGTCCTTTTTCGCTAACTCCAGTTATTACCTCCCTGTCTCCGGGCGGGGCGGTTTGACTGTTGGTCTTGCTTTTTAATTGTCATTTTGTTTTTGTAATTATTTTATTGTTATTTATTGTACGTGTATATTGTTTCAAGGGAGTTACTTGCTCTTTTCAGAGCAAGGCCCTGTTCTTTTGAGAACCAGGGCACAACTCCTAGAATAAAACCGTCCCGTTCTTCTCAGAACGGTGATCCCGCCCTTACTGTTATTAGATTGCGTTTCTGTTCTTTTCAGAACAGTATCCCCCTAACTTTTTATATATTTACGTAGTCCCCAACGACAATGTCCTCGCAGAATTTTGAAAGTAAAGTGCGCGATGCATTCCATAGGTTCCAAAATGACCCGCAAGCTTTTAGAGCAGCCTTGACAGCCCTTATGGCTCCTACCACCATTCAGGCACCGCCGCCCGTTATAGCGTCCTACCTCGAGTCCCGGAACTCGTTCGCGCCCCTTGAGATAGACATGGAGTGCTCCAACTCCAACTCCGACTCAGAATCCACACTCCGGGGCTCTGGTTCTACGGAGACGTCTGACTCAGACGGATCCGAAGAATCAGAGTTCACGACAGTGTCTTCCAAGCGTCGTAAACGCGCCGCGAAAACCGTTTCGGCGGCTTCTGCCGCCCCCGCAGCCCCCGTAGATGCCCCAGTCCCCGCAGCTCCCGCTGCAGTATCAGTAACACCACTGCCCAAGCCGGCCTCCCGCCGTGCTTCTAACCCGACTAAGAAGCAAGTTCCGCCCCCTGTCTTCTTACGAGACAAGGCCCAATTCACCCGCCTCTCCAAAACCTGCTACGACGCAGGAATAAAATATGACCAAGCCACCAACCTCGGGGAGGCTATTAAAATCATCCCTAAATCTGTCGACGACTTTCGTCGTCTCACCAGGCTCTTCACAGCCGAAAAAGTCTCTTATCACACATACGCTCTTCCGGAAGAGCGCAAAATCAGGGCCGTCATCCGAGGCGTCCCTTTTGAAATTTCCAACGAGGAAATCCTTGAGGACCTTAAGTCCCAAGGATTCCCGGTTGAGGCTGTGCATAAAATGCACAGCAGAACAGGCTTGAGGTTCCCCCTCGCTCTCGCTATTCTTTCAAACGCTCCGGAGGCACAGACTATCTTCCGGCAGTTACGCACAGTGTGTGGGCTGTCGGGAGTTAGGGCTGAGCTCCCACATAGGCGCGGCTACCCGGCGCAGTGCCACCGCTGCCAATTATATGGTCATGCGGCGGCCAACTGCTCCGCCCCACCCAGGTGCGTTAAGTGCCTCGACCCCCACAACACGAAAGAGTGTCCCCGGCCCAAAAACGCCGAATCCCCACCCGCGTGCGTCCTGTGCAAACAAACAGGCCACCCGGCTAACTACAGAGGCTGCCCTTGCGCACCTCACCCCCGCCCCATTAGGCACGCTCCACCACCGGTTAATGCTAAGTCATTCCCGGCCCTCCCGTCAAGATTGCCACCTAGGAGATATTTTCGCCCATCTCAGGTAGACCCAAGGCCCACCCGGGTCCCTCCCCCTCTTCTTCGCCCACCTCCGGGCTTCTCGCAACCATTACAGCCTCCAGTCTTTCCCTGGGGACCCAAAAAGGCCGACCCTCCGCGGTCGTCCCCCGCTGCACAGCATGAACAACCCTCAGTGGCTGATGATCTAAATACGGTGTACGCCGCTATTAAGAACATCAACATTGGGGAGATCACAGTCTTAGCACGCAAATTGCGCGCTGCCAAGTCCCCTCAGGACAGACTCCTTGCTCTTACAGAGCATCATAATCTTTTAAGTACATTGTAAAATTAATTTAATCATTTCATCGAAAGGTAAATACGTCGGGTTAAAACTGCCTCCGTAGGCACTCACTAATTAAAACTCTCTGAAACTTCTTTAAAGTCTCAGAGTTTCAATAACATACTCGTTCGTGAGGTAGCTAAGTGTGCAACCCCACTCCCTCTCGCTATCGCATCCGCAGGCCGAGGAACTCCCACTCGAACACGCCTATTCTCTGTCAAACGATCTGGACTACCTCCTGGTGGCTCAGTCAATTTCATAATTAAACTTTCATAAATAATTAACCTTTTACAATCAAATTGCCTTCCCAGGCACTCCCTCAGCGGCTTATAGCCGCCTGCGCCCTCTTTTCCCAAAAGAGGGTCGCTTTACGATACGGCATATGCAGCTTTAATAGAGCTAGTTGCCAGTCCCCAAAGGCGGTTTTTAGTGGGTATCACTTAGGTCCCCCGGTAGGCAGTGAGTCCCACATAACCACGATGGATAGCCATCGTGGTATGCGTAATGCATTTTCCGCCTCCCTTCGGGGTAGCCCTTTTCCAATTGCTTCGGGCGCAAAAAAAAAAAAAAAAAAAAAAAATTGAAATTTTCTTTAAATAGTGTAATTAACTGCCCCCCATATTTCCCTTTAGTTTTCTTAGTTATTTTTCACCGTTATATAATAAATTTTCACATTTTTCCTTCTTTTATAGTATTAAATTCATAAATAAAACATAAATTAATCTATAACTTTACTGAAAGTTGCTCTTTTACGTTCAAATTTTCTTTTTAAATAGTGTATCTAATTACCCTCCGTAGTTTTCTATAGTTTTTTTAGTAAATTTTCACAGTTTCATAACAAATTTTCATAAAATTCGTGTTCTTAGAGTCGTATTTTCATAAAATTTTAAAAATTTTACAAATCTTCATTTCTTTCGCTCTTTTTGCACTTATTAGGTCCGTCTTGTGTAGAAACTGCCATCTGCACTCTAATCTGTAAATAATAACACACGGAATTAAAGAAAATCGCTACTTACCTAAACCGAGGTATAGTGGTCGATCGTTAAAAATATATAAATTTAATTACAACTTTTCTAATAACTTTGCTAAATATTGGTCTTTTTCGTTGAAATTTTCTTTAAATAGTGTAATTAACTGCCCCCCATATTTCCCTTTAGTTTTCTTAGTTATTTTTCACCGTTATATAATAAATTTTCACATTTTTCCTTCTTTTATAGTATTAAATTCATAAATAAAAAATAAATTAATCTATAACTTTACTGAAAGTTGCTCTTTTACGTTCAAATTTTCTTTTTAAATAGTGTATCTAATTACCCTCCGTAGTTTTCTATAGTTTTTTTAGTAAATTTTCACAGTTTCATAACAAATTTTCATAAAATTCGTGTTCTTAGAGTCGTATTTTCATAAAATTTTAAAAATTTTACAAATCTTCATTTCTTTCGCTCTTTTTGCACTTATTAGGTCCGTCTTGTGTAGAAACTGCCATCTGCACTCTAATCTGTAAATAATAACACACGGAATTAAAGAAAATCGCTACTAATTATACGTGGTAGAGCCATGCTGCATCTATATTATGGTTGTAGCACGAATGGGTCGGCTCGACCGGGGAAGGACCACGCTCTCACAGAATACCAGCGTAAAATAGCAGCTTAACGCTGCTGTGTTTCGTATGGTGAGTGTAGAGAACCGGAGACCCTTTTTACTGGAAACGAGGCATTCCATCTTAGCCCTCACGGGTGACAACGCATCTGCATTTTGACTCTTAATCGAAGATAGATGTAGATGTCTATGGGCCACAGCGACCACTTACCATCAGGTGGACTGTGTGCTCGTTTGTCACCCTTATCCTATAAAAAAAAAAAAAAAAAAAACTTACCTAAACCGAGGTATAGTGGTCGATCGTTAAAAATATATAAATTTAATTACAACTTTTCTAATAACTTTGCTAAATATTGGTCTTTTTCGTTGAAATTTTCTTTAAATAGTGTAATTAACTGCCCCCCATATTTCCCTTTAGTTTTCTTAGTTATTTTTCACCGTTATATAATAAATTTTCACATTTTTCCTTCTTTTATAGTATTAAATTCATAAATAAAACATAAATTAATCTATAACTTTACTGAAAGTTGCTCTTTTACGTTCAAATTTTCTTTTTAAATAGTGTATCTAATTACCCTCCGTAGTTTTCTATAGTTTTTTTAGTAAATTTTCACAGTTTCATAACAAATTTTCATAAAATTCGTGTTCTTAGAGTCGTATTTTCATAAAATTTTAAAAATTTTACAAATCTTCATTTCTTTCGCTCTTTTTGCACTTATTAGGTCCGTCTTGTGTAGAAACTGCCATCTGCACTCTAATCTGTAAATAATAACACACGGAATTAAAGAAAATCGCTACTTACCTAAACCGAGGTATAGTGGTCGATCGTTAAAAATATATAAATTTAATTACAACTTTTCTAATAACTTTGCTAAATATTGGTCTTTTTCGTTGAAATTTTCTTTAAATAGTGTAATTAACTGCCCCCCATATTTCCCTTTAGTTTTCTTAGTTATTTTTCACCGTTATATAATAAATTTTCACATTTTTCCTTCTTTTATAGTATTAAATTCATAAATAAAACATAAATTAATCTATAACTTTACTGAAAGTTGCTCTTTTACGTTCAAATTTTCTTTTTAAATAGTGTATCTAATTACCCTCCGTAGTTTTCTATAGTTTTTTTAGTAAATTTTCACAGTTTCATAACAAATTTTCATAAAATTCGTGTTCTTAGAGTCGTATTTTCATAAAATTTTAAAAATTTTACAAATCTTCATTTCTTTCGCTCTTTTTGCACTTATTAGGTCCGTCTTGTGTAGAAACTGCCATCTGCACTCTAATCTGTAAATAATAACACACGGAATTAAAGAAAATCGCTACTTACCTAAACCGAGGTATAGTGGTCGATCGTTAAAAATATATAAATTTAATTACAACTTTTCTAATAACTTTGCTAAATATTGGTCTTTTTCGTTGAAATTTTCTTTAAATAGTGTAATTAACTGCCCCCCATATTTCCCTTTAGTTTTCTTAGTTATTTTTCACCGTTATATAATAAATTTTCACATTTTTCCTTCTTTTATAGTATTAAATTCATAAATAAAACATAAATTAATCTATAACTTTAATGAAAGTTGCTCTTTTACGTTCAAATTTTCTTTTTAAATAGTGTATCTAATTACCCTCCGTAGTTTTCTATAGTTTTTTTAGTAAATTTTCACAGTTTCATAACAAATTTTCATAAAATTCGTGTTCTTAGAGTCGTATTTTCATAAAATTTTAAAAATTTTACAAATCTTCATTTCTTTCGCTCTTTTTGCACTTATTAGGTCCGTCTTATGAAGAAACTGCCATCTGCACTCTAATCTGTAAATAATAACACACGGAATTAAAGAAAATCGCTACTTACCTAAACCGAGGTATAGTGGTCGATCGTTAAAAATATATAAATTTAATTACAACTTTACTAATAACTTTGCTAAATATTGGTCTTTTTCGTTGAAATTTTCTTTAAATAGTGTAATTAACTGCCCCCCATATTTCCCTTTAGTTTTCTTAGTTATTTTTCACCGTTATATAATAAATTTTCACATTTTTCCTTCTTTTATAGTATTAAATTCATAAATAAAACATAAATTAATCTATAACTTTACTGAAAGTTGCTCTTTTACGTTCAAATTTTCTTTTTAAATAGTGTATCTAATTACCCTCCGTAGTTTTCTATAGTTTTTTTAGTAAATTTTCACAGTTTCATAACAAATTTTCATAAAATTCGTGTTCTTAGAGTCGTATTTTCATAAAATTTTAAAAATTTTACAAATCTTCATTTCTTTCGCTCTTTTTGCACTTATTAGGTCCGTCTTGTGTAGAAACTGCCATCTGCACTCTAATCTGTAAATAATAACACACGGAATTAAAGAAAATCGCTACTTACCTAAACCGAGGTATAGTGGTCGATCGTTAAAAATATATAAATTTAATTACAACTTTTCTAATAACTTTGCTAAATATTGGTCTTTTTCGTTGAAATTTTTTTTAAATAGTGTAATTAACTGCCCCCCATATTTCCCTTTAGTTTTCTTAGTTATTTTTCACCGTTATATAATAAATTTTCACATTTTTCCTTCTTTTATAGTATTAAATTCATAAATAAAACATAAATTAATCTATAACTTTACTGAAAGTTGCTCTTTTACGTTCAAATTTTCTTTTTAAATAGTGTATCTAATTACCCTCCGTAGTTTTCTATAGTTTTTTTAGTAAATTTTCACAGTTTCATAACAAATTTTCATAAAATTCGTGTTCTTAGAGTCGTATTTTCATAAAATTTTAAAAATTTTACAAATCTTCATTTCTTTCGCTCTTTTTGCACTTATTAGGTCCGTCTTATGAAGAAACTGCCATCTGCACTCTAATCTGTAAATAATAACACACGGAATTAAAGAAAATCGCTACTTACCTAAACCGAGGTATAGTGGTCGATCGTTAAAAATATATAAATTTAATTACAACTTTACTAATAACTTTGCTAAATATTGGTCTTTTTCGTTGAAATTTTCTTTAAATAGTGTAATTAACTGCCCCCCATATTTCCCTTTAGTTTTCTTAGTTATTTTTCACCGTTATATAATAAATTTTCACATTTTTCCTTCTTTTATAGTATTAAATTCATAAATAAAACATAAATTAATCTATAACTTTACTGAAAGTTGCTCTTTTACGTTCAAATTTTCTTTTTAAATAGTGTATCTAATTACCCTCCGTAGTTTTCTATAGTTTTTTTAGTAAATTTTCACAGTTTCATAACAAATTTTCATAAAATTCGTGTTCTTAGAGTCGTATTTTCATAAAATTTTAAAAATTTTACAAATCTTCATTTCTTTCGCTCTTTTTGCACTTATTAGGTCCGTCTTGTGTAGAAACTGCCATCTGCACTCTAATCTGTAAATAATAACACACGGAATTAAAGAAAATCGCTACTTACCTAAACCGAGGTATAGTGGTCGATCGTTAAAAATATATAAATTTAATTACAACTTTTCTAATAACTTTGCTAAATATTGGTCTTTTTCGTTGAAATTTTTTTTAAATAGTGTAATTAACTGCCCCCCATATTTCCCTTTAGTTTTCTTAGTTATTTTTCACCGTTATATAATAAATTTTCACATTTTTCCTTCTTTTATAGTATTAAATTCATAAATAAAACATAAATTAATCTATAACTTTACTGAAAGTTGCTCTTTTACGTTCAAATTTTCTTTTTAAATAGTGTATCTAATTACCCTCCGTAGTTTTCTATAGTTTTTTTAGTAAATTTTCACAGTTTCATAACAAATTTTCATAAAATTCGTGTTCTTAGAGTCGTATTTTCATAAAATTTTAAAAATTTTACAAATCTTCATTTCTTTCGCTCTTTTTGCACTTATTAGGTCCGTCTTATGAAGAAACTGCCATCTGCACTCTAATCTGTAAATAATAACACACGGAATTAAAGAAAATCGCTACTTACCTAAACCGAGGTATAGTGGTCGATCGTTAAAAATATATAAATTTAATTACAACTTTTCTAATAACTTTGCTAAATATTGGTCTTTTTCGTTGAAATTTTCTTTAAATAGTGTAATTAACTGCCCCCCATATTTCCCTTTAGTTTTCTTAGTTATTTTCCACCGTTATATAATAAATTTTCACATTTTTCCTTCTTTTATAGTATTAAATTCATAAATAAAACATAAATTAATCTATAACTTTACTGAAAGTTGCTCTTTTACGTTCAAATTTTCTTTTTAAATAGTGTATCTAATTACCCTCCGTAGTTTTCTATAGTTTTTTTAGTAAATTTTCACAGTTTCATAACAAATTTTCATAAAATTCGTGTTCTTAGAGTCGTATTTTCATAAAATTTTAAAAATTTTACAAATCTTCATTTCTTTCGCTCTTTTTGCACTTATTAGGTCCGTCTTGTGTAGAAACTGCCATCTGCACTCTAATCTGTAAATAATAACACACGGAATTAAAGAAAATCGCTACTTACCTAAACCGAGGTATAGTGGTCGATCGTTAAAAATATATAAATTTAATTACAACTTTTCTAATAACTTTGCTAAATATTGGTCTTTTTCGTTGAAATTTTTTTTAAATAGTGTAATTAACTGCCCCCCATATTTCCCTTTAGTTTTCTTAGTTATTTTTCACCGTTATATAATAAATTTTCACATTTTTCCTTCTTTTATAGTATTAAATTCATAAATAAAACATAAATTAATCTATAACTTTACTGAAAGTTGCTCTTTTACGTTCAAATTTTCTTTTTAAATAGTGTATCTAATTACCCTCCGTAGTTTTCTATAGTTTTTTTAGTAAATTTTCACAGTTTCATAACAAATTTTCATAAAATTCGTGTTCTTAGAGTCGTATTTTCATAAAATTTTAAAAATTTTACAAATCTTCATTTCTTTCGCTCTTTTTGCACTTATTAGGTCCGTCTTGTGTAGAAACTGCCATCTGCACTCTAATCTGTAAATAATAACACACGGAATTAAAGAAAATCGCTACTTACCTAAACCGAGGTATAGTGGTCGATCGTTAAAAATATATAAATTTAATTACAACTTTTCTAATAACTTTGCTAAATATTGGTCTTTTTCGTTGAAATTTTCTTTAAATAGTGTAATTAACTGCCCCCCATATTTCCCTTTAGTTTTCTTAGTTATTTTTCACCGTTATATAATAAATTTTCACATTTTTCCTTCTTTTATAGTATTAAATTCATAAATAAAACATAAATTAATCTATAACTTTAATGAAAGTTGCTCTTTTACGTTCAAATTTTCTTTTTAAATAGTGTATCTAATTACCCTCCGTAGTTTTCTATAGTTTTTTTAGTAAATTTTCACAGTTTCATAACAAATTTTCATAAAATTCGTGTTCTTAGAGTCGTATTTTCATAAAATTTTAAAAATTTTACAAATCTTCATTTCTTTCGCTCTTTTTGCACTTATTAGGTCCGTCTTATGAAGAAACTGCCATCTGCACTCTAATCTGTAAATAATAACACACGGAATTAAAGAAAATCGCTACTTACCTAAACCGAGGTATAGTGGTCGATCGTTAAAAATATATAAATTTAATTACAACTTTACTAATAACTTTGCTAAATATTGGTCTTTTTCGTTGAAATTTTCTTTAAATAGTGTAATTAACTGCCCCCCATATTTCCCTTTAGTTTTCTTAGTTATTTTTCACCGTTATATAATAAATTTTCACATTTTTCCTTCTTTTATAGTATTAAATTCATAAATAAAACATAAATTAATCTATAACTTTACTGAAAGTTGCTCTTTTACGTTCAAATTTTCTTTTTAAATAGTGTATCTAATTACCCTCCGTAGTTTTCTATAGTTTTTTTTAGTAAATTTTCACAGTTTCATAACAAATTTTCATAAAATTCGTGTTCTTAGAGTCGTATTTTCATAAAATTTTAAAAATTTTACTAATCTTCATTTCTTTCGCTCTTTTTGCACTTATTAGGTCCGTCTTGTGTAGAAACTGCCATCTGCACTCTAATCTGTAAATAATAACACACGGAATTAAAGAAAATCGCTACTTACCTAAACCGAGGTATAGTGGTCGATCGTTAAAAATATATAAATTTAATTACAACTTTTCTAATAACTTTGCTAAATATTGGTCTTTTTCGTTGAAATTTTCTTTAAATAGTGTAATTAACTGCCCCCCATATTTCCCTTTAGTTTTCTTAGTTATTTTTCACCGTTATATAATAAATTTTTACATTTTTCCTTCTTTTATAGTATTAAATTCATAAATAAAACATAAATTAATCTATAACTTTACTGAAAGTTGCTCTTTTACGTTCAAATTTTCTTTTTAAATAGTGTATCTAATTACCCTCCGTAGTTTTCTATAGTTTTTTTAGTAAATTTTCACAGTTTCATAACAAATTTTCATAAAATTCGTGTTCTTAGAGTCGTATTTTCATAAAATTTTAAAAATTTTACAAATCTTCATTTCTTTCGCTCTTTTTGCACTTATTAGGTCCGTCTTGTGTAGAAACTGCCATCTGCACTCTAATCTGTAAATAATAACACACGGAATTAAAGAAAATCGCTACTTACCTAAACCGAGGTATAGTGGTCGATCGTTAAAAATATATAAATTTAATTACAACTTTTCTAACAACTTTGCTAAATATTGGTCTTTTTCGTTGAAATTTTCTTTAAATAGTGTAATTAACTGCCCCCCATATTTCCCTTTAGTTTTCTTAGTTATTTTTCACCGTTATATAATAAATTTTCACATTTTTCCTTCTTTTATAGTATTAAATTCATAAATAAAACATAAATTAATCTATAACTTTACTGAAAGTTGCTCTTTTACGTTCAAATTTTCTTTTTAAATAGTGTATCTAATTACCCTCCGTAGTTTTCTATAGTTTTTTTAGTAAATTTTCACAGTTTCATAACAAATTTTCATAAAATTCGTGTTCTTAGAGTCGTATTTTCATAAAATTTTAAAAATTTTACAAATCTTCATTTCTTTCGCTCTTTTTGCACTTATTAGGTCCGTCTTGTGTAGAAACTGCCATCTGCACTCTAATCTGTAAATAATAACACACGGAATTAAAGAAAATCGCTACTTACCTAAACCGAGGTATAGTGGTCGATCGTTAAAAATATATAAATTTAATTACAACTTTTCTAATAACTTTGCTAAATATTGGTCTTTTTCGTTGAAATTTTCTTTAAATAGTGTAATTAACTGCCCCCCATATTTTCCTTTAGTTTTCTTAGTTATTTTTCACAGTTATATAATAAATTTTCACATTTTTCCTTCTTTTATAGTATTAAATTCATAAATAAAACATAAATTAATCTATAACTTTACTGAAAGTTGCTCTTTTACGTTCAAATTTTCTTTTTAAATAGTGTATCTAATTACCCTCCGTAGTTTTCTATAGTTTTTTTAGTAAATTTTCACAGTTTCATAACAAATTTTCATAAAATTCGTGTTCTTAGAGTCGTATTTTCATAAAATTTTAAAAATTTTACAAATCTTCATTTCTTTCGCTCTTTTTGCACTTATTAGGTCCGTCTTGTGTAGAAACTGCCAATCTGCACTATAATCTGTAAATAATAGCACACGGAATTAAAGAAAATCGCTACTTACCTAAACCGAGGTATAGTGGTCGATCGTTAAAAATATATAAATTTAATTACAACTTTTCTAATAACTTTGCTAAATATTGGTCTTTTTCGTTGAAATTTTCTTTAAATAGTGTAATTAACTGCCCCCCATATTTCCCTTTTGTTTTCTTAGTTATTTTTCACCGTTATATAATAAATTTTCACATTTTTCCTTCTTTTATAGTATTAAATTCATAAATAAAACATAAATTAATCTATAACTTTACTGAAAGTTGCTCTTTTACGTTCAAATTTTCTTTTTAAATAGTGTATCTAATTACCCTCCGTAGTTTTCTATAGTTTTTTTAGTAAATTTTCACAGTTTCATAACAAATTTTCATAAAATTCGTGTTCTTAGAGTCGTATTTTCATAAAATTTTAAAAATTTGCTAAATATTGGTCTTTTTCGTTGAAATTTTCTTTAAATAGTGTAATTAACTGCCCCCAATATTTCCCTTTAGTTTTCTTAGTTATTTTTCACCGTTATATAATAACTTTGCTAAATATTGGTCTTTTTCGTTGAAATTTTCTTTAAATAGTGTAATTAACTGCCCCCCATATTTCCCTTTAGTTTTCTTAGTTATTTTTCACCGTTATATAATAAATTTTCACATTTTTCCTTCTTTTATAGTATTAAATTCATAAATAAAACATAAATTAATCTATAACTTTACTGAAAGTTGCTCTTTTACGTTCAAATTTTCTTTTTAAATAGTGTATCTAATTACCCTCCGTAGTTTTCTATAGTTTTTTTAGTAAATTTTCACAGTTTCATAACAAATTTTCATAAAATTCGTGTTCTTAGAGTCGTATTTTCATAAAATTTTAAAAATTTTACAAATCTTCATTTCTTTCGCTCTTTTTGCACTTATTAGGTCCGTCTTGTGTAGAAACTGCCATCTGCACTCTAATCTGTAAATAATAACACACGGAATTAAAGAAAATCGCTACTTACCTAAACCGAGGTATAGTGGTCGATCGTTAAAAATATATAAATTTAATTACAACTTTTCTAATAACTTTGCTAAATATTGGTTTTTTCGTTGAAATTTTCTTTAAATAGTGTAATTAACTGCCCCCCCATATTTCCCTTTAGTTTTCTTAGTTATTTTTCACCGTTATATAATAAATTTTCACATTTTTCCTTCTTTTATAGTATTAAATTCATAAATAAAACATAAATTAATCTATAACTTTACTGAAAGTTGCTCTTTTACGTTCAAATTTTCTTTTTAAATAGTGTATCTAATTACCCTCCGTAGTTTTCTATAGTTTTTTTAGTAAATTTTCACAGTTTCATAACAAATTTTCATAAAATTCGTGTTCTTAGAGTCGTATTTTCATAAAATTTTAAAAATTTTACAAATCTTCATTTCTTTCGCTCTTTTTGCACTTTTAGGTCCGTCTTGTGTAGAAACTGCCATCTGCACTCTAATCTGTAAATAATAACACACGGAATTAAAGAAAATCGCTACTTACCTAAACCGAGGTATAGTGGTCGATCGTTAAAAATATATAAATTTAATTACAACTTTTCTAATAACTTTGCTAAATATTGGTTTTTTCGTTGAAATTTTCTTTAAATAGTGTAATTAACTGCCCCCCCATATTTCCCTTTAGTTTTCTTAGTTATTTTTCACCGTTATATAATAAATTTTCACATTTTTCCTTCTTTTATAGTATTAAATTCATAAATAAAACATAAATTAATCTATAACTTTACTGAAAGTTGCTCTTTTACGTTCAAATTTTCTTTTTAAATAGTGTATCTAATTACCCTCCGTAGTTTTCTATAGTTTTTTTAGTAAATTTTCACAGTTTCATAACAAATTTTCATAAAATTCGTGTTCTTAGAGTCGTATTTTCATAAAATTTTAAAAATTTTACAAATCTTCATTTCTTTCGCTCTTTTTGCACTTATTAGGTCCGTCTTGTGTAGAAACTGCCATCTGCACTCTAATCTGTAAATAATAACACACGGAATTAAAGAAAATCGCTACTTACCTAAACCGAGGTATAGTGGTCGATCGTTAAAAATATATAAATTTAATTACAACTTTTCTAATAACTTTGCTAAATATTGGTCTTTTTCGTTGAAATTTTCTTTAAATAGTGTAATTAACTGCCCCCCATATTTCCCTTTAGTTTTCTTAGTTATTTTTCACCGTTATATAATAAATTTTCACATTTTTCCTTCTTTTATAGTATTAAATTCATAAATAAAACATAAATTAATCTATAACTTTACTGAAAGTTGCTCTTTTACGTTCAAATTTTCTTTTTAAATAGTGTATCTAATTACCCTCCGTAGTTTTCTATAGTTTTTTTAGTAAATTTTCACAGTTTCATAACAAATTTTCATAAAATTCGTGTTCTTAGAGTCGTATTTTCATAAAATTTTAAAAATTTTACAAATCTTCATTTCTTTCGCTCTCTTTGCACTTATTAGGTCCGTCTTGTGTAGAAACTGCCATCTGCACTCTAATCTGTAAATAATAACACACGGAATTAAAGAAAATCGCTACTTACCTAAACCGAGGTATAGTGGTCGATCGTTAAAAATATATAAATTTAATTACAACTTTTCTAATAACTTTGCTAAATATTGGTCTTTTTCGTTGAAATTTTCTTTAAATAGTGTAATTAATTGCCCCCCATATTTCCCTTTAGTTTTCTTAGTTATTTTTCACCGTTATATAATAAATTTTCACATTTTTCCTTCTTTTATAGTATTAAATTCATAAATAAAACATAAATTAATCTATAACTTTACTGAAAGTTGCTCTTTTACGTTCAAATTTTCTTTTTAAATAGTGTATCTAATTACCCTCCGTAGTTTTCTATAGTTTTATTAGTAAATTTTCACAGTTTCATAACAAATTTTCATAAAATTCGTGTTCTTAGAGTCGTATTTTCATAAAATTTTAAAAATTTTACAAATCTTCATTTCTTTCGCTCTTTTTGCACTTATTAGGTCCGTCTTGTGTAGAAACTGCCATCTGCACTCTAATCTGTAAATAATAACACACGGAATTAAAGAAAATCGCTACTTACCTAAACCGAGGTATAGTGGTCGATCGTTAAAAATATATAAATTTAATTACAACTTTTCTAATAACTTTGCTAAATATTGGTCTTTTTCGTTGAAATTTTCTTTAAATAGTGTAATTAACTGCCCCCCATATTTCCCTTTAGTTTTCTTAGTTATTTTTCACCGTTATATAATAAATTTTTACATTTTTCCTTCTTTTATAGTATTAAATTCATAAATAAAACATAAATTAATCTATAACTTTACTGAAAGTTGCTCTTTTACGTTCAAATTTTCTTTTTAAATAGTGTATCTAATTACGCTCCGTAGTTTTCTATAGTTTTTTTAGTAAATTTTCACAGTTTCATAACAAATTTTCATAAAATTCGTGTTCTTAGAGTCGTATTTTCATAAAATTTTAAAAATTTTACAAATCTTCATTTCTTTCGCTCTTTTTGCACTTATTAGGTCCGTCTTGTGTAGAAACTGCCATCTGCACTCTAATCTGTAAATAATAACACACGGAATTAAAGAAAATCGCTACTTACCTAAACCGAGGTATAGTGGTCGATCGTTAAAAATATATAAATTTAATTACAACTTTTCTAATAACTTTGCTAAATATTGGTCTTTTTCGTTGAAATTTTCTTTAAATAGTGTAATTAACTGCCCCCCATATTTTCCTTTAGTTTTCTTAGTTATTTTTCACCGTTATATAATAAATTTTCACATTTTTCCTTCTTTTATAGTATTAAATTCATAAATAAAACATAAATTAATCTATAACTTTACTGAAAGTTGCTCTTTTACGTTCAAATTTTCTTTTTAAATAGTGTATCTAATTACCCTCCGTAGTTTTCTATAGTTTTTTTAGTAAATTTTCACAGTTTCATAACAAATTTTCATAAAATTCGTGTTCTTAGAGTCGTATTTTCATAAAATTTTAAAAATTTTACAAATCTTCATTTCTTTCGCTCTTTTTGCACTTATTAGGTCCGTCTTGTGTAGAAACTGCCATCTGCACAATAATCTGTAAATAATAACACACGGAATTAAAGAAAATCGCTACTTACCTAAACCGAGGTATAGTGGTCGATCGTTAAAAATATATAAATTTAATTACAACTTTTCTAATAACTTTGCTAAATATTGGTCTTTTTCGTTGAAATTTTCTTTAAATAGTGTAATTAACTGCCCCCCATATTTCCCTTTAGTTTTCTTAGTTATTTTTCACCGTTATATAATAAATTTTTACATTTTTCCTTCTTTTATAGTATTAAATTCATAAATAAAACATAAATTAATCTATAACTTTACTGAAAGTTGCTCTTTTACGTTCAAATTTTCTTTTTAAATAGTGTATCTAATTACCCTCCGTAGTTTTCTATAGTTTTTTTAGTAAATTTTCACAGTTTCATAACAAATTTTCATAAAATTCGTGTTCTTAGAGTCGTATTTTCATAAAATTTTAAAAATTTGCTAAATATTGGTCTTTTTCGTTGAAATTTTCTTTAAATAGTGTAATTAACTGCCCCCCATATTTCCCTTTAGTTTTCTTAGTTATTTTTCACCGTTATATAATAAATTTTCACATTTTTCCTTCTTTTATAGTATTAAATTCATAAATAAAACATAAATTAATCTATAACTTTACTGAAAGTTGCTCTTTTACGTTCAAATTTTCTTTTTAAATAGTGTATCTAATTACCCTCCGTAGTTTTCTATAGTTTTTTTAGTAAATTTTCACAGTTTCATAACAAATTTTCATAAAATTCGTGTTCTTAGAGTCGTATTTTCATAAAATTTTAAAAATTTTACAAATCTTCATTTCTTTCGCTCTTTTTGCACTTATTAGGTCCGTCTTGTGTAGAAACTGCCATCTGCACTCTAATCTGTAAATAATAACACACGGAATTAAAGAAAATCGCTACTTACCTAAACCGAGGTATAGTGGTCGATCGTTAAAAATATATAAATTTAATTACAACTTTTCTAATAACTTTGCTAAATATTGGTCTTTTTCGTTGAAATTTTCTTTAAATAGTGTAATTAACTGCCCCCCATATTTTCCTTTAGTTTTCTTAGTTATTTTTCACAGTTATATAATAAATTTTCACATTTTTCCTTCTTTTATAGTATTAAATTCATAAATAAAACATAAATTAATCTATAACTTTACTGAAAGTTGCTCTTTTACGTTCAAATTTTCTTTTTAAATAGTGTATCTAATTACCCTCCGTAGTTTTCTATAGTTTTTTTAGTAAATTTTCACAGTTTCATAACAAATTTTCATAAAATTCGTGTTCTTAGAGTCGTATTTTCATAAAATTTTAAAAATTTTACAAATCTTCATTTCTTTCGCTCTTTTTGCACTTATTAGGTCCGTCTTGTGTAGAAACTGCCATCTGCACTATAATCTGTAAATAATAACACACGGAATTAAAGAAAATCGCTACTTACCTAAACCGAGGTATAGTGGTCGATCGTTAAAAATATATAAATTTAATTACAACTTTTCTAATAACTTTGCTAAATATTGGTCTTTTTCGTTGAAATTTTCTTTAAATAGTGTAATTAACTGCCCCCCATATTTCCCTTTAGTTTTCTTAGTTATTTTTCACCGTTATATAATAAATTTTCACATTTTTCCTTCTTTTATAGTATTAAATTCATAAATAAAACATAAATTAATCTATAACTTTACTGAAAGTTGCTCTTTTACGTTCAAATTTTCTTTTTAAATAGTGTATCTAATTACCCTCCGTAGTTTTCTATAGTTTTTTTAGTAAATTTTCACAGTTTCATAACAAATTTTCATAAAATTCGTGTTCTTAGAGTCGTATTTTCATAAAATTTTAAAAATTTTACAAATCTTCATTTCTTTCGCTCTTTTTGCACTTATTAGGTCCGTCTTGTGTAGAAACTGCCATCTGCACTCTAATCTGTAAATAATAACACACGGAATTAAAGAAAATCGCTACTTACCTAAACCGAGGTATAGTGGTCGATCGTTAAAAATATATAAATTTAATTACAACTTTTCTAATAACTTTGCTAAATATTGGTCTTTTTCGTTGAAATTTTCTTTAAATAGTGTAATTAACTGCCCCCCCATATTTCCCTTTAGTTTTCTTAGTTATTTTTCACCGTTATATAATAAATTTTCACATTTTTCCTTCTTTTATAGTATTAAATTCATAAATAAAACATAAATTAATCTATAACTTTACTGAAAGTTGCTCTTTTACGTTCAAATTTTCTTTTTAAATAGTGTATCTAATTACCCTCCGTAGTTTTCTATAGTTTTTTTAGTAAATTTTCACAGTTTCATAACAAATTTTCATAAAATTCGTGTTCTTAGAGTCGTATTTTCATAAAATTTTAAAAATTTTACAAATCTTCATTTCTTTCGCTCTTTTTGCACTTATTAGGTCCGTCTTGTGTAGAAACTGCCATCTGCACTCTAATCTGTAAATAATAACACACGGAATTAAAGAAAATCGCTACTTACCTAAACCGAGGTATAGTGGTCGATCGTTAAAAATATATAAATTTAATTACAACTTTTCTAATAACTTTGCTAAATATTGGTCTTTTTCGTTGAAATTTTCTTTAAATAGTGTAATTAACTGCCCCCCATATTTCCCTTTAGTTTTCTTAGTTATTTTTCACCGTTATATAATAAATTTTCACATTTTTCCTTCTTTTATAGTATTAAATTCATAAATAAAACATAAATTAATCTATAACTTTACTGAAAGTTGCTCTTTTACGTTCAAATTTTCTTTTTAAATAGTGTATCTAATTACCCTCCGTAGTTTTCTATAGTTTTTTTAGTAAATTTTCACAGTTTCATAACAAATTTTCATAAAATTCGTGTTCTTAGAGTCGTATTTTCATAAAATTTTAAAAATTTTACAAATCTTCATTTCTTTCGCTCTTTTTGCACTTATTAGGTCCGTCTTGTGTAGAAACTGCCATCTGCACTCTAATCTGTAAATAATAACACACGGAATTAAAGAAAATCGCTACTTACCTAAACCGAGGTATAGTGGTCGATCGTTAAAAATATATAAATTTAATTACAACTTTTCTAATAACTTTGCTAAATATTGGTCTTTTTCGTTGAAATTTTCTTTAAATAGTGTAATTAACTGCCCCCCATATTTCCCTTTAGTTTTCTTAGTTATTTTTCACCGTTATATAATAAATTTTCACATTTTTCCTTCTTTTATAGTATTAAATTCATAAATAAAACATAAATTAATCTATAACTTTACTGAAAGTTGCTCTTTTACGTTCAAATTTTCTTTTTAAATAGTGTATCTAATTACCCTCCGTAGTTTTCTATAGTTTTTTTAGTAAATTTTCACAGTTTCATAACAAATTTTCATAAAATTCGTGTTCTTAGAGTCGTATTTTCATAAAATTTTAAAAATTTTACAAATCTTCATTTCTTTCGCTCTTTTTGCACTTATTAGGTCCGTCTTGTGTAGAAACTGCCATCTGCACTCTAATCTGTAAATAATAACACACGGAATTAAAGAAAATCGCTACTTACCTAAACCGAGGTATAGTGGTCGATCGTTAAAAATATATAAATTTAATTACAACTTTTCTAATAACTTTGCTAAATATTGGTCTTTTTCGTTGAAATTTTCTTTAAATAGTGTAATTAACTGCCCCCCATATTTCCCTTTAGTTTTCTTAGTTATTTTTCACCGTTATATAATAAATTTTCACATTTTTCCTTCTTTTATAGTATTAAATTCATAAATAAAACATAAATTAATTTATAACTTTACTGAAAGTTGCTCTTTTACGTTCAAATTTTCTTTTTAAATAGTGTATCTCATTACCCTCCGTAGTTTTCTATAGTTTTTTTAGTAAATTTTCACAGTTTCATAACAAATTTTCATAAAATTCGTGTTCTTAGAGTCGTATTTTCATAAAATTTTAAAAATTTTACAAATCTTCATTTCTTTCGCTCTTTTTGCACTTATTAGGTCCGTCTTGTGTAGAAACTGCCATCTGCACTCTAATCTGTAAATAATAACACACGGAATTAAAGAAAATCGCTACTTACCTAAACCGAGGTATAGTGGTCGATCGTTAAAAATATATAAATTTAATTACAACTTTTCTAATAACTTTGCTAAATATTGGTCTTTTTCGTTGAAATTTTCTTTAAATAGTGTAATTAACTGCCCCCCATATTTCCCTTTAGTTTTCTTAGTTATTTTTCACCGTTATATAATAAATTTTCACATTTTTCCTTCTTTTATAGTATTAAATTCATAAATAAAACATAAATTAATCTATAACTTTACTGAAAGTTGCTCTTTTACGTTCAAATTTTCTTTTTAAATAGTGTATCTAATTACCCTCCGTAGTTTTCTATAGTTTTTTTTAGTAAATTTTCACAGTTTCATAACAAATTTTCATAAAATTCGTGTTCTTAGAGTCGTATTTTCATAAAATTTTAAAAATTTTACAAATCTTCATTTCTTTCGCTCTTTTTGCACTTATTAGGTCCGTCTTGTGTAGAAACTGCCATCTGCACTCTAATCTGTAAATAATAACACACGGAATTAAAGAAAATCGCTACTTACCTAAACCGAGGTATAGTGGTCGATCGTTAAAAATATATAAATTTAATTACAACTTTTCTAATAACTTTGCTAAATATTGGTCTTTTTCGTTGAAATTTTCTTTAAATAGTGTAATTAACTGCCCCCCATATTTCCCTTTAGTTTTCTTAGTTATTTTTCACCGTTATATAATAAATTTTCACATTTTTCCTTCTTTTATAGTATTAAATTCATAAATAAAACATAAATTAATCTATAACTTTACTGAAAGTTGCTCTTTTACGTTCAAATTTTCTTTTTAAATAGTGTATCTAATTACCCTCCGTAGTTTTCTATAGTTTTTTTAGTAAATTTTCACAGTTTCATAACAAATTTTCATAAAATTCGTGTTCTTAGAGTCGTATTTTCATAAAATTTTAAAAATTTTACAAATCTTCATTTCTTTCGCTCTTTTTGCACTTATTAGGTCCGTCTTGTGTAGAAACTGCCATCTGCACTCTAATCTGTAAATAATAACACACGGAATTAAAGAAAATCGCTACTTACCTAAACCGAGGTATAGTGGTCGATCGTTAAAAATATATAAATTTAATTACAACTTTTCTAATAACTTTGCTAAATATTGGTCTTTTTCGTTGAAATTTTCTTTAAATAGTGTAATTAACTGCCCCCCATATTTCCCTTTAGTTTTCTTAGTTATTTTTCACCGTTATATAATAAATTTTCACATTTTTCCTTCTTTTATAGTATTAAATTCATAAATAAAACATAAATTAATCTATAACTTTACTGAAAGTTGCTCTTTTACGTTCAAATTTTCTTTTTAAATAGTGTATCTAATTACCCTCCGTAGTTTTCTATAGTTTTTTTAGTAAATTTCCACAGTTTCATAACAAATTTTCATAAAATTCGTGTTCTTAGAGTCGTATTTTCATAAAATTTTAAAAATTTTACAAATCTTCATTTCTTTCGCTCTTTTTGCACTTATTAGGTCCGTCTTGTGTAGAAACTGCCATCTGCACTCTAATCTGTAAATAATAACACACGGAATTAAAGAAAATCGCTACTTACCTAAACCGAGGTATAGTGGTCGATCGTTAAAAATATATAAATTTAATTACAACTTTTCTAATAACTTTGCTAAATATTGGTCTTTTTCGTTGAAATTTTCTTTAAATAGTGTAATTAACTGCCCCCCATATTTCCCTTTAGTTTTCTTAGTTATTTTTCACCGTTATATAATAAATTTTCACATTTTTCCTTCTTTTATAGTATTAAATTCATAAATAAAACATAAATTAATCTATAACTTTACTGAAAGTTGCTCTTTTACGTTCAAATTTTCTTTTTAAATAGTGTATCTAATTACCCTCCGTAGTTTTCTATAGTTTTTTTAGTAAATTTCCACAGTTTCATAACAAATTTTCATAAAATTCGTGTTCTTAGAGTCGTATTTTCATAAAATTTTAAAAATTTTACAAATCTTCATTTCTTTCGCTCTTTTTGCACTTATTAGGTCCGTCTTGTGTAGAAACTGCCATCTGCACTCTAATCTGTAAATAATAACACACGGAATTAAAGAAAATCGCTACTTACCTAAACCGAGGTATAGTGGTCGATCGTTAAAAATATATAAATTTAATTACAACTTTTCTAATAACTTTGCTAAATATTGGTCTTTTTCGTTGAAATTTTCTTTAAATAGTGTAATTAACTGCCCCCCCATATTTCCCTTTAGTTTTCTTAGTTATTTTTCACCGTTATATAATAAATTTTCACATTTTTCCTTCTTTTATAGTATTAAATTCATAAATAAAACATAAATTAATCTATAACTTTACTGAAAGTTGCTCTTTTACGTTAAAATTTTCTTTTTAAATAGTGTATCTAATTACCCTCCGTAGTTTTCTATAGTTTTTTTAGTAAATTTTCACAGTTTCATAACAAATTTTCATAAAATTCGTGTTCTTAGAGTCGTATTTTCATAAAATTTTAAAAATTTTACAAATCTTCATTTCTTTCGCTCTTTTTGCACTTATTAGGTCCGTCTTGTGTAGAAACTGCCATCTGCACTCTAATCTGTAAATAATAACACACGGAATTAAAGAAAATCGCTACTTACCTAAACCGAGGTATAGTGGTCGATCGTTAAAAATATATAAATTTAATTACAACTTTTCTAATAACTTTGCTAAATATTGGTCTTTTTCGTTGAAATTTTCTTTAAATAGTGTAATTAACTGCCCCCCATATTTCCCTTTAGTTTTCTTAGTTATTTTTCACCGTTATATAATAAATTTTCACATTTTTCCTTCTTTTATAGTATTAAATTCATAAATAAAACATAAATTAATCTATAACTTTACTGAAAGTTGCTCTTTTACGTTCAAATTTTCTTTTTAAATAGTGTATCTAATTACCCTCCGTAGTTTTCTATAGTTTTTTTAGTAAATTTTCACAGTTTCATAACAAATTTTCATAAAATTCGTGTTCTTAGAGTCGTATTTTCATAAAATTTTAAAAATTTTACAAATCTTCATTTCTTTCGCTCTTTTTGCACTTATTAGGTCCGTCTTGTGTAGAAACTGCCATCTGCACTCTAATCTGTAAATAATAACACACGGAATTAAAGAAAATCGCTACTTACCTAAACCGAGGTATAGTGGTCGATCGTTAAAAATATATAAATTTAATTACAACTTTTCTAATAACTTTGCTAAATATTGGTCTTTTTCGTTAAAATTTTCTTTAAATAGTGTAATTAACTGCCCCCCATATTTCCTTTTAGTTTTCTTAGTTATTTTTCACCGTTATATAATAAATTTTCACATTTTTCCTTCTTTTATAGTATTAAATTCATAAATAAAACATAAATTAATCTATAACTTTACTGAAAGTTGCTCTTTTACGTTCAAATTTTCTTTTTAAATAGTGTATCTAATTACCCTCCGTAGTTTTCTATAGTTTTTTTAGTAAATTTTCACAGTTTCATAACAAATTTTCATAAAATTCGTGTTCTTAGAGTCGTATTTTCATAAAATTTTAAAAATTTTACAAATCTTCATTTCTTTCGCTCTTTTTGCACTTATTAGGTCCGTCTTGTGTAGAAACTGCCATCTGCACTCTAATCTGTAAATAATAACACACGGAATTAAAGAAAATCGCTACTTACCTAAACCGAGGTATAGTGGTCGATCGTTAAAAATATATAAATTTAATTACAACTTTTCTAATAACTTTGCTAAATATTGGTCTTTTTCGTTGAAATTTTCTTTAAATAGTGTAATTAACTGCCCCCCATATTTCCCTTTAGTTTTCTTAGTTATTTTTCACCGTTATATAATAAATTTTCACATTTTTCCTTCTTTTATAGTATTAAATTCATAAATAAAACATAAATTAATCTATAACTTTACTGAAAGTTGCTCTTTTACGTTCAAATTTTCTTTTTAAATAGTGTATCTAATTACCCTCCGTAGTTTTCTATAGTTTTTTTAGTAAATTTCCACAGTTTCATAACAAATTTTCATAAAATTCGTGTTCTTAGAGTCGTATTTTCATAAAATTTTAAAAATTTTACAAATCTTCATTTCTTTCGCTCTTTTTGCACTTATTAGGTCCGTCTTGTGTAGAAACTGCCATCTGCACTCTAATCTGTAAATAATAACACACGGAATTAAAGAAAATCGCTACTTACCTAAACCGAGGTATAGTGGTCGATCGTTAAAAATATATAAATTTAATTACAACTTTTCTAATAACTTTGCTAAATATTGGTCTTTTTCGTTGAAATTTTCTTTAAATAGTGTAATTAACTGCCCCCCCATATTTCCCTTTAGTTTTCTTAGTTATTTTTCACCGTTATATAATAAATTTTCACATTTTTCCTTCTTTTATAGTATTAAATTCATAAATAAAACATAAATTAATCTATAACTTTACTGAAAGTTGCTCTTTTACGTTAAAATTTTCTTTTTAAATAGTGTATCTAATTACCCTCCGTAGTTTTCTATAGTTTTTTTAGTAAATTTTCACAGTTTCATAACAAATTTTCATAAAATTCGTGTTCTTAGAGTCGTATTTTCATAAAATTTTAAAAATTTTACAAATCTTCATTTCTTTCGCTCTTTTTGCACTTATTAGGTCCGTCTTGTGTAGAAACTGCCATCTGCACTCTAATCTGTAAATAATAACACACGGAATTAAAGAAAATCGCTACTTACCTAAACCGAGGTATAGTGGTCGATCGTTAAAAATATATAAATTTAATTACAACTTTTCTAATAACTTTGCTAAATATTGGTCTTTTTCGTTGAAATTTTCTTTAAATAGTGTAATTAACTGCCCCCCATATTTCCCTTTAGTTTTCTTAGTTATTTTTCACCGTTATATAATAAATTTTCACATTTTTCCTTCTTTTATAGTATTAAATTCATAAATAAAACATAAATTAATCTATAACTTTACTGAAAGTTGCTCTTTTACGTTCAAATTTTCTTTTTCAATAGTGTATCTAATTACCCTCCGTAGTTTTCTATAGTTTTTTTTAGTAAATTTTCACAGTTTCATAACAAATTTTCATAAAATTCGTGTTCTTAGAGTCGTATTTTCATAAAATTTTAAAAATTTTACAAATCTTCATTTCTTTCGCTCTTTTTGCACTTATTAGGTCCGTCTTGTGTAGAAACTGCCATCTGCACTCTAATCTGTAAATAATAACACACGGAATTAAAGAAAATCGCTACTTACCTAAACCGAGGTATAGTGGTCGATCGTTAAAAATATATAAATTTAATTACAACTTTTCTAATAACTTTGCTAAATATTGGTCTTTTTCGTTGAAATTTTCTTTAAATAGTGTAATTAACTGCCCCCCATATTTCCCTTTAGTTTTCTTAGTTATTTTTCACCGTTATATAATAAATTTTCACATTTTTCCTTCTTTTATAGTATTAAATTCATAAATAAAACATAAATTAATCTATAACTTTACTGAAAGTTGCTCTTTTACGTTCAAATTTTCTTTTTAAATAGTGTATCTAATTACCCTCCGTAGTTTTCTATAGTTTTTTTAGTAAATTTTCACAGTTTCATAACAAATTTTCATAAAATTCGTGTTCTTAGAGTCGTATTTTCATAAAATTTTAAAAATTTTACAAATCTTCATTTCTTTCGCTCTTTTTGCACTTATTAGGTCCGTCTTGTGTAGAAACTGCCATCTGCACTCTAATCTGTAAATAATAACACACGGAATTAAAGAAAATCGCTACTTACCTAAACCGAGGTATAGTGGTCGATCGTTAAAAATATATAAATTTAATTACAACTTTTCTAATAACTTTGCTAAATATTGGTCTTTTTCGTTGAAATTTTCTTTAAATAGTGTAATTAACTGCCCCCCATATTTCCCTTTAGTTTTCTTAGTTATTTTTCACCGTTATATAATAAATTTTCACATTTTTCCTTCTTTTATAGTATTAAATTCATAAATAAAACATAAATTAATCTATAACTTTACTGAAAGTTGCTCTTTTACGTTCAAATTTTCTTTTTAAATAGTGTATCTAATTACCCTCCGTAGTTTTCTATAGTTTTTTTTAGTAAATTTTCACAGTTTCATAACAAATTTTCATAAAATTCGTGTTCTTAGAGTCGTATTTTCATAAAATTTTAAAAATTTTACAAATCTTCATTTCTTTCGCTCTTTTTGCACTTATTAGGTCCGTCTTGTGTAGAAACTGCCATCTGCACTCTAATCTGTAAATAATAACACACGGAATTAAAGAAAATCGCTACTTACCTAAACCGAGGTATAGTGGTCGATCGTTAAAAATATATAAATTTAATTACAACTTTTCTAATAACTTTGCTAAATATTGGTCTTTTTCGTTGAAATTTTCTTTAAATAGTGTAATTAACTGCCCCCCATATTTCCCTTTAGTTTTCTTAGTTATTTTTCACCGTTATATAATAAATTTTCACATTTTTCCTTCTTTTATAGTATTAAATTCATAAATAAAACATAAATTAATCTATAACTTTACTGAAAGTTGCTCTTTTACGTTCAAATTTTCTTTTTAAATAGTGTATCTAATTACCCTCCGTAGTTTTCTATAGTTTTTTTAGTAAATTTTCACAGTTTCATAACAAATTTTCATAAAATTCGTGTTCTTAGAGTCGTATTTTCATAAAATTTTAAAAATTTTACAAATCTTCATTTCTTTCGCTCTTTTTGCACTTATTAGGTCCGTCTTGTGTAGAAACTGCCATCTGCACTCTAATCTGTAAATAATAACACACGGAATTAAAGAAAATCGCTACTTACCTAAACCGAGGTATAGTGGTCGATCGTTAAAAATATATAAATTTAATTACAACTTTTCTAATAACTTTGCTAAATATTGGTTTTTTTCGTTGAAATTTTCTTTAAATAGTGTAATTAACTGCCCCCCATATTTCCCTTTAGTTTTCTTAGTTATTTTTCACCGTTATATAATAAATTTTCACATTTTTCCTTCTTTTATAGTATTAAATTCATAAATAAAACATAAATTAATCTATAACTTTACTGAAAGTTGCTCTTTTACGTTCAAATTTTCTTTTTAAATAGTGTATCTCATTACCCTCCGTAGTTTTCTATAGTTTTTTTAGTAAATTTTCACAGTTTCATAACAAATTTTCATAAAATTCGTGTTCTTAGAGTCGTATTTTCATAAAATTTTAAAAATTTTACAAATCTTCATTTCTTTCGCTCTTTTTGCACTTATTAGGTCCGTCTTGTGTAGAAACTGCCATCTGCACTCTAATCTGTAAATAATAACACACGGAATTAAAGAAAATCGCTACTTACCTAAACCGAGGTATAGTGGTCGATCGTTAAAAATATATAAATTTAATTACAACTTTTCTAATAACTTTGCTAAATATTGGTCTTTTTCGTTGAAATTTTCTTTAAATAGTGTAATTAACTGCCCCCCATATTTCCCTTTAGTTTTCTTAGTTATTTTTCACCGTTATATAATAAATTTTCACATTTTTCCTTCTTTTATAGTATTAAATTCATAAATAAAACATAAATTAATCTATAACTTTACTGAAAGTTGCTCTTTTACGTTCAAATTTTCTTTTTAAATAGTGTATCTAATTACCCTCCGTAGTTTTCTATAGTTTTTTTTAGTAAATTTTCACAGTTTCATAACAAATTTTCATAAAATTCGTGTTCTTAGAGTCGTATTTTCATAAAATTTTAAAAATTTTACAAATCTTCATTTCTTTCGCTCTTTTTGCACTTATTAGGTCCGTCTTGTGTAGAAACTGCCATCTGCACTCTAATCTGTAAATAATAACACACGGAATTAAAGAAAATCGCTACTTACCTAAACCGAGGTATAGTGGTCGATCGTTAAAAATATATAAATTTAATTACAACTTTTCTAATAACTTTGCTAAATATTGGTCTTTTTCGTTGAAATTTTCTTTAAATAGTGTAATTAACTGCCCCCCATATTTCCCTTTAGTTTTCTTAGTTATTTTTCACCGTTATATAATAAATTTTCACATTTTTCCTTCTTTTATAGTATTAAATTCATAAATAAAACATAAATTAATCTATAACTTTACTGAAAGTTGCTCTTTTACGTTCAAATTTTCTTTTTAAATAGTGTATCTAATTACCCTCCGTAGTTTTCTATAGTTTTTTTAGTAAATTTTCACAGTTTCATAACAAATTTTCATAAAATTCGTGTTCTTAGAGTCGTATTTTCATAAAATTTTAAAAATTTTACAAATCTTCATTTCTTTCGCTCTTTTTGCACTTATTAGGTCCGTCTTGTGTAGAAACTGCCATCTGCACTCTAATCTGTAAATAATAACACACGGAATTAAAGAAAATCGCTACTTACCTAAACCGAGGTATAGTGGTCGATCGTTAAAAATATATAAATTTAATTACAACTTTTCTAATAACTTTGCTAAATATTGGTCTTTTTCGTTGAAATTTTCTTTAAATAGTGTAATTAACTGCCCCCCATATTTCCCTTTAGTTTTCTTAGTTATTTTTCACCGTTATATAATAAATTTTCACATTTTTCCTTCTTTTATAGTATTAAATTCATAAATAAAACATAAATTAATCTATAACTTTACTGAAAGTTGCTCTTTTACGTTCAAATTTTCTTTTTAAATAGTGTATCTAATTACCCTCCGTAGTTTTCTATAGTTTTTTTAGTAAATTTCCACAGTTTCATAACAAATTTTCATAAAATTCGTGTTCTTAGAGTCGTATTTTCATAAAATTTTAAAAATTTTACAAATCTTCATTTCTTTCGCTCTTTTTGCACTTATTAGGTCCGTCTTGTGTAGAAACTGCCATCTGCACTCTAATCTGTAAATAATAACACACGGAATTAAAGAAAATCGCTACTTACCTAAACCGAGGTATAGTGGTCGATCGTTAAAAATATATAAATTTAATTACAACTTTTCTAATAACTTTGCTAAATATTGGTCTTTTTCGTTGAAATTTTCTTTAAATAGTGTAATTAACTGCCCCCCATATTTCCCTTTAGTTTTCTTAGTTATTTTTCACCGTTATATAATAAATTTTCACATTTTTCCTTCTTTTATAGTATTAAATTCATAAATAAAACATAAATTAATCTATAACTTTACTGAAAGTTGCTCTTTTACGTTCAAATTTTCTTTTTAAATAGTGTATCTAATTACCCTCCGTAGTTTTCTATAGTTTTTTTAGTAAATTTTCACAGTTTCATAACAAATTTTCATAAAATTCGTGTTCTTAGAGTCGTATTTTCATAAAATTTTAAAAATTTTACAAATCTTCATTTCTTTCGCTCTTTTTGCACTTATTAGGTCCGTCTTGTGTAGAAACTGCCATCTGCACTCTAATCTGTAAATAATAACACACGGAATTAAAGAAAATCGCTACTTACCTAAACCGAGGTATAGTGGTCGATCGTTAAAAATATATAAATTTAATTACAACTTTTCTAATAACTTTGCTAAATATTGGTCTTTTTCGTTGAAATTTTCTTTAAATAGTGTAATTAACTGCCCCCCATATTTCCCTTTAGTTTTCTTAGTTATTTTTCACCGTTATATAATAAATTTTCACATTTTTCCTTCTTTTATAGTATTAAATTCATAAATAAAACATAAATTAATCTATAACTTTACTGAAAGTTGCTCTTTTACGTTCAAATTTTCTTTTTAAATAGTGTATCTAATTACCCTCCGTAGTTTTCTATAGTTTTTTTAGTAAATTTTCACAGTTTCATAACAAATTTTCATAAAATTCGTGTTCTTAGAGTCGTATTTTCATAAAATTTTAAAAATTTTACAAATCTTCATTTCTTTCGCTCTTTTTGCACTTATTAGGTCCGTCTTGTGTAGAAACTGCCATCTGCACTCTAATCTGTAAATAATAACACACGGAATTAAAGAAAATCGCTACTTACCTAAACCGAGGTATAGTGGTCGATCGTTAAAAATATATAAATTTAATTACAACTTTTCTAATAACTTTGCTAAATATTGGTTTTTTTCGTTGAAATTTTCTTTAAATAGTGTAATTAACTGCCCCCCATATTTCCCTTTAGTTTTCTTAGTTATTTTTCACCGTTATATAATAAATTTTCACATTTTTCCTTCTTTTATAGTATTAAATTCATAAATAAAACATAAATTAATCTATAACTTTACTGAAAGTTGCTCTTTTACGTTCAAATTTTCTTTTTAAATAGTGTATCTCATTACCCTCCGTAGTTTTCTATAGTTTTTTTAGTAAATTTTCACAGTTTCATAACAAATTTTCATAAAATTCGTGTTCTTAGAGTCGTATTTTCATAAAATTTTAAAAATTTTACAAATCTTCATTTCTTTCGCTCTTTTTGCACTTATTAGGTCCGTCTTGTGTAGAAACTGCCATCTGCACTCTAATCTGTAAATAATAACACACGGAATTAAAGAAAATCGCTACTTACCTAAACCGAGGTATAGTGGTCGATCGTTAAAAATATATAAATTTAATTACAACTTTTCTAATAACTTTGCTAAATATTGGTCTTTTTCGTTGAAATTTTCTTTAAATAGTGTAATTAACTGCCCCCCATATTTCCCTTTAGTTTTCTTAGTTATTTTTCACCGTTATATAATAAATTTTCACATTTTTCCTTCTTTTATAGTATTAAATTCATAAATAAAACATAAATTAATCTATAACTTTACTGAAAGTTGCTCTTTTACGTTCAAATTTTCTTTTTAAATAGTGTATCTAATTACCCTCCGTAGTTTTCTATAGTTTTTTTTAGTAAATTTTCACAGTTTCATAACAAATTTTCATAAAATTCGTGTTCTTAGAGTCGTATTTTCATAAAATTTTAAAAATTTTACAAATCTTCATTTCTTTCGCTCTTTTTGCACTTATTAGGTCCGTCTTGTGTAGAAACTGCCATCTGCACTCTAATCTGTAAATAATAACACACGGAATTAAAGAAAATCGCTACTTACCTAAACCGAGGTATAGTGGTCGATCGTTAAAAATATATAAATTTAATTACAACTTTTCTAATAACTTTGCTAAATATTGGTCTTTTTCGTTGAAATTTTCTTTAAATAGTGTAATTAACTGCCCCCCATATTTCCCTTTAGTTTTCTTAGTTATTTTTCACCGTTATATAATAAATTTTCACATTTTTCCTTCTTTTATAGTATTAAATTCATAAATAAAACATAAATTAATCTATAACTTTACTGAAAGTTGCTCTTTTACGTTCAAATTTTCTTTTTAAATAGTGTATCTAATTACCCTCCGTAGTTTTCTATAGTTTTTTTAGTAAATTTTCACAGTTTCATAACAAATTTTCATAAAATTCGTGTTCTTAGAGTCGTATTTTCATAAAATTTTAAAAATTTTACAAATCTTCATTTCTTTCGCTCTTTTTGCACTTATTAGGTCCGTCTTGTGTAGAAACTGCCATCTGCACTCTAATCTGTAAATAATAACACACGGAATTAAAGAAAATCGCTACTTACCTAAACCGAGGTATAGTGGTCGATCGTTAAAAATATATAAATTTAATTACAACTTTTCTAATAACTTTGCTAAATATTGGTCTTTTTCGTTGAAATTTTCTTTAAATAGTGTAATTAACTGCCCCCCATATTTCCCTTTAGTTTTCTTAGTTATTTTTCACCGTTATATAATAAATTTTCACATTTTTCCTTCTTTTATAGTATTAAATTCATAAATAAAACATAAATTAATCTATAACTTTACTGAAAGTTGCTCTTTTACGTTCAAATTTTCTTTTTAAATAGTGTATCTAATTACCCTCCGTAGTTTTCTATAGTTTTTTTAGTAAATTTCCACAGTTTCATAACAAATTTTCATAAAATTCGTGTTCTTAGAGTCGTATTTTCATAAAATTTTAAAAATTTTACAAATCTTCATTTCTTTCGCTCTTTTTGCACTTATTAGGTCCGTCTTGTGTAGAAACTGCCATCTGCACTCTAATCTGTAAATAATAACACACGGAATTAAAGAAAATCGCTACTTACCTAAACCGAGGTATAGTGGTCGATCGTTAAAAATATATAAATTTAATTACAACTTTTCTAATAACTTTGCTAAATATTGGTCTTTTTCGTTGAAATTTTCTTTAAATAGTGTAATTAACTGCCCCCCATATTTCCCTTTAGTTTTCTTAGTTATTTTTCACCGTTATATAATAAATTTTCACATTTTTCCTTCTTTTATAGTATTAAATTCATAAATAAAACATAAATTAATCTATAACTTTACTGAAAGTTGCTCTTTTACGTTCAAATTTTCTTTTTAAATAGTGTATCTAATTACCCTCCGTAGTTTTCCATAGTTTTTTTAGTAAATTTTCACAGTTTCATAACAAATTTTCATAAAATTCGTGTTCTTAGAGTCGTATTTTCATAAAATTTTAAAAATTTTACAAATCTTCATTTCTTTCGCTCTTTTTGCACTTATTAGGTCCGTCTTGTGTAGAAACTGCCATCTGCACTCTAATCTGTAAATAATAACACACGGAATTAAAGAAAATCGCTACTTACCTAAACCGAGGTATAGTGGTCGATCGTTAAAAATATATAAATTTAATTACAACTTTTCTAATAACTTTGCTAAATATTGGTTTTTTTCGTTGAAATTTTCTTTAAATAGTGTAATTAACTGCCCCCCATATTTCCCTTTAGTTTTCTTAGTTATTTTTCACCGTTATATAATAAATTTTCACATTTTTCCTTCTTTTATAGTATTAAATTCATAAATAAAACATAAATTAATCTATAACTTTACTGAAAGTTGCTCTTTTACGTTCAAATTTTCTTTTTAAATAGTGTATCTAATTACCCTCCGTAGTTTTCTATAGTTTTTTTAGTAAATTTTCACAGTTTCATAACAAATTTTCATAAAATTCGTGTTCTTAGAGTCGTATTTTCATAAAATTTTAAAAATTTTACAAATCTTCATTTCTTTCGCTCTTTTTGCACTTATTAGGTCCGTCTTGTGTAGAAACTGCCATCTGCACTCTAATCTGTAAATAATAACACACGGAATTAAAGAAAATCGCTACTTACCTAAACCGAGGTATAGTGGTCGATCGTTAAAAATATATAAATTTAATTACAACTTTTCTAATAACTTTGCTAAATATTGGTCTTTTTCGTTGAAATTTTCTTTAAATAGTGTAATTAACTGCCCCCCATATTTCCCTTTAGTTTTCTTAGTTATTTTTCACCGTTATATAATAAATTTTCACATTTTTCCTTCTTTTATAGTATTAAATTCATAAATAAAACATAAATTAATCTATAACTTTACTGAAAGTTGCTCTTTTACGTTCAAATTTTCTTTTTAAATAGTGTATCTAATTACCCTCCGTAGTTTTCTATAGTTTTTTTAGTAAATTTCCACAGTTTCATAACAAATTTTCATAAAATTCGTGTTCTTAGAGTCGTATTTTCATAAAATTTTAAAAATTTTACAAATCTTCATTTCTTTCGCTCTTTTTGCACTTATTAGGTCCGTCTTGTGTAGAAACTGCCATCTGCACTCTAATCTGTAAATAATAACACACGGAATTAAAGAAAATCGCTACTTACCTAAACCGAGGTATAGTGGTCGATCGTTAAAAATATATAAATTTAATTACAACTTTTCTAATAACTTTGCTAAATATTGGTCTTTTTCGTTGAAATTTTCTTTAAATAGTGTAATTAACTGCCCCCCCATATTTCCCTTTAGTTTTCTTAGTTATTTTTCACCGTTATATAATAAATTTTCACATTTTTCCTTCTTTTATAGTATTAAATTCATAAATAAAACATAAATTAATCTATAACTTTACTGAAAGTTGCTCTTTTACGTTAAAATTTTCTTTTTAAATAGTGTATCTAATTACCCTCCGTAGTTTTCTATAGTTTTTTTAGTAAATTTTCACAGTTTCATAACAAATTTTCATAAAATTCGTGTTCTTAGAGTCGTATTTTCATAAAATTTTAAAAATTTTACAAATCTTCATTTCTTTCGCTCTTTTTGCACTTATTAGGTCCGTCTTGTGTAGAAACTGCCATCTGCACTCTAATCTGTAAATAATAACACACGGAATTAAAGAAAATCGCTACTTACCTAAACCGAGGTATAGTGGTCGATCGTTAAAAATATATAAATTTAATTACAACTTTTCTAATAACTTTGCTAAATATTGGTCTTTTTCGTTGAAATTTTCTTTAAATAGTGTAATTAACTGCCCCCCATATTTCCCTTTAGTTTTCTTAGTTATTTTTCACCGTTATATAATAAATTTTCACATTTTTCCTTCTTTTATAGTATTAAATTCATAAATAAAACATAAATTAATCTATAACTTTACTGAAAGTTGCTCTTTTACGTTCAAATTTTCTTTTTCAATAGTGTATCTAATTACCCTCCGTAGTTTTCTATAGTTTTTTTTAGTAAATTTTCACAGTTTCATAACAAATTTTCATAAAATTCGTGTTCTTAGAGTCGTATTTTCATAAAATTTTAAAAATTTTACAAATCTTCATTTCTTTCGCTCTTTTTGCACTTATTAGGTCCGTCTTGTGTAGAAACTGCCATCTGCACTCTAATCTGTAAATAATAACACACGGAATTAAAGAAAATCGCTACTTACCTAAACCGAGGTATAGTGGTCGATCGTTAAAAATATATAAATTTAATTACAACTTTTCTAATAACTTTGCTAAATATTGGTCTTTTTCGTTGAAATTTTCTTTAAATAGTGTAATTAACTGCCCCCCATATTTCCCTTTAGTTTTCTTAGTTATTTTTCACCGTTATATAATAAATTTTCACATTTTTCCTTCTTTTATAGTATTAAATTCATAAATAAAACATAAATTAATCTATAACTTTACTGAAAGTTGCTCTTTTACGTTCAAATTTTCTTTTTAAATAGTGTATCTAATTACCCTCCGTAGTTTTCTATAGTTTTTTTAGTAAATTTTCACAGTTTCATAACAAATTTTCATAAAATTCGTGTTCTTAGAGTCGTATTTTCATAAAATTTTAAAAATTTTACAAATCTTCATTTCTTTCGCTCTTTTTGCACTTATTAGGTCCGTCTTGTGTAGAAACTGCCATCTGCACTCTAATCTGTAAATAATAACACACGGAATTAAAGAAAATCGCTACTTACCTAAACCGAGGTATAGTGGTCGATCGTTAAAAATATATAAATTTAATTACAACTTTTCTAATAACTTTGCTAAATATTGGTCTTTTTCGTTGAAATTTTCTTTAAATAGTGTAATTAACTGCCCCCCATATTTCCCTTTAGTTTTCTTAGTTATTTTTCACCGTTATATAATAAATTTTCACATTTTTCCTTCTTTTATAGTATTAAATTCATAAATAAAACATAAATTAATCTATAACTTTACTGAAAGTTGCTCTTTTACGTTCAAATTTTCTTTTTAAATAGTGTATCTAATTACCCTCCGTAGTTTTCTATAGTTTTTTTTAGTAAATTTTCACAGTTTCATAACAAATTTTCATAAAATTCGTGTTCTTAGAGTCGTATTTTCATAAAATTTTAAAAATTTTACAAATCTTCATTTCTTTCGCTCTTTTTGCACTTATTAGGTCCGTCTTGTGTAGAAACTGCCATCTGCACTCTAATCTGTAAATAATAACACACGGAATTAAAGAAAATCGCTACTTACCTAAACCGAGGTATAGTGGTCGATCGTTAAAAATATATAAATTTAATTACAACTTTTCTAATAACTTTGCTAAATATTGGTCTTTTTCGTTGAAATTTTCTTTAAATAGTGTAATTAACTGCCCCCCATATTTCCCTTTAGTTTTCTTAGTTATTTTTCACCGTTATATAATAAATTTTCACATTTTTCCTTCTTTTATAGTATTAAATTCATAAATAAAACATAAATTAATCTATAACTTTACTGAAAGTTGCTCTTTTACGTTCAAATTTTCTTTTTAAATAGTGTATCTAATTACCCTCCGTAGTTTTCTATAGTTTTTTTAGTAAATTTTCACAGTTTCATAACAAATTTTCATAAAATTCGTGTTCTTAGAGTCGTATTTTCATAAAATTTTAAAAATTTTACAAATCTTCATTTCTTTCGCTCTTTTTGCACTTATTAGGTCCGTCTTGTGTAGAAACTGCCATCTGCACTCTAATCTGTAAATAATAACACACGGAATTAAAGAAAATCGCTACTTACCTAAACCGAGGTATAGTGGTCGATCGTTAAAAATATATAAATTTAATTACAACTTTTCTAATAACTTTGCTAAATATTGGTTTTTTTCGTTGAAATTTTCTTTAAATAGTGTAATTAACTGCCCCCCATATTTCCCTTTAGTTTTCTTAGTTATTTTTCACCGTTATATAATAAATTTTCACATTTTTCCTTCTTTTATAGTATTAAATTCATAAATAAAACATAAATTAATCTATAACTTTACTGAAAGTTGCTCTTTTACGTTCAAATTTTCTTTTTAAATAGTGTATCTCATTACCCTCCGTAGTTTTCTATAGTTTTTTTAGTAAATTTTCACAGTTTCATAACAAATTTTCATAAAATTCGTGTTCTTAGAGTCGTATTTTCATAAAATTTTAAAAATTTTACAAATCTTCATTTCTTTCGCTCTTTTTGCACTTATTAGGTCCGTCTTGTGTAGAAACTGCCATCTGCACTCTAATCTGTAAATAATAACACACGGAATTAAAGAAAATCGCTACTTACCTAAACCGAGGTATAGTGGTCGATCGTTAAAAATATATAAATTTAATTACAACTTTTCTAATAACTTTGCTAAATATTGGTCTTTTTCGTTGAAATTTTCTTTAAATAGTGTAATTAACTGCCCCCCATATTTCCCTTTAGTTTTCTTAGTTATTTTTCACCGTTATATAATAAATTTTCACATTTTTCCTTCTTTTATAGTATTAAATTCATAAATAAAACATAAATTAATCTATAACTTTACTGAAAGTTGCTCTTTTACGTTCAAATTTTCTTTTTAAATAGTGTATCTAATTACCCTCCGTAGTTTTCTATAGTTTTTTTTAGTAAATTTTCACAGTTTCATAACAAATTTTCATAAAATTCGTGTTCTTAGAGTCGTATTTTCATAAAATTTTAAAAATTTTACAAATCTTCATTTCTTTCGCTCTTTTTGCACTTATTAGGTCCGTCTTGTGTAGAAACTGCCATCTGCACTCTAATCTGTAAATAATAACACACGGAATTAAAGAAAATCGCTACTTACCTAAACCGAGGTATAGTGGTCGATCGTTAAAAATATATAAATTTAATTACAACTTTTCTAATAACTTTGCTAAATATTGGTCTTTTTCGTTGAAATTTTCTTTAAATAGTGTAATTAACTGCCCCCCATATTTCCCTTTAGTTTTCTTAGTTATTTTTCACCGTTATATAATAAATTTTCACATTTTTCCTTCTTTTATAGTATTAAATTCATAAATAAAACATAAATTAATCTATAACTTTACTGAAAGTTGCTCTTTTACGTTCAAATTTTCTTTTTAAATAGTGTATCTAATTACCCTCCGTAGTTTTCTATAGTTTTTTTAGTAAATTTTCACAGTTTCATAACAAATTTTCATAAAATTCGTGTTCTTAGAGTCGTATTTTCATAAAATTTTAAAAATTTTACAAATCTTCATTTCTTTCGCTCTTTTTGCACTTATTAGGTCCGTCTTGTGTAGAAACTGCCATCTGCACTCTAATCTGTAAATAATAACACACGGAATTAAAGAAAATCGCTACTTACCTAAACCGAGGTATAGTGGTCGATCGTTAAAAATATATAAATTTAATTACAACTTTTCTAATAACTTTGCTAAATATTGGTCTTTTTCGTTGAAATTTTCTTTAAATAGTGTAATTAACTGCCCCCCATATTTCCCTTTAGTTTTCTTAGTTATTTTTCACCGTTATATAATAAATTTTCACATTTTTCCTTCTTTTATAGTATTAAATTCATAAATAAAACATAAATTAATCTATAACTTTACTGAAAGTTGCTCTTTTACGTTCAAATTTTCTTTTTAAATAGTGTATCTAATTACCCTCCGTAGTTTTCTATAGTTTTTTTAGTAAATTTCCACAGTTTCATAACAAATTTTCATAAAATTCGTGTTCTTAGAGTCGTATTTTCATAAAATTTTAAAAATTTTACAAATCTTCATTTCTTTCGCTCTTTTTGCACTTATTAGGTCCGTCTTGTGTAGAAACTGCCATCTGCACTCTAATCTGTAAATAATAACACACGGAATTAAAGAAAATCGCTACTTACCTAAACCGAGGTATAGTGGTCGATCGTTAAAAATATATAAATTTAATTACAACTTTTCTAATAACTTTGCTAAATATTGGTCTTTTTCGTTGAAATTTTCTTTAAATAGTGTAATTAACTGCCCCCCATATTTCCCTTTAGTTTTCTTAGTTATTTTTCACCGTTATATAATAAATTTTCACATTTTTCCTTCTTTTATAGTATTAAATTCATAAATAAAACATAAATTAATCTATAACTTTACTGAAAGTTGCTCTTTTACGTTCAAATTTTCTTTTTAAATAGTGTATCTAATTACCCTCCGTAGTTTTCTATAGTTTTTTTAGTAAATTTTCACAGTTTCATAACAAATTTTCATAAAATTCGTGTTCTTAGAGTCGTATTTTCATAAAATTTTAAAAATTTTACAAATCTTCATTTCTTTCGCTCTTTTTGCACTTATTAGGTCCGTCTTGTGTAGAAACTGCCATCTGCACTCTAATCTGTAAATAATAACACACGGAATTAAAGAAAATCGCTACTTACCTAAACCGAGGTATAGTGGTCGATCGTTAAAAATATATAAATTTAATTACAACTTTTCTAATAACTTTGGTAAATATTGGTCTTTTTCGTTGAAATTTTCTTTAAATAGTGTAATTAACTGCCCCCCATATTTCCCTTTAGTTTTCTTAGTTATTTTTCACCGTTATATAATAAATTTTCACATTTTTCCTTCTTTTATAGTATTAAATTCATAAATAAAACATAAATTAATCTATAACTTTACTGAAAGTTGCTCTTTTACGTTCAAATTTTCTTTTTAAATAGTGTATCTAATTACCCTCCGTAGTTTTCTATAGTTTTTTTAGTAAATTTTCACAGTTTCATAACAAATTTTCATAAAATTCGTGTTCTTAGAGTCGTATTTTCATAAAATTTTAAAAATTTTACAAATCTTCATTTCTTTCGCTCTTTTTGCACTTATTAGGTCCGTCTTGTGTAGAAACTGCCATCTGCACTCTAATCTGTAAATAATAACACACGGAATTAAAGAAAATCGCTACTTACCTAAACCGAGGTATAGTGGTCGATCGTTAAAAATATATAAATTTAATTACAACTTTTCTAATAACTTTGCTAAATATTGGTCTTTTTCGTTGAAATTTTCTTTAAATAGTGTAATTAACTGCCCCCCATATTTCCCTTTAGTTTTCTTAGTTATTTTTCACCGTTATATAATAAATTTTCACATTTTTCCTTCTTTTATAGTATTAAATTCATAAATAAAACATAAATTAATCTATAACTTTACTGAAAGTTGCTCTTTTACGTTCAAATTTTCTTTTTAATTAGTGTATCTAATTACCCTCCGTAGTTTTCTATAGTTTTTTTAGTAAATTTTCACAGTTTCATAACAAATTTTCATAAAATTCGTGTTCTTAGAGTCGTATTTTCATAAAATTTTAAAAATTTTACAAATCTTCATTTCTTTCGCTCTTTTTGCACTTATTAGGTCCGTCTTGTGTAGAAACTGCCATCTGCACTCTAATCTGTAAATAATAACACACGGAATTAAAGAAAATCGCTACTTACCTAAACCGAGGTATAGTGGTCGATCGTTAAAAATATATAAATTTAATTACAACTTTTCTAATAACTTTGCTAAATATTGGTCTTTTTCGTTGAAATTTTCTTTAAATAGTGTAATTAACTGCCCCCCATATTTCCCTTTAGTTTTCTTAGTTATTTTTCACCGTTATATAATAAATTTTCACATTTTTCCTTCTTTTATAGTATTAAATTCATAAATAAAACATAAATTAATCTATAACTTTACTGAAAGTTGCTCTTTTACGTTCAAATTTTCTTTTTAAATAGTGTATCTAATTACCCTCCGTAGTTTTCTATAGTTTTTTTAGTAAATTTTCACAGTTTCATAACAAATTTTCATAAAATTCGTGTTCTTAGAGTCGTATTTTCATAAAATTTTAAAAATTTTACAAATCTTCATTTCTTTCGCTCTTTTTGCACTTATTAGGTCCGTCTTGTGTAGAAACTGCCATCTGCACTCTAATCTGTAAATAATAACACACGGAATTAAAGAAAATCGCTACTTACCTAAACCGAGGTATAGTGGTCGATCGTTAAAAATATATAAATTTAATTACAACTTTTCTAATAACTTTGCTAAATATTGGTCTTTTTCGTTGAAATTTTCTTTAAATAGTGTAATTAACTGCCCCCCATATTTCCCTTTAGTTTTCTTAGTTATTTTTCACCGTTATATAATAAATTTTCACATTTTTCCTTCTTTTATAGTATTAAATTCATAAATAAAACATAAATTAATCTATAACTTTACTGAAAGTTGCTCTTTTACGTTCAAATTTTCTTTTTAAATAGTGTATCTAATTACCCTCCGTAGTTTTCTATAGTTTTTTTAGTAAATTTCCACAGTTTCATAACAAATTTTCATAAAATTCGTGTTCTTAGAGTCGTATTTTCATAAAATTTTAAAAATTTTACAAATCTTCATTTCTTTCGCTCTTTTTGCACTTATTAGGTCCGTCTTGTGTAGAAACTGCCATCTGCACTCTAATCTGTAAATAATAACACACGGAATTAAAGAAAATCGCTACTTACCTAAACCGAGGTATAGTGGTCGATCGTTAAAAATATATAAATTTAATTACAACTTTTCTAATAACTTTGCTAAATATTGGTCTTTTTCCTTGAAATTTTCTTTAAATAGTGTAATTAACTGCCCCCCATATTTCCCTTTAGTTTTCTTAGTTATTTTTCACCGTTATATAATAAATTTTCACATTTTTCCTTCTTTTATAGTATTAAATTCATAAATAAAACATAAATTAATCTATAACTTTACTGAAAGTTGCTCTTTTACGTTCAAATTTTCTTTTTAAATAGTGTATCTAATTACCCTCCGTAGTTTTCTATAGTTTTTTTAGTAAATTTTCACAGTTTCATAACAAATTTTCATAAAATTCGTGTTCTTAGAGTCGTATTTTCATAAAATTTTAAAAATTTTACAAATCTTCATTTCTTTCGCTCTTTTTGCACTTATTAGGTCCGTCTTGTGTAGAAACTGCCATCTGCACTCTAATCTGTAAATAATAACACACGGAATTAAAGAAAATCGCTACTTACCTAAACCGAGGTATAGTGGTCGATCGTTAAAAATATATAAATTTAATTACAACTTTTCTAATAACTTTGCTAAATATTGGTCTTTTTCGTTGAAATTTTCTTTAAATAGTGTAATTAACTGCCCCCCATATTTCCCTTTAGTTTTCTTAGTTATTTTTCACCGTTATATAATAAATTTTCACATTTTTCCTTCTTTTATAGTATTAAATTCATAAATAAAACATAAATTAATCTATAACTTTACTGAAAGTTGCTCTTTTACGTTCAAATTTTCTTTTTAAATAGTGTATCTAATTACCCTCCGTAGTTTTCTATAGTTTTTTTTAGTAAATTTCCACAGTTTCATAACAAATTTTCATAAAATTCGTGTTCTTAGAGTCGTATTTTCATAAAATTTTAAAAATTTTACAAATCTTCATTTCTTTCGCTCTTTTTGCACTTATTAGGTCCGTCTTGTGTAGAAACTGCCATCTGCACTCTAATCTGTAAATAATAACACACGGAATTAAAGAAAATCGCTACTTACCTAAACCGAGGTATAGTGGTCGATCGTTAAAAATATATAAATTTAATTACAACTTTTCTAATAACTTTGCTAAATATTGGTCTTTTTCGTTGAAATTTTCTTTAAATAGTGTAATTAACTGCCCCCCATATTTCCCTTTAGTTTTCTTAGTTATTTTTCACCGTTATATAATAAATTTTCACATTTTTCCTTCTTTTATAGTATTAAATTCATAAATAAAACATAAATTAATCTATAACTTTACTGAAAGTTGCTCTTTTACGTTCAAATTTTCTTTTTAAATAGTGTATCTAATTACCCTCCGTAGTTTTCTATAGTTTTTTTAGTAAATTTTCACAGTTTCATAACAAATTTTCATAAAATTCGTGTTCTTAGAGTCGTATTTTCATAAAATTTTAAAAATTTTACAAATCTTCATTTCTTTCGCTCTTTTTGCACTTATTAGGTCCGTCTTGTGTAGAAACTGCCATCTGCACTCTAATCTGTAAATAATAACACACGGAATTAAAGAAAATCGCTACTTACCTAAACCGAGGTATAGTGGTCGATCGTTAAAAATATATAAATTTAATTACAACTTTTCTAATAACTTTGCTAAATATTGGTCTTTTTCGTTGAAATTTTCTTTAAATAGTGTAATTAACTGCCCCCCATATTTCCCTTTAGTTTTCTTAGTTATTTTTCACCGTTATATAATAAATTTTCACATTTTTCCTTCTTTTATAGTATTAAATTCATAAATAAAACATAAATTAATCTATAACTTTACTGAAAGTTGCTCTTTTACGTTCAAATTTTCTTTTTAAATAGTGTATCTAATTACCCTCCGTAGTTTTCTATAGTTTTTTTAGTAAATTTTCACAGTTTCATAACAAATTTTCATAAAATTCGTGTTCTTAGAGTCGTATTTTCATAAAATTTTAAAAATTTTACAAATCTTAATTTCTTTCGCTCTTTTTGCACTTATTAGGTCCGTCTTGTGTAGAAACTGCCATCTGCACTCTAATCTGTAAATAATAACACACGGAATTAAAGAAAATCGCTACTTACCTAAACCGAGGTATAGTGGTCGATCGTTAAAAATATATAAATTTAATTACAACTTTTCTAATAACTTTGCTAAATATTGGTCTTTTTCGTTGAAATTTTCTTTAAATAGTGTAATTAACTGCCCCCCATATTTCCCTTTAGTTTTCTTAGTTATTTTTCACCGTTATATAATAAATTTTCACATTTTTCCTTCTTTTATAGTATTAAATTCATAAATAAAACATAAATTAATCTATAACTTTACTGAAAGTTGCTCTTTTACGTTCAAATTTTCTTTTTAAATAGTGTATCTAATTACCCTCCGTAGTTTTCTATAGTTTTTTTAGTAAATTTTCACAGTTTCATAACAAATTTTCATAAAATTCGTGTTCTTAGAGTCGTATTTTCATAAAATTTTAAAAATTTTACAAATCTTCATTTCTTTCGCTCTTTTTGCACTTATTAGGTCCGTCTTGTGTAGAAACTGCCATCTGCACTCTAATCTGTAAATAATAACACACGGAATTAAAGAAAATCGCTACTTACCTAAACCGAGGTATAGTGGTCGATCGTTAAAAATATATAAATTTAATTACAACTTTTCTAATAACTTTGCTAAATATTGGTCTTTTTCGTTGAAATTTTCTTTAAATAGTGTAATTAACTGCCCCCCATATTTCCCTTTAGTTTTCTTAGTTATTTTTCACCGTTATATAATAAATTTTCACATTTTTCCTTCTTTTATAGTATTAAATTCATAAATAAAACATAAATTAATCTATAACTTTACTGAAAGTTGCTCTTTTACGTTCAAATTTTCTTTTTAAATAGTGTATCTAATTACCCTCCGTAGTTTTCTATAGTTTTTTTTAGTAAATTTCCACAGTTTCATAACAAATTTTCATAAAATTCGTGTTCTTAGAGTCGTATTTTCATAAAATTTTAAAAATTTTACAAATCTTCATTTCTTTCGCTCTTTTTGCACTTATTAGGTCCGTCTTGTGTAGAAACTGCCATCTGCACTCTAATCTGTAAATAATAACACACGGAATTAAAGAAAATCGCTACTTACCTAAACCGAGGTATAGTGGTCGATCGTTAAAAATATATAAATTTAATTACAACTTTTCTAATAACTTTGCTAAATATTGGTCTTTTTCGTTGAAATTTTCTTTAAATAGTGTAATTAACTGCCCCCCCCCATATTTCCCTTTAGTTTTCTTAGTTATTTTTCACCGTTATATAATAAATTTTCACATTTTTCCTTCTTTTATAGTATTAAATTCATAAATAAAACATAAATTAATCTATAACTTTACTGAAAGTTGCTCTTTTACGTTCAAATTTTCTTTTTAAATAGTGTATCTAATTACCCTCCGTAGTTTTCTATAGTTTTTTTAGTAAATTTTCACAGTTTCATAACAAATTTTCATAAAATTCGTGTTCTTAGAGTCGTATTTTCATAAAATTTTAAAAATTTTACAAATCTTAATTTCTTTCGCTCTTTTTGCACTTATTAGGTCCGTCTTGTGTAGAAACTGCCATCTGCACTCTAATCTGTAAATAATAACACACGGAATTAAAGAAAATCGCTACTTACCTAAACCGAGGTATAGTGGTCGATCGTTAAAAATATATAAATTTAATTACAACTTTTCTAATAACTTTGCTAAATATTGGTTTTTTTCGTTGAAATTTTCTTTAAATAGTGTAATTAACTGCCCCCCATATTTCCCTTTAGTTTTCTTAGTTATTTTTCACCGTTATATAATAAATTTTCACATTTTTCCTTCTTTTATAGTATTAAATTCATAAATAAAACATAAATTAATCTATAACTTTACTGAAAGTTGCTCTTTTACGTTCAAATTTTCTTTTTAAATAGTGTATCTCATTACCCTCCGTAGTTTTCTATAGTTTTTTTAGTAAATTTTCACAGTTTCATAACAAATTTTCATAAAATTCGTGTTCTTAGAGTCGTATTTTCATAAAATTTTAAAAATTTTACAAATCTTCATTTCTTTCGCTCTTTTTGCACTTATTAGGTCCGTCTTGTGTAGAAACTGCCATCTGCACTCTAATCTGTAAATAATAACACACGGAATTAAAGAAAATCGCTACTTACCTAAACCGAGGTATAGTGGTCGATCGTTAAAAATATATAAATTTAATTACAACTTTTCTAATAACTTTGCTAAATATTGGTCTTTTTCGTTGAAATTTTCTTTAAATAGTGTAATTAACTGCCCCCCATATTTCCCTTTAGTTTTCTTAGTTATTTTTCACCGTTATATAATAAATTTTCACATTTTTCCTTCTTTTATAGTATTAAATTCATAAATAAAAAATAAATTAATCTATAACTTTACTGAAAGTTGCTCTTTTACGTTCAAATTTTCTTTTTAAATAGTGTATCTAATTACCCTCCGTAGTTTTCTATAGTTTTTTTAGTAAATTTTCACAGTTTCATAACAAATTTTCATAAAATTCGTGTTCTTAGAGTCGTATTTTCATAAAATTTTAAAAATTTTACAAATCTTAATTTCTTTCGCTCTTTTTGCACTTATTAGGTCCGTCTTGTGTAGAAACTGCCATCTGCACTCTAATCTGTAAATAATAACACACGGAATTAAAGAAAATCGCTACTTACCTAAACCGAGGTATAGTGGTCGATCGTTAAAAATATATAAATTTAATTACAACTTTTCTAATAACTTTGCTAAATATTGGTCTTTTTCGTTGAAATTTTCTTTAAATAGTGTAATTAACTGCCCCCCATATTTCCCTTTAGTTTTCTTAGTTATTTTTCACCGTTATATAATAAATTTTCACATTTTTCCTTCTTTTATAGTATTAAATTCATAAATAAAACATAAATTAATCTATAACTTTACTGAAAGTTGCTCTTTTACGTTCAAATTTTCTTTTTAAATAGTGTATCTAATTACCCTCCGTAGTTTTCTATAGTTTTTTTAGTAAATTTTCACAGTTTCATAACAAATTTTCATAAAATTCGTGTTCTTAGAGTCGTATTTTCATAAAATTTTAAAAATTTTACAAATCTTCATTTCTTTCGCTCTTTTTGCACTTATTAGGTCCGTCTTGTGTAGAAACTGCCATCTGCACTCTAATCTGTAAATAATAACACACGGAATTAAAGAAAATCGCTACTTACCTAAACCGAGGTATAGTGGTCGATCGTTAAAAATATATAAATTTAATTACAACTTTTCTAATAACTTTGCTAAATATTGGTCTTTTTCGTTGAAATTTTCTTTAAATAGTGTAATTAACTGCCCCCCATATTTCCCTTTAGTTTTCTTAGTTATTTTTCACCGTTATATAATAAATTTTCACATTTTTCCTTCTTTTATAGTATTAAATTCATAAATAAAACATAAATTAATCTATAACTTTACTGAAAGTTGCTCTTTTACGTTCAAATTTTCTTTTTAAATAGTGTATCTAATTACCCTCCGTAGTTTTCTATAGTTTTTTTAGTAAATTTTCACAGTTTCATAACAAATTTTCATAAAATTCGTGTTCTTAGAGTCGTATTTTCATAAAATTTTAAAAATTTTACAAATCTTCATTTCTTTCGCTCTTTTTGCACTTATTAGGTCCGTCTTGTGTAGAAACTGCCATCTGCACTCTAATCTGTAAATAATAACACACGGAATTAAAGAAAATCGCTACTTACCTAAACCGAGGTATAGTGGTCGATCGTTAAAAATATATAAATTTAATTACAACTTTTCTAATAACTTTGCTAAATATTGGTCTTTTTCGTTGAAATTTTCTTTAAATAGTGTAATTAACTGCCCCCCATATTTCCCTTTAGTTTTCTTAGTTATTTTTCACCGTTATATAATAAATTTTCACATTTTTCCTTCTTTTATAGTATTAAATTCATAAATAAAACATAAATTAATCTATAACTTTACTGAAAGTTGCTCTTTTACGTTCAAATTTTCTTTTTAAATAGTGTATCTAATTACCCTCCGTAGTTTTCTATAGTTTTTTTAGTAAATTTTCACAGTTTCATAACAAATTTTCATAAAATTCGTGTTCTTAGAGTCGTATTTTCATAAAATTTTAAAAATTTTACAAATCTTCATTTCTTTCGCTCTTTTTGCACTTATTAGGTCCGTCTTGTGTAGAAACTGCCATCTGCACTCTAATCTGTAAATAATAACACACGGAATTAAAGAAAATCGCTACTTACCTAAACCGAGGTATAGTGGTCGATCGTTAAAAATATATAAATTTAATTACAACTTTTCTAATAACTTTGCTAAATATTGGTCTTTTTCGTTGAAATTTTCTTTAAATAGTGTAATTAACTGCCCCCCATATTTCCCTTTAGTTTTCTTAGTTATTTTTCACCGTTATATAATAAATTTTCACATTTTTCCTTCTTTTATAGTATTAAATTCATAAATAAAACATAAATTAATCTATAACTTTACTGAAAGTTGCTCTTTTACGTTCAAATTTTCTTTTTAAATAGTGTATCTAATTACCCTCCGTAGTTTTCTATAGTTTTTTTAGTAAATTTCCACAGTTTCATAACAAATTTTCATAAAATTCGTGTTCTTAGAGTCGTATTTTCATAAAATTTTAAAAATTTTACAAATCTTCATTTCTTTCGCTCTTTTTGCACTTATTAGGTCCGTCTTGTGTAGAAACTGCCATCTGCACTCTAATCTGTAAATAATAACACACGGAATTAAAGAAAATCGCTACTTACCTAAACCGAGGTATAGTGGTCGATCGTTAAAAATATATAAATTTAATTACAACTTTTCTAATAACTTTGCTAAATATTGGTCTTTTTCGTTGAAATTTTCTTTAAATAGTGTAATTAACTGCCCCCCATATTTCCCTTTAGTTTTCTTAGTTATTTTTCACCGTTATATAATAAATTTTCACATTTTTCCTTCTTTTATAGTATTAAATTCATAAATAAAACATAAATTAATCTATAACTTTACTGAAAGTTGCTCTTTTACGTTCAAATTTTCTTTTTAAATAGTGTATCTAATTACCCTCCGTAGTTTTCTATAGTTTTTTTAGTAAATTTTCACAGTTTCATAACAAATTTTCATAAAATTCGTGTTCTTAGAGTCGTATTTTCATAAAATTTTAAAAATTTTACAAATCTTCATTTCTTTCGCTCTTTTTGCACTTATTAGGTCCGTCTTGTGTAGAAACTGCCATCTGCACTCTAATCTGTAAATAATAACACACGGAATTAAAGAAAATCGCTACTTACCTAAACCGAGGTATAGTGGTCGATCGTTAAAAATATATAAATTTAATTACAACTTTTCTAATAACTTTGCTAAATATTGGTCTTTTTCGTTGAAATTTTCTTTAAATAGTGTAATTAACTGCCCCCCATATTTCCCTTTAGTTTTCTTAGTTATTTTTCACCGTTATATAATAAATTTTCACATTTTTCCTTCTTTTATAGTATTAAATTCATAAATAAAACATAAATTAATCTATAACTTTACTGAAAGTTGCTCTTTTACGTTCAAATTTTCTTTTTAAATAGTGTATCTAATTACCCTCCGTAGTTTTCTATAGTTTTTTTTAGTAAATTTCCACAGTTTCATAACAAATTTTCATAAAATTCGTGTTCTTAGAGTCGTATTTTCATAAAATTTTAAAAATTTTACAAATCTTCATTTCTTTCGCTCTTTTTGCACTTATTAGGTCCGTCTTGTGTAGAAACTGCCATCTGCACTCTAATCTGTAAATAATAACACACGGAATTAAAGAAAATCGCTACTTACCTAAACCGAGGTATAGTGGTCGATCGTTAAAAATATATAAATTTAATTACAACTTTTCTAATAACTTTGCTAAATATTGGTCTTTTTCGTTGAAATTTTCTTTAAATAGTGTAATTAACTGCCCCCCCCCATATTTCCCTTTAGTTTTCTTAGTTATTTTTCACCGTTATATAATAAATTTTCACATTTTTCCTTCTTTTATAGTATTAAATTCATAAATAAAACATAAATTAATCTATAACTTTACTGAAAGTTGCTCTTTTACGTTCAAATTTTCTTTTTAAATAGTGTATCTAATTACCCTCCGTAGTTTTCTATAGTTTTTTTAGTAAATTTTCACAGTTTCATAACAAATTTTCATAAAATTCGTGTTCTTAGAGTCGTATTTTCATAAAATTTTAAAAATTTTACAAATCTTAATTTCTTTCGCTCTTTTTGCACTTATTAGGTCCGTCTTGTGTAGAAACTGCCATCTGCACTCTAATCTGTAAATAATAACACACGGAATTAAAGAAAATCGCTACTTACCTAAACCGAGGTATAGTGGTCGATCGTTAAAAATATATAAATTTAATTACAACTTTTCTAATAACTTTGCTAAATATTGGTTTTTTTCGTTGAAATTTTCTTTAAATAGTGTAATTAACTGCCCCCCATATTTCCCTTTAGTTTTCTTAGTTATTTTTCACCGTTATATAATAAATTTTCACATTTTTCCTTCTTTTATAGTATTAAATTCATAAATAAAACATAAATTAATCTATAACTTTACTGAAAGTTGCTCTTTTACGTTCAAATTTTCTTTTTAAATAGTGTATCTCATTACCCTCCGTAGTTTTCTATAGTTTTTTTAGTAAATTTTCACAGTTTCATAACAAATTTTCATAAAATTCGTGTTCTTAGAGTCGTATTTTCATAAAATTTTAAAAATTTTACAAATCTTCATTTCTTTCGCTCTTTTTGCACTTATTAGGTCCGTCTTGTGTAGAAACTGCCATCTGCGCTCTAATCTGTAAATAATAACACACGGAATTAAAGAAAATCGCTACTTACCTAAACCGAGGTATAGTGGTCGATCGTTAAAAATATATAAATTTAATTACAACTTTTCTAATAACTTTGCTAAATATTGGTCTTTTTCGTTGAAATTTTCTTTAAATAGTGTAATTAACTGCCCCCCATATTTCCCTTTAGTTTTCTTAGTTATTTTTCACCGTTATATAATAAATTTTCACATTTTTCCTTCTTTTATAGTATTAAATTCATAAATAAAAAATAAATTAATCTATAACTTTACTGAAAGTTGCTCTTTTACGTTCAAATTTTCTTTTTAAATAGTGTATCTAATTACCCTCCGTAGTTTTCTATAGTTTTTTTAGTAAATTTTCACAGTTTCATAACAAATTTTCATAAAATTCGTGTTCTTAGAGTCGTATTTTCATAAAATTTTAAAAATTTTACAAATCTTAATTTCTTTCGCTCTTTTTGCACTTATTAGGTCCGTCTTGTGTAGAAACTGCCATCTGCACTCTAATCTGTAAATAATAACACACGGAATTAAAGAAAATCGCTACTTACCTAAACCGAGGTATAGTGGTCGATCGTTAAAAATATATAAATTTAATTACAACTTTTCTAATAACTTTGCTAAATATTGGTCTTTTTCGTTGAAATTTTCTTTAAATAGTGTAATTAACTGCCCCCCATATTTCCCTTTAGTTTTCTTAGTTATTTTTCACCGTTATATAATAAATTTTCACATTTTTCCTTCTTTTATAGTATTAAATTCATAAATAAAACATAAATTAATCTATAACTTTACTGAAAGTTGCTCTTTTACGTTCAAATTTTCTTTTTAAATAGTGTATCTAATTACCCTCCGTAGTTTTCTATAGTTTTTTTAGTAAATTTTCACAGTTTCATAACAAATTTTCATAAAATTCGTGTTCTTAGAGTCGTATTTTCATAAAATTTTAAAAATTTTACAAATCTTCATTTCTTTCGCTCTTTTTGCACTTATTAGGTCCGTCTTGTGTAGAAACTGCCATCTGCACTCTAATCTGTAAATAATAACACACGGAATTAAAGAAAATCGCTACTTACCTAAACCGAGGTATAGTGGTCGATCGTTAAAAATATATAAATTTAATTACAACTTTTCTAATAACTTTGCTAAATATTGGTCTTTTTCGTTGAAATTTTCTTTAAATAGTGTAATTAACTGCCCCCCATATTTCCCTTTAGTTTTCTTAGTTATTTTTCACCGTTATATAATAAATTTTCACATTTTTCCTTCTTTTATAGTATTAAATTCATAAATAAAACATAAATTAATCTATAACTTTACTGAAAGTTGCTCTTTTACGTTCAAATTTTCTTTTTAAATAGTGTATCTAATTACCCTCCGTAGTTTTCTATAGTTTTTTTAGTAAATTTTCACAGTTTCATAACAAATTTTCATAAAATTCGTGTTCTTAGAGTCGTATTTTCATAAAATTTTAAAAATTTTACAAATCTTCATTTCTTTCGCTCTTTTTGCACTTATTAGGTCCGTCTTGTGTAGAAACTGCCATCTGCACTCTAATCTGTAAATAATAACACACGGAATTAAAGAAAATCGCTACTTACCTAAACCGAGGTATAGTGGTCGATCGTTAAAAATATATAAATTTAATTACAACTTTTCTAATAACTTTGCTAAATATTGGTCTTTTTCGTTGAAATTTTCTTTAAATAGTGTAATTAACTGCCCCCCATATTTCCCTTTAGTTTTCTTAGTTATTTTTCACCGTTATATAATAAATTTTCACATTTTTCCTTCTTTTATAGTATTAAATTCATAAATAAAACATAAATTAATCTATAACTTTACTGAAAGTTGCTCTTTTACGTTCAAATTTTCTTTTTAAATAGTGTATCTAATTACCCTCCGTAGTTTTCTATAGTTTTTTTAGTAAATTTTCACAGTTTCATAACAAATTTTCATAAAATTCGTGTTCTTAGAGTCGTATTTTCATAAAATTTTAAAAATTTTACAAATCTTCATTTCTTTCGCTCTTTTTGCACTTATTAGGTCCGTCTTGTGTAGAAACTGCCATCTGCACTCTAATCTGTAAATAATAACACACGGAATTAAAGAAAATCGCTACTTACCTAAACCGAGGTATAGTGGTCGATCGTTAAAAATATATAAATTTAATTACAACTTTTCTAATAACTTTGCTAAATATTGGTCTTTTTCGTTGAAATTTTCTTTAAATAGTGTAATTAACTGCCCCCCATATTTCCCTTTAGTTTTCTTAGTTATTTTTCACCGTTATATAATAAATTTTCACATTTTTCCTTCTTTTATAGTATTAAATTCATAAATAAAACATAAATTAATCTATAACTTTACTGAAAGTTGCTCTTTTACGTTCAAATTTTCTTTTTAAATAGTGTATCTAATTACCCTCCGTAGTTTTCTATAGTTTTTTTAGTAAATTTCCACAGTTTCATAACAAATTTTCATAAAATTCGTGTTCTTAGAGTCGTATTTTCATAAAATTTTAAAAATTTTACAAATCTTCATTTCTTTCGCTCTTTTTGCACTTATTAGGTCCGTCTTGTGTAGAAACTGCCATCTGCACTCTAATCTGTAAATAATAACACACGGAATTAAAGAAAATCGCTACTTACCTAAACCGAGGTATAGTGGTCGATCGTTAAAAATATATAAATTTAATTACAACTTTTCTAATAACTTTGCTAAATATTGGTCTTTTTCGTTGAAATTTTCTTTAAATAGTGTAATTAACTGCCCCCCATATTTCCCTTTAGTTTTCTTAGTTATTTTTCACCGTTATATAATAAATTTTCACATTTTTCCTTCTTTTATAGTATTAAATTCATAAATAAAACATAAATTAATCTATAACTTTACTGAAAGTTGCTCTTTTACGTTCAAATTTTCTTTTTAAATAGTGTATCTAATTACCCTCCGTAGTTTTCTATAGTTTTTTTAGTAAATTTTCACAGTTTCATAACAAATTTTCATAAAATTCGTGTTCTTAGAGTCGTATTTTCATAAAATTTTAAAAATTTTACAAATCTTCATTTCTTTCGCTCTTTTTGCACTTATTAGGTCCGTCTTGTGTAGAAACTGCCATCTGCACTCTAATCTGTAAATAATAACACACGGAATTAAAGAAAATCGCTACTTACCTAAACCGAGGTATAGTGGTCGATCGTTAAAAATATATAAATTTAATTACAACTTTTCTAATAACTTTGCTAAATATTGGTCTTTTTCGTTGAAATTTTCTTTAAATAGTGTAATTAACTGCCCCCCATATTTCCCTTTAGTTTTCTTAGTTATTTTTCACCGTTATATAATAAATTTTCACATTTTTCCTTCTTTTATAGTATTAAATTCATAAATAAAACATAAATTAATCTATAACTTTACTGAAAGTTGCTCTTTTACGTTCAAATTTTCTTTTTAAATAGTGTATCTAATTACCCTCCGTAGTTTTCTATAGTTTTTTTAGTAAATTTTCACAGTTTCATAACAAATTTTCATAAAATTCGTGTTCTTAGAGTCGTATTTTCATAAAATTTTAAAAATTTTACAAATCTTCATTTCTTTCGCTCTTTTTGCACTTATTAGGTCCGTCTTGTGTAGAAACTGCCATCTGCACTCTAATCTGTAAATAATAACACACGGAATTAAAGAAAATCGCTACTTACCTAAACCGAGGTATAGTGGTCGATCGTTAAAAATATATAAATTTAATTACAACTTTTCTAATAACTTTGCTAAATATTGGTCTTTTTCGTTGAAATTTTCTTTAAATAGTGTAATTAACTGCCCCCCATATTTCCCTTTAGTTTTCTTAGTTATTTTTCACCGTTATATAATAAATTTTCACATTTTTCCTTCTTTTATAGTATTAAATTCATAAATAAAACATAAATTAATCTATAACTTTACTGAAAGTTGCTCTTTTACGTTCAAATTTTCTTTTTAAATAGTGTATCTAATTACCCTCCGTAGTTTTCTATAGTTTTTTTAGTAAATTTTCACAGTTTCATAACAAATTTTCATAAAATTCGTGTTCTTAGAGTCGTATTTTCATAAAATTTTAAAAATTTTACAAATCTTCATTTCTTTCGCTCTTTTTGCACTTATTAGGTCCGTCTTGTGTAGAAACTGCCATCTGCACTCTAATCTGTAAATAATAACACACGGAATTAAAGAAAATCGCTACTTACCTAAACCGAGGTATAGTGGTCGATCGTTAAAAATATATAAATTTAATTACAACTTTTCTAATAACTTTGCTAAATATTGGTCTTTTTCGTTGAAATTTTCTTTAAATAGTGTAATTAACTGCCCCCCATATTTCCCTTTAGTTTTCTTAGTTATTTTTCACCGTTATATAATAAATTTTCACATTTTTCCTTCTTTTATAGTATTAAATTCATAAATAAAACATAAATTAATCTATAACTTTACTGAAAGTTGCTCTTTTACGTTCAAATTTTCTTTTTAAATAGTGTATCTAATTACCCTCCGTAGTTTTCTATAGTTTTTTTAGTAAATTTTCACAGTTTCATAACAAATTTTCATAAAATTCGTGTTCTTAGAGTCGTATTTTCATAAAATTTTAAAAATTTTACAAATCTTCATTTCTTTCGCTCTTTTTGCACTTATTAGGTCCGTCTTGTGTAGAAACTGCCATCTGCACTCTAATCTGTAAATAATAACACACGGAATTAAAGAAAATCGCTACTTACCTAAACCGAGGTATAGTGGTCGATCGTTAAAAATATATAAATTTAATTACAACTTTTCTAATAACTTTGCTAAATATTGGTCTTTTTCGTTGAAATTTTCTTTAAATAGTGTAATTAACTGCCCCCCATATTTCCCTTTAGTTTTCTTAGTTATTTTTCACCGTTATATAATAAATTTTCACATTTTTCCTTCTTTTATAGTATTAAATTCATAAATAAAACATAAATTAATCTATAACTTTACTGAAAGTTGCTCTTTTACGTTCAAATTTTCTTTTTAAATAGTGTATCTAATTACCCTCCGTAGTTTTCTATAGTTTTTTTAGTAAATTTCCACAGTTTCATAACAAATTTTCATAAAATTCGTGTTCTTAGAGTCGTATTTTCATAAAATTTTAAAAATTTTACAAATCTTCATTTCTTTCGCTCTTTTTGCACTTATTAGGTCCGTCTTGTGTAGAAACTGCCATCTGCACTCTAATCTGTAAATAATAACACACGGAATTAAAGAAAATCGCTACTTACCTAAACCGAGGTATAGTGGTCGATCGTTAAAAATATATAAATTTAATTACAACTTTTCTAATAACTTTGCTAAATATTGGTCTTTTTCGTTGAAATTTTCTTTAAATAGTGTAATTAACTGCCCCCCATATTTCCCTTTAGTTTTCTTAGTTATTTTTCACCGTTATATAATAAATTTTCACATTTTTCCTTCTTTTATAGTATTAAATTCATAAATAAAACATAAATTAATCTATAACTTTACTGAAAGTTGCTCTTTTACGTTCAAATTTTCTTTTTAAATAGTGTATCTAATTACCCTCCGTAGTTTTCTATAGTTTTTTTAGTAAATTTTCACAGTTTCATAACAAATTTTCATAAAATTCGTGTTCTTAGAGTCGTATTTTCATAAAATTTTAAAAATTTTACAAATCTTCATTTCTTTCGCTCTTTTTGCACTTATTAGGTCCGTCTTGTGTAGAAACTGCCATCTGCACTCTAATCTGTAAATAATAACACACGGAATTAAAGAAAATCGCTACTTACCTAAACCGAGGTATAGTGGTCGATCGTTAAAAATATATAAATTTAATTACAACTTTTCTAATAACTTTGCTAAATATTGGTCTTTTTCGTTGAAATTTTCTTTAAATAGTGTAATTAACTGCCCCCCATATTTCCCTTTAGTTTTCTTAGTTATTTTTCACCGTTATATAATAAATTTTCACATTTTTCCTTCTTTTATAGTATTAAATTCATAAATAAAACATAAATTAATCTATAACTTTACTGAAAGTTGCTCTTTTACGTTCAAATTTTCTTTTTAAATAGTGTATCTAATTACCCTCCGTAGTTTTCTATAGTTTTTTTAGTAAATTTTCACAGTTTCATAACAAATTTTCATAAAATTCGTGTTCTTAGAGTCGTATTTTCATAAAATTTTAAAAATTTTACAAATCTTCATTTCTTTCGCTCTTTTTGCACTTATTAGGTCCGTCTTGTGTAGAAACTGCCATCTGCACTCTAATCTGTAAATAATAACACACGGAATTAAAGAAAATCGCTACTTACCTAAACCGAGGTATAGTGGTCGATCGTTAAAAATATATAAATTTAATTACAACTTTTCTAATAACTTTGCTAAATATTGGTCTTTTTCGTTGAAATTTTCTTTAAATAGTGTAATTAACTGCCCCCCATATTTCCCTTTAGTTTTCTTAGTTATTTTTCACCGTTATATAATAAATTTTCTTTTTTTTTTTTTTTTTTTTTTTTTTTTTTTTTTTTTTTTTTTTTGCGCCCGAAGCAATTGGAAATGGGCTACCCCGAAGGGAGGCGGAAAATGCATTACGCATACCACGACAGCCGGTCTGTCCTGGTTATGTGGGACTCACTGCCTACCGGGGGACCTAAGTGATACCCACTAAAAACCGCCTTTGGGGACTGGCAACTAGCTCTATTAAAGCTGCATATGCCGTATCTAAAGCGACCCTCTTTTGGGAAAAGAGGGCGCAGACGGCTAAGTGCCGTTTAGGGACTGCCTACGAAGGCATATTATTAATTTTAACTAATTTTTAATTTAATTAGGATTGGCCTGAGCCGCCAGGAGGCAGTTCAGGTCGTTTGACAACTTATTTGGCGGGTCCAAGAGAGTGTTTCTCGGCCTGCGGACGCTATAGCGAGAAGGGAGTGGGGCGGTATAAGTAACTGCCTCACGAATAAGTGTGTTAGTATGCGACTCTGATACTTTAAAGAAGTTTTCAGAGAATTTTTTAAGACATTGCTGGATTGTTGGGATTTCTAAATCCCGGTGAAGGTCGGCATTACGGACGTACCAAGGTGCGTTCGTAGCTCGACGACAGAAGAGGTTTTGAACTACTTGGAGTTCGTTAATAATTTTATCGTTAGCGTGTGCAAAAATAGGAGCCGAGTAAGTCATAACCGGTCGTATACAAACCATATAGAGGGTTCGCTTATTTCGCAATGACGTTTTGCTATGTCTGCCTAACATACTGTTAAGCCGACCTAAATAGAAACGTGCTAGACGCGTTACTCTTTTGACATGAGACTCAAAAGTAAGCCTATAGTCAAGGGTGACGCCTAAATATTTTGCTGACATGTGCCATGGGACAGGGGTCCCTAGCATTCGTATAGGTGGAGTATTTTTCTTGTTTTTATTACGGCGTCTTTTAATATCGAATTGAACTGCGGAGCTCTTCTCCGGGTTCACATCGATACGCCATTTTTGGAACCAGTCTCCTAGGTCATCGACTGACTTTTGGATCTTGTTCCTTGCTGAAGATATTCTAGGACTTTTGAAGTATAGTGCAGTGTCATCTGCGAAGAGTGAGAGCTGTACACCATTCGACGGGATAGGAATGTCGTTGGTGTACAAGATGTACAGGAGGGGAGCTAGTACTGATCCTTGAGGAACACCAGCTTTAATGGGGCGCTGAGAGGATAACGTGCCTTCGTGTCTAAAACGAAAGGTACGATGTTGTAAATAAGAGGCTACGAGACGTACTAGACGATCGGAGAGTCCTATCCTATATAATTTGAAAATAAGGCCTTCATGCCAGACTCGGTCGAAGGCTTTGGCAATGTCGAAAAAGACCGCGATTGTCTTTAGTCGACGTGGATAAAAACCGCTGAGGATATATTCCACAATGCGGTGTACCTGTTGTGGACACGAGTGTTTTGCGCGGAAACCAAATTGGTGTGGGATGACAATGGGGTCACCGTCTGTGGGAAACAGATGGCGCCTCATTCGATTTTGAATGACTCTTTCAAAGAGTTTGCCCATGGCCTTTAGGAGGCTAATGGGACGATGACTGGAGGGGAGGTTAAGAGGCTTGCCTGGCTTGGGAATACCAATGACAATTGCCTCTTTCCAAGAAGTGGGAAAGTAACTAAGATTAAAACAGGCGTTAAAGATAATAGCTAAGAGGGTTAACACCTGCTCTGGAAAGTATTTAAGGGCTTGGTTGGATATGACATCCGCGCCCGGAGATTTTTTGGGCTTAAGTCCTTTGATGAGGGAGGAGATCTCATCATTGGACACAGTGATAGGGTCAGAGGTTGTGGGGGGTGAGTTCCGGCGGCGGACCTCATCCTCCACTTCCTGAATATGTGAGGGGTCGACAGGTTGAGAGCTAGGAGAGCATTGTGCGGCAATGCTGTCTGCAAAGCACTCAGCCTTCTCGTCGTCCTCGAAGGCAACCGTACCGTCGGGGCGGGAGAGAGGGGGAGTGTGAGTTGTAGCGTCTATACGGAGGGCTCTAGCCATCTGATAGTACGCTGTATGTGAGGGAGATATATTCTCCATGAGTTCACTCCTTTGGAGCTCTCGAAATTCATAAAGGTGCGAACGGAGTTTTCGTTGAAGACGATTAGCCGTATGCCTATATTCGGGGGTGGGATATTTAGCTGCTCTCCGGAAAGCAGCTTTTTTAGCTTTTAATATGTTGCTAATATATAGGGGAAGCCCATTAGTATTAGCAACCGGAACGACCCTTTCATTCTCCTTAAGGGAGGATTTAATTAGGGTTGAAAGTGATTCGACCGCGGTGTCGATTTTTACAGGACTGTCTAAGTCTAAGTCCGACGATAGGTAATTAGGGGAGTCCTGCGAGTCCATAGCTTTTGCTAGTGAGTCCTTGAAACCCTTCCAGTTAGTGAAGGTTTTCGTAGTTATAATAGGGGGTGGCTGATGGCCAAGAATAAGAGAGACCGGTCGGTGATCGGATCCTATATCGTCTAGTGTCTCCATAGACCTGAGGTTGAGTGAAACTCCTTTGAGTAACGCAAAATCTAGTACATCTGGGTTATAATCGGTATTATCGGGATAGTGCGTTGCACCGAGCGGGCTGAAAACGGTTAAGTCAAGAGACTGCGTTATATCACGCAGTATCCTACCATTAGTATTAATCGTACGGCATGTCCATTCAGTATGTTTAGAGTTGAAATCTCCAAACATAATGACTGAATTACTTTGAGATAAGATTGCCTCAAAATCATCTTTGAGGGGGAGGTTTTTAGGGGGAATGTAACAGGAGGCTATGACTAAGGACTGATGTCCCGTCATAGATATCCTGCATAACGTAGCTTCCATATTGGTAAGCTGTGGAGTATCAATAAGAGAGCAATGTAGTGTCTTCTTGTAATAAATGGCCGTGCCGCCGCCTCGGCGGTCGTGCCTATCATTACGAAGAAGAGAATAATTTTTAATGGATAAGCCTTTATTGTCTGTGTGTTTAAGATTGGTTTCCTGTAAGAGGAGAAAATCAGCTTCGCGATCTTTAAGGAAGAGCTTAAGCTCTGGGAGATTATTACGCAATCCGCGAATATTAAATGAAATAAGCGATAGCCCTTTGGGCTTGATACGACCGTGACTTCTAGGCAGAGCAGAAGGCTCTGTCATTATAAGCTAAGTTAATTAAGTTAACTTAGCTTACAACGAACGCAATAAATTACTGTGTTCTGCGAGAGCCAAAAGCCGGTCCTGAGGGGATCGGGCGGCGCGCAGTTTACTCGCTAAAACCGAGATTTCGTTAATGTCGATGTTCCTTATCGCGGCGTAAACCGTGTTAAAGTCATCGCCTATTGTCGACTGTTTCTGCTGCGGAGCAGAAAATACCTGTGGCGGTGGATCTACCTTTTTGGGGCCCCAGGCAAAAACTGGAGCCTGCATAGGCTTTGAGAAGCCCGGTGGTGGCCTAAGCGGTGCCTGCGGTGGTCTCGGGGGACCCTGAGGGGGTCGTGCAAAGCCCTGAGACGGCTGAGATACGCCCTGACGGGGCTTCCTAACATATAAGGCCGGGAATGAACGGTCATTTACCGGCGGTGGTGCCTGTCTTGCTATGCGCGGACGAGGAGCGCACGGGCATCCTCTGTAGCTCGCCGGGTGGCCTGTCTGTTGACACAGGACGCACGCGGGCGGGGATACGGCATCTTTAGGCCGGGGACACTCTTTGGTGATGTGTGGATCTAGGCACTTAACGCACCTGGGTGGGGCGGAGCAATTGGCCGCCGCGTGACCATATAGTTGGCAGCGGTGGCACTGCGCCGGGAAACCGCGCCTATGCGGTGACTCAACCCTAACTCCCGACAAGCCGCACACCGTGCGTACTTGCCGGAAGATGGTTTGCGCCTCCGGAACGTTGGTTAAGATAGCTAAGACTATCGGGTATCTCAACCCGGTCCTACTGTGCATTTTATGAACAGCTTCGACGGGGAATCCTTGTGACTTAAGGTCATCAAGAATCTCCTCGTTGGAGAGTTCGAACGGGACGCCTCGGATGACGGCCTTGACTTTACGCTCTTCCGGAAGAGCGTATGTATGGTATGATACTCGTTCGTTAGTAAAAAGCCTAGTGAGTCGGCGAAAATCATCAATAGATTGGGGAACTATTTTTATCGCTACGCCCATGTTCGTAGCTATGTCATATTTAATTCCAGAGTCGTAGCATACCTTGCTCAGTCTAGTGAACTCGGCCTTGTCTCTCAAAAAGACAGGGGGCGGAACTGGTTTTTTCGCGAGTTGCGGAGCGCAACGTGAAGCCGGCTTCGACGGCGCTGCAATATCTAAGGGGGTCGAGGCAGCGGCGGGGGCTGCGGAGGTAGACGCGGCAGCGGCGGGGGCTGCGGGGGTGGGGGGAGCGGCACGGGCCGCTTCGGCGGGGGGCGAACGGTTTTTCGCGGCGCGCTTCGCTGCGCGCTTAGACGACACCGTGGTGTACGACGATGTATTGGAGTCACCGGTATCATCGGAGTCAGAGGACTCCGATGTCCTGGTGCCGGACTGTTTGGCAGGCCTCTTCCGGGAGGCAGATGTTGATGACGCGGAATCGGAGTGAGAGCACTCCATGTCGATTTCGAGCGGCGCGAACGAATTACGTGACGCGAGGTAGTCCGCTATAACGGGCGGCGGTGCCTGAAGGGCGGGAGGAGCCAGAAGGGCTGTGATGGCTGCTGTAAGAGCTTGCGGGTCATTATGAAACCTATGGGCTATATCGATCAGGGGACCTAATAAATTCTGCAAGGACATTGTCGTTGGGGACTAACTAACAACTAACAAACTAAAAATAAACTAAAAACTATTAGAACTATCGTATGACGTGGGGGATCACCGTTCTCAAAAGAACGGGACGCTCTTATTCCAAGAAACAGACCCCTGTTCTCAAAAGAACAGGGACTTGCTCTGAAAAGAGCAAGTAACGTTTTACAAGAAACAGATACACGGAATATAATAAACAGATATGTAATAAAATATACTAATAAACTTATACACTAGTATCTAGTGTTCTACAATATAAACAAGCGGTCAGCCAACCTCCCCGACCGAGGGCGGGGGGGTGAGAACTGAAAGTTAGCAGGAAAACACTTACCGGACTTCAGCGCTAGGCGCCCACTATCTGAAGAGCGCGAGGCGCGGAGCGGGGGGGCACTAGCGTTGGGACGCTAGGCACGCGAACTACCTGTACACAACCGCTCGGGGGCGGTGCAACAGGCGGATTGAATAAATTTTCACATTTTTCCTTCTTTTATAGTATTAAATTCATAAATAAAACATAAATTAATCTATAACTTTACTGAAAGTTGCTCTTTTACGTTCAAATTTTCTTTTTAAATAGTGTATCTAATTACCCTCCGTAGTTTTCTATAGTTTTTTTAGTAAATTTTCACAGTTTCATAACAAATTTTCATAAAATTCGTGTTCTTAGAGTCGTATTTTCATAAAATTTTAAAAATTTTACAAATCTTCATTTCTTTCGCTCTTTTTGCACTTATTAGGTCCGTCTTGTGTAGAAACTGCCATCTGCACTCTAATCTGTAAATAATAACACACGGAATTAAAGAAAATCGCTACTTACCTAAACCGAGGTATAGTGGTCGATCGTTAAAAATATATAAATTTAATTACAACTTTTCTAATAACTTTGCTAAATATTGGTCTTTTTCGTTGAAATTTTCTTTAAATAGTGTAATTAACTGCCCCCCATATTTCCCTTTAGTTTTCTTAGTTATTTTTCACCGTTATATAATAAATTTTCACATTTTTCCTTCTTTTATAGTATTAAATTCATAAATAAAACATAAATTAATCTATAACTTTACTGAAAGTTGCTCTTTTACGTTCAAATTTTCTTTTTAAATAGTGTATCTAATTACCCTCCGTAGTTTTCTATAGTTTTTTTAGTAAATTTTCACAGTTTCATAACAAATTTTCATAAAATTCGTGTTCTTAGAGTCGTATTTTCATAAAATTTTAAAAATTTTACAAATCTTCATTTCTTTCGCTCTTTTTGCACTTATTAGGTCCGTCTTGTGTAGAAACTGCCATCTGCACTCTAATCTGTCAATAATAACACACGGAATTAAAGAAAATCGCTACTTACCTAAACCGAGGTATAGTGGTCGATCGTTAAAAATATATAAATTTAATTACAACTTTTCTAATAACTTTGCTAAATATTGGTCTTTTTCGTTGAAATTTTCTTTAAATAGTGTAATTAACTGCCCCCCATATTTCCCTTTAGTTTTCTTAGTTATTTTTCACCGTTATATAATAAATTTTCACATTTTTCCTTCTTTTATAGTATTAAATTCATAAATAAAACATAAATTAATCTATAACTTTACTGAAAGTTGCTCTTTTACGTTCAAATTTTCTTTTTAAATAGTGTATCTAATTACCCTCCGTAGTTTTCTATAGTTTTTTTAGTAAATTTTCACAGTTTCATAACAAATTTTCATAAAATTCGTGTTCTTAGAGTCGTATTTTCATAAAATTTTAAAAATTTTACAAATCTTCATTTCTTTCGCTCTTTTTGCACTTATTAGGTCCGTCTTGTGTAGAAACTGCCATCTGCACTCTAATCTGTAAATAATAACACACGGAATTAAAGAAAATCGCTACTTACCTAAACCGAGGTATAGTGGTCGATCGTTAAAAATATATAAATTTAATTACAACTTTTCTAATAACTTTGCTAAATATTGGTCTTTTTCGTTGAAATTTTCTTTAAATAGTGTAATTAACTGCCCCCCATATTTTCCTTTAGTTTTCTTAGTTATTTTTCACCGTTATATAATAAATTTTCACATTTTTCCTTCTTTTATAGTATTAAATTCATAAATAAAACATAAATTAATCTATAACTTTACTGAAAGTTGCTCTTTTACGTTCAAATTTTCTTTTTAAATAGTGTATCTAATTACCCTCCGTAGTTTTCTATAGTTTTTTTAGTAAATTTCCACAGTTTCATAACAAATTTTCATAAAATTCGTGTTCTTAGAGTCGTATTTTCATAAAATTTTAAAAATTTTACAAATCTTCATTTCTTTCGCTCTTTTTGCACTTATTAGGTCCGTCTTGTGTAGAAACTGCCATCTGCACTCTAATCTGTAAATAATAACACACGGAATTAAAGAAAATCGCTACTTACCTAAACCGAGGTATAGTGGTCGATCGTTAAAAATATATAAATTTAATTACAACTTTTCTAATAACTTTGCTAAATATTGGTCTTTTTCGTTGAAATTTTCTTTAAATAGTGTAATTAACTGCCCCCCCCCATATTTCCCTTTAGTTTTCTTAGTTATTTTTCACCGTTATATAATAAATTTTCACATTTTTCCTTCTTTTATAGTATTAAATTCATAAATAAAACATAAATTAATCTATAACTTTACTGAAAGTTGCTCTTTTACGTTCAAATTTTCTTTTTAAATAGTGTATCTAATTACCCTCCGTAGTTTTCTATAGTTTTTTTAGTAAATTTTCACAGTTTCATAACAAATTTTCATAAAATTCGTGTTCTTAGAGTCGTATTTTCATAAAATTTTAAAAATTTTACAAATCTTAATTTCTTTCGCTCTTTTTGCACTTATTAGGTCCGTCTTGTGTAGAAACTGCCATCTGCACTCTAATCTGTAAATAATAACACACGGAATTAAAGAAAATCGCTACTTACCTAAACCGAGGTATAGTGGTCGATCGTTAAAAATATATAAATTTAATTACAACTTTTCTAATAACTTTGCTAAATATTGGTTTTTTTCGTTGAAATTTTCTTTAAATAGTGTAATTAACTGCCCCCCATATTTCCCTTTAGTTTTCTTAGTTATTTTTCACCGTTATATAATAAATTTTCACATTTTTCCTTCTTTTATAGTATTAAATTCATAAATAAAACATAAATTAATCTATAACTTTACTGAAAGTTGCTCTTTTACGTTCAAATTTTCTTTTTAAATAGTGTATCTCATTACCCTCCGTAGTTTTCTATAGTTTTTTTTAGTAAATTTTCACAGTTTCATAACAAATTTTCATAAAATTCGTGTTCTTAGAGTCGTATTTTCATAAAATTTTAAAAATTTTACAAATCTTCATTTCTTTCGCTCTTTTTGCACTTATTAGGTCCGTCTTGTGTAGAAACTGCCATCTGCACTCTAATCTGTAAATAATAACACACGGAATTAAAGAAAATCGCTACTTACCTAAACCGAGGTATAGTGGTCGATCGTTAAAAATATATAAATTTAATTACAACTTTTCTAATAACTTTGCTAAATATTGGTCTTTTTCGTTGAAATTTTCTTTAAATAGTGTAATTAACTGCCCCCCATATTTCCCTTTAGTTTTCTTAGTTATTTTTCACCGTTATATAATAAATTTTCACATTTTTCCTTCTTTTATAGTATTAAATTCATAAATAAAACATAAATTAATCTATAACTTTACTGAAAGTTGCTCTTTTACGTTCAAATTTTCTTTTTAAATAGTGTATCTAATTACCCTCCGTAGTTTTCTATAGTTTTTTTAGTAAATTTTCACAGTTTCATAACAAATTTTCATAAAATTCGTGTTCTTAGAGTCGTATTTTCATAAAATTTTAAAAATTTTACAAATCTTCATTTCTTTCGCTCTTTTTGCACTTATTAGGTCCGTCTTGTGTAGAAACTGCCATCTGCACTCTAATCTGTCAATAATAACACACGGAATTAAAGAAAATCGCTACTTACCTAAACCGAGGTATAGTGGTCGATCGTTAAAAATATATAAATTTAATTACAACTTTTCTAATAACTTTGCTAAATATTGGTCTTTTTCGTTGAAATTTTCTTTAAATAGTGTAATTAACTGCCCCCCATATTTCCCTTTAGTTTTCTTAGTTATTTTTCACCGTTATATAATAAATTTTCACATTTTTCCTTCTTTTATAGTATTAAATTCATAAATAAAACATAAATTAATCTATAACTTTACTGAAAGTTGCTCTTTTACGTTCAAATTTTCTTTTTAAATAGTGTATCTAATTACCCTCCGTAGTTTTCTATAGTTTTTTTAGTAAATTTTCACAGTTTCATAACAAATTTTCATAAAATTCGTGTTCTTAGAGTCGTATTTTCATAAAATTTTAAAAATTTTACAAATCTTCATTTCTTTCGCTCTTTTTGCACTTATTAGGTCCGTCTTGTGTAGAAACTGCCATCTGCACTCTAATCTGTAAACAATAACACACGGAATTAAAGAAAATCGCTACTTACCTAAACCGAGGTATAGTGGTCGATCGTTAAAAATATATAAATTTAATTACAACTTTTCTAATAACTTTGCTAAATATTGGTCTTTTTCGTTGAAATTTTCTTTAAATAGTGTAATTAACTGCCCCCCATATTTCCCTTTAGTTTTCTTAGTTATTTTTCACCGTTATATAATAAATTTTCACATTTTTCCTTCTTTTATAGTATTAAATTCATAAATAAAACATAAATTAATCTATAACTTTACTGAAAGTTGCTCTTTTACGTTCAAATTTTCTTTTTAAATAGTGTATCTAATTACCCTCCGTAGTTTTCTATAGTTTTTTTTAGTAAATTTTCACAGTTTCATAACAAATTTTCATAAAATTCGTGTTCTTAGAGTCGTATTTTCATAAAATTTTAAAAATTTTACAAATCTTCATTTCTTTCGCTCTTTTTGCACTTATTAGGTCCGTCTTGTGTAGAAACTGCCATCTGCACTCTAATCTGTAAATAATAACACACGGAATTAAAGAAAATCGCTACTTACCTAAACCGAGGTATAGTGGTCGATCGTTAAAAATATATAAATTTAATTACAACTTTTCTAATAACTTTGCTAAATATTGGTCTTTTTCGTTGAAATTTTCTTTAAATAGTGTAATTAACTGCCCCCCATATTTCCCTTTAGTTTTCTTAGTTATTTTTCACCGTTATATAATAAATTTTCACATTTTTCCTTCTTTTATAGTATTAAATTCATAAATAAAACATAAATTAATCTATAACTTTACTGAAAGTTGCTCTTTTACGTTCAAATTTTCTTTTTAAATAGTGTATCTAATTACCCTCCGTAGTTTTCTATAGTTTTTTTAGTAAATTTTCACAGTTTCATAACAAATTTTCATAAAATTCGTGTTCTTAGAGTCGTATTTTCATAAAATTTTAAAAATTTTACAAATCTTCATTTCTTTCGCTCTTTTTGCACTTATTAGGTCCGTCTTGTGTAGAAACTGCCATCTGCACTCTAATCTGTAAATAATAACACACGGAATTAAAGAAAATCGCTACTTACCTAAACCGAGGTATAGTGGTCGATCGTTAAAAATATATAAATTTAATTACAACTTTTCTAATAACTTTGCTAAATATTGGTCTTTTTCGTTGAAATTTTCTTTAAATAGTGTAATTAACTGCCCCCCATATTTCCCTTTAGTTTTCTTAGTTATTTTTCACCGTTATATAATAAATTTTCACATTTTTCCTTCTTTTATAGTATTAAATTCATAAATAAAACATAAATTAATCTATAACTTTACTGAAAGTTGCTCTTTTACGTTCAAATTTTCTTTTTAAATAGTGTATCTAATTACCCTCCGTAGTTTTCTATAGTTTTTTTTAGTAAATTTTCACAGTTTCATAACAAATTTTCATAAAATTCGTGTTCTTAGAGTCGTATTTTCATAAAATTTTAAAAATTTTACAAATCTTCATTTCTTTCGCTCTTTTTGCACTTATTAGGTCCGTCTTGTGTAGAAACTGCCATCTGCACTCTAATCTGTAAATAATAACACACGGAATTAAAGAAAATCGCTACTTACCTAAACCGAGGTATAGTGGTCGATCGTTAAAAATATATAAATTTAATTACAACTTTTCTAATAACTTTGCTAAATATTGGTCTTTTTCGTTGAAATTTTCTTTAAATAGTGTAATTAACTGCCCCCCATATTTCCCTTTAGTTTTCTTAGTTATTTTTCACCGTTATATAATAAATTTTCACATTTTTCCTTCTTTTATAGTATTAAATTCATAAATAAAACATAAATTAATCTATAACTTTACTGAAAGTTGCTCTTTTACGTTCAAATTTTCTTTTTAAATAGTGTATCTAATTACCCTCCGTAGTTTTCTATAGTTTTTTTAGTAAATTTTCACAGTTTCATAACAAATTTTCATAAAATTCGTGTTCTTAGAGTCGTATTTTCATAAAATTTTAAAAATTTTACAAATCTTCATTTCTTTCGCTCTTTTTGCACTTATTAGGTCCGTCTTGTGTAGAAACTGCCATCTGCACTCTAATCTGTAAATAATAACACACGGAATTAAAGAAAATCGCTACTTACCTAAACCGAGGTATAGTGGTCGATCGTTAAAAATATATAAATTTAATTACAACTTTTCTAATAACTTTGCTAAATATTGGTCTTTTTCGTTGAAATTTTCTTTAAATAGTGTAATTAACTGCCCCCCATATTTCCCTTTAGTTTTCTTAGTTATTTTTCACCGTTATATAATAAATTTTCACATTTTTCCTTCTTTTATAGTATTAAATTCATAAATAAAACATAAATTAATCTATAACTTTACTGAAAGTTGCTCTTTTACGTTCAAATTTTCTTTTTAAATAGTGTATCTAATTACCCTCCGTAGTTTTCTATAGTTTTTTTAGTAAATTTTCACAGTTTCATAACAAATTTTCATAAAATTCGTGTTCTTAGAGTCGTATTTTCATAAAATTTTAAAAATTTTACAAATCTTCATTTCTTTCGCTCTTTTTGCACTTATTAGGTCCGTCTTGTGTAGAAACTGCCATCTGCACTCTAATCTGTAAATAATAACACACGGAATTAAAGAAAATCGCTACTTACCTAAACCGAGGTATAGTGGTCGATCGTTAAAAATATATAAATTTAATTACAACTTTTCTAATAACTTTGCTAAATATTGGTCTTTTTCGTTGAAATTTTCTTTAAATAGTGTAATTAACTGCCCCCCATATTTCCCTTTAGTTTTCTTAGTTATTTTTCACCGTTATATAATAAATTTTCACATTTTTCCTTCTTTTATAGTATTAAATTCATAAATAAAACATAAATTAATCTATAACTTTACTGAAAGTTGCTCTTTTACGTTCAAATTTTCTTTTTAAATAGTGTATCTAATTACCCTCCGTAGTTTTCTATAGTTTTTTTAGTAAATTTTCACAGTTTCATAACAAATTTTCATAAAATTCGTGTTCTTAGAGTCGTATTTTCATAAAATTTTAAAAATTTTACAAATCTTCATTTCTTTCGCTCTTTTTGCACTTATTAGGTCCGTCTTGTGTAGAAACTGCCATCTGCACTCTAATCTGTAAATAATAACACACGGAATTAAAGAAAATCGCTACTTACCTAAACCGAGGTATAGTGGTCGATCGTTAAAAATATATAAATTTAATTACAACTTTTCTAATAACTTTGCTAAATATTGGTCTTTTTCGTTGAAATTTTCTTTAAATAGTGTAATTAACTGCCCCCCCATATTTCCCTTTAGTTTTCTTAGTTATTTTTCACCGTTATATAATAAATTTTCACATTTTTCCTTCTTTTATAGTATTAAATTCATAAATAAAACATAAATTAATCTATAACTTTACTGAAAGTTGCTCTTTTACGTTCAAATTTTCTTTTTAAATAGTGTATCTAATTACCCTCCGTAGTTTTCTATAGTTTTTTTAGTAAATTTTCACAGTTTCATAACAAATTTTCATAAAATTCGTGTTCTTAGAGTCGTATTTTCATAAAATTTTAAAAATTTTACAAATCTTCATTTCTTTCGCTCTTTTTGCACTTATTAGGTCCGTCTTGTGTAGAAACTGCCATCTGCACTCTAATCTGTAAATAATAACACACGGAATTAAAGAAAATCGCTACTTACCTAAACCGAGGTATAGTGGTCGATCGTTAAAAATATATAAATTTAATTACAACTTTTCTAATAACTTTGCTAAATATTGGTTTTTTTCGTTGAAATTTTCTTTAAATAGTGTAATTAACTGCCCCCCATATTTCCCTTTAGTTTTCTTAGTTATTTTTCACCGTTATATAATAAATTTTCACATTTTTCCTTCTTTTATAGTATTAAATTCATAAATAAAACATAAATTAATCTATAACTTTACTGAAAGTTGCTCTTTTACGTTCAAATTTTCTTTTTAAATAGTGTATCTCATTACCCTCCGTAGTTTTCTATAGTTTTTTTAGTAAATTTTCACAGTTTCATAACAAATTTTCATAAAATTCGTGTTCTTAGAGTCGTATTTTCATAAAATTTTAAAAATTTTACAAATCTTCATTTCTTTCGCTCTTTTTGCACTTATTAGGTCCGTCTTGTGTAGAAACTGCCATCTGCACTCTAATCTGTAAATAATAACACACGGAATTAAAGAAAATCGCTACTTACCTAAACCGAGGTATAGTGGTCGATCGTTAAAAATATATAAATTTAATTACAACTTTTCTAATAACTTTGCTAAATATTGGTCTTTTTCGTTGAAATTTTCTTTAAATAGTGTAATTAACTGCCCCCCATATTTCCCTTTAGTTTTCTTAGTTATTTTTCACCGTTATATAATAAATTTTCACATTTTTCCTTCTTTTATAGTATTAAATTCATAAATAAAACATAAATTAATCTATAACTTTACTGAAAGTTGCTCTTTTACGTTCAAATTTTCTTTTTAAATAGTGTATCTAATTACCCTCCGTAGTTTTCTATAGTTTTTTTTAGTAAATTTTCACAGTTTCATAACAAATTTTCATAAAATTCGTGTTCTTAGAGTCGTATTTTCATAAAATTTTAAAAATTTTACAAATCTTCATTTCTTTCGCTCTTTTTGCACTTATTAGGTCCGTCTTGTGTAGAAACTGCCATCTGCACTCTAATCTGTAAATAATAACACACGGAATTAAAGAAAATCGCTACTTACCTAAACCGAGGTATAGTGGTCGATCGTTAAAAATATATAAATTTAATTACAACTTTTCTAATAACTTTGCTAAATATTGGTCTTTTTCGTTGAAATTTTCTTTAAATAGTGTAATTAACTGCCCCCCATATTTCCCTTTAGTTTTCTTAGTTATTTTTCACCGTTATATAATAAATTTTCACATTTTTCCTTCTTTTATAGTATTAAATTCATAAATAAAACATAAATTAATCTATAACTTTACTGAAAGTTGCTCTTTTACGTTCAAATTTTCTTTTTAAATAGTGTATCTAATTACCCTCCGTAGTTTTCTATAGTTTTTTTAGTAAATTTTCACAGTTTCATAACAAATTTTCATAAAATTCGTGTTCTTAGAGTCGTATTTTCATAAAATTTTAAAAATTTTACAAATCTTCATTTCTTTCGCTCTTTTTGCACTTATTAGGTCCGTCTTGTGTAGAAACTGCCATCTGCACTCTAATCTGTAAATAATAACACACGGAATTAAAGAAAATCGCTACTTACCTAAACCGAGGTATAGTGGTCGATCATTAAAAATATATAAATTTAATTACAACTTTTCTAATAACTTTGCTAAATATTGGTCTTTTTCGTTGAAATTTTCTTTAAATAGTGTAATTAACTGCCCCCCATATTTCCCTTTAGTTTTCTTAGTTATTTTTTACCGTTATATAATAAATTTTCACATTTTTCCTTCTTTTATAGTATTAAATTCATAAATAAAACATAAATTAATCTATAACTTTACTGAAAGTTGCTCTTTTACGTTCAAATTTTCTTTTTAAATAGTGTATCTAATTACCCTCCGTAGTTTTCTATAGTTTTTTTAGTAAATTTTCACAGTTTCATAACAAATTTTCATAAAATTCGTGTTCTTAGAGTCGTATTTTCATAAAATTTTAAAAATTTTACAAATCTTCATTTCTTTCGCTCTTTTTGCACTTATTAGGTCCGTCTTGTGTAGAAACTGCCATCTGCACTCTAATCTGTAAATAATAACACACGGAATTAAAGAAAATCGCTACTTACCTAAACCGAGGTATAGTGGTCGATCGTTAAAAATATATAAATTTAATTACAACTTTTCTAATAACTTTGCTAAATATTGGTCTTTTTCGTTGAAATTTTCTTTAAATAGTGTAATTAACTGCCCCCCATATTTCCCTTTAGTTTTCTTAGTTATTTTTCACCGTTATATAATAAATTTTCACATTTTTCCTTCTTTTATAGTATTAAATTCATAAATAAAACATAAATTAATCTATAACTTTACTGAAAGTTGCTCTTTTACGTTCAAATTTTCTTTTTAAATAGTGTATCTAATTACCCTCCGTAGTTTTCTATAGTTTTTTTAGTAAATTTCCACAGTTTCATAACAAATTTTCATAAAATTCGTGTTCTTAGAGTCGTATTTTCATAAAATTTTAAAAATTTTACAAATCTTCATTTCTTTCGCTCTTTTTGCACTTATTAGGTCCGTCTTGTGTAGAAACTGCCATCTGCACTCTAATCTGTAAATAATAACACACGGAATTAAAGAAAATCGCTACTTACCTAAACCGAGGTATAGTGGTCGATCGTTAAAAATATATAAATTTAATTACAACTTTTCTAATAACTTTGCTAAATATTGGTCTTTTTCGTTGAAATTTTCTTTAAATAGTGTAATTAACTGCCCCCCCCCATATTTCCCTTTAGTTTTCTTAGTTATTTTTCACCGTTATATAATAAATTTTCACATTTTTCCTTCTTTTATAGTATTAAATTCATAAATAAAACATAAATTAATCTATAACTTTACTGAAAGTTGCTCTTTTACGTTCAAATTTTCTTTTTAAATAGTGTATCTAATTACCCTCCGTAGTTTTCTATAGTTTTTTTAGTAAATTTTCACAGTTTCATAACAAATTTTCATAAAATTCGTGTTCTTAGAGTCGTATTTTCATAAAATTTTAAAAATTTTACAAATCTTAATTTCTTTCGCTCTTTTTGCACTTATTAGGTCCGTCTTGTGTAGAAACTGCCATCTGCACTCTAATCTGTAAATAATAACACACGGAATTAAAGAAAATCGCTACTTACCTAAACCGAGGTATAGTGGTCGATCGTTAAAAATATATAAATTTAATTACAACTTTTCTAATAACTTTGCTAAATATTGGTTTTTTTCGTTGAAATTTTCTTTAAATAGTGTAATTAACTGCCCCCCATATTTCCCTTTAGTTTTCTTAGTTATTTTTCACCGTTATATAATAAATTTTCACATTTTTCCTTCTTTTATAGTATTAAATTCATAAATAAAACATAAATTAATCTATAACTTTACTGAAAGTTGCTCTTTTACGTTCAAATTTTCTTTTTAAATAGTGTATCTCATTACCCTCCGTAGTTTTCTATAGTTTTTTTAGTAAATTTTCACAGTTTCATAACAAATTTTCATAAAATTCGTGTTCTTAGAGTCGTATTTTCATAAAATTTTAAAAATTTTACAAATCTTCATTTCTTTCGCTCTTTTTGCACTTATTAGGTCCGTCTTGTGTAGAAACTGCCATCTGCACTCTAATCTGTAAATAATAACACACGGAATTAAAGAAAATCGCTACTTACCTAAACCGAGGTATAGTGGTCGATCGTTAAAAATATATAAATTTAATTACAACTTTTCTAATAACTTTGCTAAATATTGGTCTTTTTCGTTGAAATTTTCTTTAAATAGTGTAATTAACTGCCCCCCATATTTCCCTTTAGTTTTCTTAGTTATTTTTCACCGTTATATAATAAATTTTCACATTTTTCCTTCTTTTATAGTATTAAATTCATAAATAAAACATAAATTAATCTATAACTTTACTGAAAGTTGCTCTTTTACGTTCAAATTTTCTTTTTAAATAGTGTATCTAATTACCCTCCGTAGTTTTCTATAGTTTTTTTAGTAAATTTTCACAGTTTCATAACAAATTTTCATAAAATTCGTGTTCTTAGAGTCGTATTTTCATAAAATTTTAAAAATTTTACAAATCTTCATTTCTTTCGCTCTTTTTGCACTTATTAGGTCCGTCTTGTGTAGAAACTGCCATCTGCACTCTAATCTGTAAATAATAACACACGGAATTAAAGAAAATCGCTACTTACCTAAACCGAGGTATAGTGGTCGATCGTTAAAAATATATAAATTTAATTACAACTTTTCTAATAACTTTGCTAAATATTGGTCTTTTTCGTTGAAATTTTCTTTAAATAGTGTAATTAACTGCCCCCCATATTTCCCTTTAGTTTTCTTAGTTATTTTTCACCGTTATATAATAAATTTTCACATTTTTCCTTCTTTTATAGTATTAAATTCATAAATAAAACATAAATTAATCTATAACTTTACTGAAAGTTGCTCTTTTACGTTCAAATTTTCTTTTTAAATAGTGTATCTAATTACCCTCCGTAGTTTTCTATAGTTTTTTTAGTAAATTTCCACAGTTTCATAACAAATTTTCATAAAATTCGTGTTCTTAGAGTCGTATTTTCATAAAATTTTAAAAATTTTACAAATCTTCATTTCTTTCGCTCTTTTTGCACTTATTAGGTCCGTCTTGTGTAGAAACTGCCATCTGCACTCTAATCTGTAAATAATAACACACGGAATTAAAGAAAATCGCTACTTACCTAAACCGAGGTATAGTGGTCGATCGTTAAAAATATATAAATTTAATTACAACTTTTCTAATAACTTTGCTAAATATTGGTCTTTTTCGTTGAAATTTTCTTTAAATAGTGTAATTAACTGCCCCCCATATTTCCCTTTAGTTTTCTTAGTTATTTTTCACCGTTATATAATAAATTTTCACATTTTTCCTTCTTTTATAGTATTAAATTCATAAATAAAACATAAATTAATCTATAACTTTACTGAAAGTTGCTCTTTTACGTTCAAATTTTCTTTTTAAATAGTGTATCTAATTACCCTCCGTAGTTTTCTATAGTTTTTTTAGTAAATTTTCACAGTTTCATAACAAATTTTCATAAAATTCGTGTTCTTAGAGTCGTATTTTCATAAAATTTTAAAAATTTTACAAATCTTCATTTCTTTCGCTCTTTTTGCACTTATTAGGTCCATCTTGTGTAGAAACTGCCATCTGCACTCTAATCTGTAAATAATAACACACGGAATTAAAGAAAATCGCTACTTACCTAAACCGAGGTATAGTGGTCGATCGTTAAAAATATATAAATTTAATTACAACTTTTCTAATAACTTTGCTAAATATTGGTCTTTTTCGTTGAAATTTTCTTTAAATAGTGTAATTAACTGCCCCCCATATTTCCCTTTAGTTTTCTTAGTTATTTTTCACCGTTATATAATAAATTTTCACATTTTTCCTTCTTTTATAGTATTAAATTCATAAATAAAACATAAATTAATCTATAACTTTACTGAAAGTTGCTCTTTTACGTTCAAATTTTCTTTTTAAATAGTGTATCTAATTACCCTCCGTAGTTTTCTATAGTTTTTTTAGTAAATTTTCACAGTTTCATAACAAATTTTCATAAAATTCGTGTTCTTAGAGTCGTATTTTCATAAAATTTTAAAAATTTTACAAATCTTCATTTCTTTCGCTCTTTTTGCACTTATTAGGTCCGTCTTGTGTAGAAACTGCCATCTGCACTCTAATCTGTAAATAATAACACACGGAATTAAAGAAAATCGCTACTTACCTAAACCGAGGTATAGTGGTCGATCGTTAAAAATATATAAATTTAATTACAACTTTTCTAATAACTTTGCTAAATATTGGTCTTTTTCGTTGAAATTTTCTTTAAATAGTGTAATTAACTGCCCCCCATATTTCCCTTTAGTTTTCTTAGTTATTTTTCACCGTTATATAATAAATTTTCACATTTTTCCTTCTTTTATAGTATTAAATTCATAAATAAAACATAAATTAATCTATAACTTTACTGAAAGTTGCTCTTTTACGTTCAAATTTTCTTTTTAAATAGTGTATCTAATTACCCTCCGTAGTTTTCTATAGTTTTTTTAGTAAATTTTCACAGTTTCATAACAAATTTTCATAAAATTCGTGTTCTTAGAGTCGTATTTTCATAAAATTTTAAAAATTTTACAAATCTTCATTTCTTTCGCTCTTTTTGCACTTATTAGGTCCGTCTTGTGTAGAAACTGCCATCTGCACTCTAATCTGTAAATAATAACACACGGAATTAAAGAAAATCGCTACTTACCTAAACCGAGGTATAGTGGTCGATCGTTAAAAATATATAAATTTAATTACAACTTTTCTAATAACTTTGCTAAATATTGGTCTTTTTCGTTGAAATTTTCTTTAAATAGTGTAATTAACTGCCCCCCATATTTCCCTTTAGTTTTCTTAGTTATTTTTCACCGTTATATAATAAATTTTCACATTTTTCCTTCTTTTATAGTATTAAATTCATAAATAAAACATAAATTAATCTATAACTTTACTGAAAGTTGCTCTTTTACGTTCAAATTTTCTTTTTAAATAGTGTATCTAATTACCCTCCGTAGTTTTCTATAGTTTTTTTAGTAAATTTTCACAGTTTCATAACAAATTTTCATAAAATTCGTGTTCTTAGAGTCGTATTTTCATAAAATTTTAAAAATTTTACAAATCTTCATTTCTTTCGCTCTTTTTGCACTTATTAGGTCCGTCTTGTGTAGAAACTGCCATCTGCACTCTAATCTGTAAATAATAACACACGGAATTAAAGAAAATCGCTACTTACCTAAACCGAGGTATAGTGGTCGATCGTTAAAAATATATAAATTTAATTACAACTTTTCTAATAACTTTGCTAAATATTGGTCTTTTTCGTTGAAATTTTCTTTAAATAGTGTAATTAACTGCCCCCCATATTTCCCTTTAGTTTTCTTAGTTATTTTTCACCGTTATATAATAAATTTTCACATTTTTCCTTCTTTTATAGTATTAAATTCATAAATAAAACATAAATTAATCTATAACTTTACTGAAAGTTGCTCTTTTACGTTCAAATTTTCTTTTTAAATAGTGTATCTAATTACCCTCCGTAGTTTTCTATAGTTTTTTTTAGTAAATTTTCACAGTTTCATAACAAATTTTCATAAAATTCGTGTTCTTAGAGTCGTATTTTCATAAAATTTTAAAAATTTTACAAATCTTCATTTCTTTCGCTCTTTTTGCACTTATTAGGTCCGTCTTGTGTAGAAACTGCCATCTGCACTCTAATCTGTAAATAATAACACACGGAATTAAAGAAAATCGCTACTTACCTAAACCGAGGTATAGTGGTCGATCGTTAAAAATATATAAATTTAATTACAACTTTTCTAATAACTTTGCTAAATATTGGTCTTTTTCGTTGAAATTTTCTTTAAATAGTGTAATTAACTGCCCCCCATATTTCCCTTTAGTTTTCTTAGTTATTTTTCACCGTTATATAATAAATTTTCACATTTTTCCTTCTTTTATAGTATTAAATTCATAAATAAAACATAAATTAATCTATAACTTTACTGAAAGTTGCTCTTTTACGTTCAAATTTTCTTTTTAAATAGTGTATCTCATTACCCTCCGTAGTTTTCTATAGTTTTTTTAGTAAATTTTCACAGTTTCATAACAAATTTTCATAAAATTCGTGTTCTTAGAGTCGTATTTTCATAAAATTTTAAAAATTTTACAAATCTTCATTTCTTTCGCTCTTTTTGCACTTATTAGGTCCGTCTTGTGTAGAAACTGCCATCTGCACTCTAATCTGTAAATAATAACACACGGAATTAAAGAAAATCGCTACTTACCTAAACCGAGGTATAGTGGTCGATCGTTAAAAATATATAAATTTAATTACAACTTTTCTAATAACTTTGCTAAATATTGGTCTTTTTCGTTGAAATTTTCTTTAAATAGTGTAATTAACTGCCCCCCATATTTCCCTTTAGTTTTCTTAGTTATTTTTCACCGTTATATAATAAATTTTCACATTTTTCCTTCTTTTATAGTATTAAATTCATAAATAAAACATAAATTAATCTATAACTTTACTGAAAGTTGCTCTTTTACGTTCAAATTTTCTTTTTAAATAGTGTATCTAATTACCCTCCGTAGTTTTCTATAGTTTTTTTTAGTAAATTTTCACAGTTTCATAACAAATTTTCATAAAATTCGTGTTCTTAGAGTCGTATTTTCATAAAATTTTAAAAATTTTACAAATCTTCATTTCTTTCGCTCTTTTTGCACTTATTAGGTCCGTCTTGTGTAGAAACTGCCATCTGCACTCTAATCTGTAAATAATAACACACGGAATTAAAGAAAATCGCTACTTACCTAAACCGAGGTATAGTGGTCGATCGTTAAAAATATATAAATTTAATTACAACTTTTCTAATAACTTTGCTAAATATTGGTCTTTTTCGTTGAAATTTTCTTTAAATAGTGTAATTAACTGCCCCCCATATTTCCCTTTAGTTTTCTTAGTTATTTTTCACCGTTATATAATAAATTTTCACATTTTTCCTTCTTTTATAGTATTAAATTCATAAATAAAACATAAATTAATCTATAACTTTACTGAAAGTTGCTCTTTTACGTTCAAATTTTCTTTTTAAATAGTGTATCTAATTACCCTCCGTAGTTTTCTATAGTTTTTTTAGTAAATTTTCACAGTTTCATAACAAATTTTCATAAAATTCGTGTTCTTAGAGTCGTATTTTCATAAAATTTTAAAAATTTTACAAATCTTCATTTCTTTCGCTCTTTTTGCACTTATTAGGTCCGTCTTGTGTAGAAACTGCCATCTGCACTCTAATCTGTAAATAATAACACACGGAATTAAAGAAAATCGCTACTTACCTAAACCGAGGTATAGTGGTCGATCATTAAAAATATATAAATTTAATTACAACTTTTCTAATAACTTTGCTAAATATTGGTCTTTTTCGTTGAAATTTTCTTTAAATAGTGTAATTAACTGCCCCCCATATTTCCCTTTAGTTTTCTTAGTTATTTTTTACCGTTATATAATAAATTTTCACATTTTTCCTTCTTTTATAGTATTAAATTCATAAATAAAACATAAATTAATCTATAACTTTACTGAAAGTTGCTCTTTTACGTTCAAATTTTCTTTTTAAATAGTGTATCTAATTACCCTCCGTAGTTTTCTATAGTTTTTTTAGTAAATTTTCACAGTTTCATAACAAATTTTCATAAAATTCGTGTTCTTAGAGTCGTATTTTCATAAAATTTTAAAAATTTTACAAATCTTCATTTCTTTCGCTCTTTTTGCACTTATTAGGTCCGTCTTGTGTAGAAACTGCCATCTGCACTCTAATCTGTAAATAATAACACACGGAATTAAAGAAAATCGCTACTTACCTAAACCGAGGTATAGTGGTCGATCGTTAAAAATATATAAATTTAATTACAACTTTTCTAATAACTTTGCTAAATATTGGTCTTTTTCGTTGAAATTTTCTTTAAATAGTGTAATTAACTGCCCCCCATATTTCCCTTTAGTTTTCTTAGTTATTTTTCACCGTTATATAATAAATTTTCACATTTTTCCTTCTTTTATAGTATTAAATTCATAAATAAAACATAAATTAATCTATAACTTTACTGAAAGTTGCTCTTTTACGTTCAAATTTTCTTTTTAAATAGTGTATCTAATTACCCTCCGTAGTTTTCTATAGTTTTTTTAGTAAATTTCCACAGTTTCATAACAAATTTTCATAAAATTCGTGTTCTTAGAGTCGTATTTTCATAAAATTTTAAAAATTTTACAAATCTTCATTTCTTTCGCTCTTTTTGCACTTATTAGGTCCGTCTTGTGTAGAAACTGCCATCTGCACTCTAATCTGTAAATAATAACACACGGAATTAAAGAAAATCGCTACTTACCTAAACCGAGGTATAGTGGTCGATCGTTAAAAATATATAAATTTAATTACAACTTTTCTAATAACTTTGCTAAATATTGGTCTTTTTCGTTGAAATTTTCTTTAAATAGTGTAATTAACTGCCCCCCCCCATATTTCCCTTTAGTTTTCTTAGTTATTTTTCACCGTTATATAATAAATTTTCACATTTTTCCTTCTTTTATAGTATTAAATTCATAAATAAAACATAAATTAATCTATAACTTTACTGAAAGTTGCTCTTTTACGTTCAAATTTTCTTTTTAAATAGTGTATCTAATTACCCTCCGTAGTTTTCTATAGTTTTTTTAGTAAATTTTCACAGTTTCATAACAAATTTTCATAAAATTCGTGTTCTTAGAGTCGTATTTTCATAAAATTTTAAAAATTTTACAAATCTTAATTTCTTTCGCTCTTTTTGCACTTATTAGGTCCGTCTTGTGTAGAAACTGCCATCTGCACTCTAATCTGTAAATAATAACACACGGAATTAAAGAAAATCGCTACTTACCTAAACCGAGGTATAGTGGTCGATCGTTAAAAATATATAAATTTAATTACAACTTTTCTAATAACTTTGCTAAATATTGGTTTTTTTCGTTGAAATTTTCTTTAAATAGTGTAATTAACTGCCCCCCATATTTCCCTTTAGTTTTCTTAGTTATTTTTCACCGTTATATAATAAATTTTCACATTTTTCCTTCTTTTATAGTATTAAATTCATAAATAAAACATAAATTAATCTATAACTTTACTGAAAGTTGCTCTTTTACGTTCAAATTTTCTTTTTAAATAGTGTATCTCATTACCCTCCGTAGTTTTCTATAGTTTTTTTAGTAAATTTTCACAGTTTCATAACAAATTTTCATAAAATTCGTGTTCTTAGAGTCGTATTTTCATAAAATTTTAAAAATTTTACAAATCTTCATTTCTTTCGCTCTTTTTGCACTTATTAGGTCCGTCTTGTGTAGAAACTGCCATCTGCACTCTAATCTGTAAATAATAACACACGGAATTAAAGAAAATCGCTACTTACCTAAACCGAGGTATAGTGGTCGATCGTTAAAAATATATAAATTTAATTACAACTTTTCTAATAACTTTGCTAAATATTGGTCTTTTTCGTTGAAATTTTCTTTAAATAGTGTAATTAACTGCCCCCCATATTTCCCTTTAGTTTTCTTAGTTATTTTTCACCGTTATATAATAAATTTTCACATTTTTCCTTCTTTTATAGTATTAAATTCATAAATAAAACATAAATTAATCTATAACTTTACTGAAAGTTGCTCTTTTACGTTCAAATTTTCTTTTTAAATAGTGTATCTAATTACCCTCCGTAGTTTTCTATAGTTTTTTTAGTAAATTTTCACAGTTTCATAACAAATTTTCATAAAATTCGTGTTCTTAGAGTCGTATTTTCATAAAATTTTAAAAATTTTACAAATCTTCATTTCTTTCGCTCTTTTTGCACTTATTAGGTCCGTCTTGTGTAGAAACTGCCATCTGCACTCTAATCTGTAAATAATAACACACGGAATTAAAGAAAATCGCTACTTACCTAAACCGAGGTATAGTGGTCGATCGTTAAAAATATATAAATTTAATTACAACTTTTCTAATAACTTTGCTAAATATTGGTCTTTTTCGTTGAAATTTTCTTTAAATAGTGTAATTAACTGCCCCCCATATTTCCCTTTAGTTTTCTTAGTTATTTTTCACCGTTATATAATAAATTTTCACATTTTTCCTTCTTTTATAGTATTAAATTCATAAATAAAACATAAATTAATCTATAACTTTACTGAAAGTTGCTCTTTTACGTTCAAATTTTCTTTTTAAATAGTGTATCTAATTACCCTCCGTAGTTTTCTATAGTTTTTTTAGTAAATTTCCACAGTTTCATAACAAATTTTCATAAAATTCGTGTTCTTAGAGTCGTATTTTCATAAAATTTTAAAAATTTTACAAATCTTCATTTCTTTCGCTCTTTTTGCACTTATTAGGTCCGTCTTGTGTAGAAACTGCCATCTGCACTCTAATCTGTAAATAATAACACACGGAATTAAAGAAAATCGCTACTTACCTAAACCGAGGTATAGTGGTCGATCGTTAAAAATATATAAATTTAATTACAACTTTTCTAATAACTTTGCTAAATATTGGTCTTTTTCGTTGAAATTTTCTTTAAATAGTGTAATTAACTGCCCCCCATATTTCCCTTTAGTTTTCTTAGTTATTTTTCACCGTTATATAATAAATTTTCACATTTTTCCTTCTTTTATAGTATTAAATTCATAAATAAAACATAAATTAATCTATAACTTTACTGAAAGTTGCTCTTTTACGTTCAAATTTTCTTTTTAAATAGTGTATCTAATTACCCTCCGTAGTTTTCTATAGTTTTTTTAGTAAATTTTCACAGTTTCATAACAAATTTTCATAAAATTCGTGTTCTTAGAGTCGTATTTTCATAAAATTTTAAAAATTTTACAAATCTTCATTTCTTTCGCTCTTTTTGCACTTATTAGGTCCGTCTTGTGTAGAAACTGCCATCTGCACTCTAATCTGTAAATAATAACACACGGAATTAAAGAAAATCGCTACTTACCTAAACCGAGGTATAGTGGTCGATCGTTAAAAATATATAAATTTAATTACAACTTTTCTAATAACTTTGCTAAATATTGGTCTTTTTCGTTGAAATTTTCTTTAAATAGTGTAATTAACTGCCCCCCATATTTCCCTTTAGTTTTCTTAGTTATTTTTCACCGTTATATAATAAATTTTCACATTTTTCCTTCTTTTATAGTATTAAATTCATAAATAAAACATAAATTAATCTATAACTTTACTGAAAGTTGCTCTTTTACGTTCAAATTTTCTTTTTAAATAGTGTATCTAATTACCCTCCGTAGTTTTCTATAGTTTTTTTAGTAAATTTTCACAGTTTCATAACAAATTTTCATAAAATTCGTGTTCTTAGAGTCGTATTTTCATAAAATTTTAAAAATTTTACAAATCTTCATTTCTTTCGCTCTTTTTGCACTTATTAGGTCCGTCTTGTGTAGAAACTGCCATCTGCACTCTAATCTGTAAATAATAACACACGGAATTAAAGAAAATCGCTACTTACCTAAACCGAGGTATAGTGGTCGATCGTTAAAAATATATAAATTTAATTACAACTTTTCTAATAACTTTGCTAAATATTGGTCTTTTTCGTTGAAATTTTCTTTAAATAGTGTAATTAACTGCCCCCCATATTTCCCTTTAGTTTTCTTAGTTATTTTTCACCGTTATATAATAAATTTTCACATTTTTCCTTCTTTTATAGTATTAAATTCATAAATAAAACATAAATTAATCTATAACTTTACTGAAAGTTGCTGTTTTACGTTCAAATTTTCTTTTTAAATAGTGTATCTAATTACCCTCCGTAGTTTTCTATAGTTTTTTTAGTAAATTTTCACAGTTTCATAACAAATTTTCATAAAATTCGTGTTCTTAGAGTCGTATTTTCATAAAATTTTAAAAATTTTACAAATCTTCATTTCTTTCGCTCTTTTTGCACTTATTAGGTCCGTCTTGTGTAGAAACTGCCATCTGCACTCTAATCTGTAAATAATAACACACGGAATTAAAGAAAATCGCTACTTACCTAAACCGAGGTATAGTGGTCGATCGTTAAAAATATATAAATTTAATTACAACTTTTCTAATAACTTTGCTAAATATTGGTCTTTTTCGTTGAAATTTTCTTTAAATAGTGTAATTAACTGCCCCCCATATTTCCCTTTAGTTTTCTTAGTTATTTTTCACCGTTATATAATAAATTTTCACATTTTTCCTTCTTTTATAGTATTAAATTCATAAATAAAACATAAATTAATCTATAACTTTACTGAAAGTTGCTCTTTTACGTTCAAATTTTCTTTTTAAATAGTGTATCTAATTACCCTCCGTAGTTTTCTATAGTTTTTTTAGTAAATTTTCACAGTTTCATAACAAATTTTCATAAAATTCGTGTTCTTAGAGTCGTATTTTCATAAAATTTTAAAAATTTTACAAATCTTCATTTCTTTCGCTCTTTTTGCACTTATTAGGTCCGTCTTGTGTAGAAACTGCCATCTGCACTCTAATCTGTAAATAATAACACACGGAATTAAAGAAAATCGCTACTTACCTAAACCGAGGTATAGTGGTCGATCGTTAAAAATATATAAATTTAATTACAACTTTTCTAATAACTTTGCTAAATATTGGTCTTTTTCGTTGAAATTTTCTTTAAATAGTGTAATTAACTGCCCCCCATATTTCCCTTTAGTTTTCTTAGTTATTTTTCACCGTTATATAATAAATTTTCACATTTTTCCTTCTTTTATAGTATTAAATTCATAAATAAAACATAAATTAATCTATAACTTTACTGAAAGTTGCTCTTTTACGTTCAAATTTTCTTTTTAAATAGTGTATCTAATTACCCTCCGTAGTTTTCTATAGTTTTTTTAGTAAATTTTCACAGTTTCATAACAAATTTTCATAAAATTCGTGTTCTTAGAGTCGTATTTTCATAAAATTTTAAAAATTTTACAAATCTTCATTTCTTTCGCTCTTTTTGCACTTATTAGGTCCGTCTTGTGTAGAAACTGCCATCTGCACTCTAATCTGTAAATAATAACACACGGAATTAAAGAAAATCGCTACTTACCTAAACCGAGGTATAGTGGTCGATCGTTAAAAATATATAAATTTAATTACAACTTTTCTAATAACTTTGCTAAATATTGGTCTTTTTCGTTGAAATTTTCTTTAAATAGTGTAATTAACTGCCCCCCATATTTCCCTTTAGTTTTCTTAGTTATTTTTCACCGTTATATAATAAATTTTCACATTTTTCCTTCTTTTATAGTATTAAATTCATAAATAAAACATAAATTAATCTATAACTTTACTGAAAGTTGCTCTTTTACGTTCAAATTTTCTTTTTAAATAGTGTATCTAATTACCCTCCGTAGTTTTCTATAGTTTTTTTAGTAAATTTTCACAGTTTCATAACAAATTTTCATAAAATTCGTGTTCTTAGAGTCGTATTTTCATAAAATTTTAAAAATTTTACAAATCTTCATTTCTTTCGCTCTTTTTGCACTTATTAGGTCCGTCTTGTGTAGAAACTGCCATCTGCACTCTAATCTGTAAATAATAACACACGGAATTAAAGAAAATCGCTACTTACCTAAACCGAGGTATAGTGGTCGATCGTTAAAAATATATAAATTTAATTACAACTTTTCTAATAACTTTGCTAAATATTGGTCTTTTTCGTTGAAATTTTCTTTAAATAGTGTAATTAACTGCCCCCCATATTTCCCTTTAGTTTTCTTAGTTATTTTTCACCGTTATATAATAAATTTTCACATTTTTCCTTCTTTTATAGTATTAAATTCATAAATAAAACATAAATTAATCTATAACTTTACTGAAAGTTGCTCTTTTACGTTCAAATTTTCTTTTTAAATAGTGTATCTAATTACCCTCCGTAGTTTTCTATAGTTTTTTTAGTAAATTTCCACAGTTTCATAACAAATTTTCATAAAATTCGTGTTCTTAGAGTCGTATTTTCATAAAATTTTAAAAATTTTACAAATCTTCATTTCTTTCGCTCTTTTTGCACTTATTAGGTCCGTCTTGTGTAGAAACTGCCATCTGCACTCTAATCTGTAAATAATAACACACGGAATTAAAGAAAATCGCTACTTACCTAAACCGAGGTATAGTGGTCGATCGTTAAAAATATATAAATTTAATTACAACTTTTCTAATAACTTTGCTAAATATTGGTCTTTTTCGTTGAAATTTTCTTTAAATAGTGTAATTAACTGCCCCCCCCCATATTTCCCTTTAGTTTTCTTAGTTATTTTTCACCGTTATATAATAAATTTTCACATTTTTTCTTCTTTTATAGTATTAAATTCATAAATAAAACATAAATTAATCTATAACTTTACTGAAAGTTGCTCTTTTACGTTCAAATTTTCTTTTTAAATAGTGTATCTAATTACCCTCCGTAGTTTTCTATAGTTTTTTTAGTAAATTTTCACAGTTTCATAACAAATTTTCATAAAATTCGTGTTCTTAGAGTCGTATTTTCATAAAATTTTAAAAATTTTACAAATCTTCATTTCTTTCGCTCTTTTTGCACTTATTAGGTCCGTCTTGTGTAGAAACTGCCATCTGCACTCTAATCTGTCAATAATAACACACGGAATTAAAGAAAATCGCTACTTACCTAAACCGAGGTATAGTGGTCGATCGTTAAAAATATATAAATTTAATTACAACTTTTCTAATAACTTTGCTAAATATTGGTCTTTTTCGTTGAAATTTTCTTTAAATAGTGTAATTAACTGCCCCCCATATTTCCCTTTAGTTTTCTTAGTTATTTTTCACCGTTATATAATAAATTTTCACATTTTTCCTTCTTTTATAGTATTAAATTCATAAATAAAACATAAATTAATCTATAACTTTACTGAAAGTTGCTCTTTTACGTTCAAATTTTCTTTTTAAATAGTGTATCTAATTACCCTCCGTAGTTTTCTATAGTTTTTTTAGTAAATTTTCACAGTTTCATAACAAATTTTCATAAAATTCGTGTTCTTAGAGTCGTATTTTCATAAAATTTTAAAAATTTTACAAATCTTCATTTCTTTCGCTCTTTTTGCACTTATTAGGTCCGTCTTGTGTAGAAACTGCCATCTGCACTCTAATCTGTAAATAATAACACACGGAATTAAAGAAAATCGCTACTTACCTAAACCGAGGTATAGTGGTCGATCGTTAAAAATATATAAATTTAATTACAACTTTTCTAATAACTTTGCTAAATATTGGTCTTTTTCGTTGAAATTTTCTTTAAATAGTGTAATTAACTGCCCCCCATATTTCCCTTTAGTTTTCTTAGTTATTTTTCACCGTTATATAATAAATTTTCACATTTTTCCTTCTTTTATAGTATTAAATTCATAAATAAAACATAAATTAATCTATAACTTTACTGAAAGTTGCTCTTTTACGTTCAAATTTTCTTTTTAAATAGTGTATCTAATTACCCTCCGTAGTTTTCTATAGTTTTTTTAGTAAATTTCCACAGTTTCATAACAAATTTTCATAAAATTCGTGTTCTTAGAGTCGTATTTTCATAAAATTTTAAAAATTTTACAAATCTTCATTTCTTTCGCTCTTTTTGCACTTATTAGGTCCGTCTTGTGTAGAAACTGCCATCTGCACTCTAATCTGTAAATAATAACACACGGAATTAAAGAAAATCGCTACTTACCTAAACCGAGGTATAGTGGTCGATCGTTAAAAATATATAAATTTAATTACAACTTTTCTAATAACTTTGCTAAATATTGGTCTTTTTCGTTGAAATTTTCTTTAAATAGTGTAATTAACTGCCCCCCATATTTCCCTTTAGTTTTCTTAGTTATTTTTCACCGTTATATAATAAATTTTCACATTTTTCCTTCTTTTATAGTATTAAATTCATAAATAAAACATAAATTAATCTATAACTTTACTGAAAGTTGCTCTTTTACGTTCAAATTTTCTTTTTAAATAGTGTATCTAATTACCCTCCGTAGTTTTCTATAGTTTTTTTAGTAAATTTTCACAGTTTCATAACAAATTTTCATAAAATTCGTGTTCTTAGAGTCGTATTTTCATAAAATTTTAAAAATTTTACAAATCTTCATTTCTTTCGCTCTTTTTGCACTTATTAGGTCCGTCTTGTGTAGAAACTGCCATCTGCACTCTAATCTGTAAATAATAACACACGGAATTAAAGAAAATCGCTACTTACCTAAACCGAGGTATAGTGGTCGATCGTTAAAAATATATAAATTTAATTACAACTTTTCTAATAACTTTGCTAAATATTGGTCTTTTTCGTTGAAATTTTCTTTAAATAGTGTAATTAACTGCCCCCCATATTTCCCTTTAGTTTTCTTAGTTATTTTTCACCGTTATATAATAAATTTTCACATTTTTCCTTCTTTTATAGTATTAAATTCATAAATAAAACATAAATTAATCTATAACTTTACTGAAAGTTGCTCTTTTACGTTCAAATTTTCTTTTTAAATAGTGTATCTAATTACCCTCCGTAGTTTTCTATAGTTTTTTTAGTAAATTTTCACAGTTTCATAACAAATTTTCATAAAATTCGTGTTCTTAGAGTCGTATTTTCATAAAATTTTAAAAATTTTACAAATCTTCATTTCTTTCGCTCTTTTTGCACTTATTAGGTCCGTCTTGTGTAGAAACTGCCATCTGCACTCTAATCTGTAAATAATAACACACGGAATTAAAGAAAATCGCTACTTACCTAAACCGAGGTATAGTGGTCGATCGTTAAAAATATATAAATTTAATTACAACTTTTCTAATAACTTTGCTAAATATTGGTCTTTTTCGTTGAAATTTTCTTTAAATAGTGTAATTAACTGCCCCCCATATTTCCCTTTAGTTTTCTTAGTTATTTTTCACCGTTATATAATAAATTTTCACATTTTTCCTTCTTTTATAGTATTAAATTCATAAATAAAACATAAATTAATCTATAACTTTACTGAAAGTTGCTCTTTTACGTTCAAATTTTCTTTTTAAATAGTGTATCTAATTACCCTCCGTAGTTTTCTATAGTTTTTTTAGTAAATTTTCACAGTTTCATAACAAATTTTCATAAAATTCGTGTTCTTAGAGTCGTATTTTCATAAAATTTTAAAAATTTTACAAATCTTCATTTCTTTCGCTCTTTTTGCACTTATTAGGTCCGTCTTGTGTAGAAACTGCCATCTGCACTCTAATCTGTAAATAATAACACACGGAATTAAAGAAAATCGCTACTTACCTAAACCGAGGTATAGTGGTCGATCGTTAAAAATATATAAATTTAATTACAACTTTTCTAATAACTTTGCTAAATATTGGTCTTTTTCGTTGAAATTTTCTTTAAATAGTGTAATTAACTGCCCCCCATATTTTCCTTTAGTTTTCTTAGTTATTTTTCACCGTTATATAATAAATTTTCACATTTTTCCTTCTTTTATAGTATTAAATTCATAAATAAAACATAAATTAATCTATAACTTTACTGAAAGTTGCTCTTTTACGTTCAAATTTTCTTTTTAAATAGTGTATCTAATTACCCTCCGTAGTTTTCTATAGTTTTTTTAGTAAATTTCCACAGTTTCATAACAAATTTTCATAAAATTCGTGTTCTTAGAGTCGTATTTTCATAAAATTTTAAAAATTTTACAAATCTTCATTTCTTTCGCTCTTTTTGCACTTATTAGGTCCGTCTTGTGTAGAAACTGCCATCTGCACTCTAATCTGTAAATAATAACACACGGAATTAAAGAAAATCGCTACTTACCTAAACCGAGGTATAGTGGTCGATCGTTAAAAATATATAAATTTAATTACAACTTTTCTAATAACTTTGCTAAATATTGGTCTTTTTCGTTGAAATTTTCTTTAAATAGTGTAATTAACTGCCCCCCCCCATATTTCCCTTTAGTTTTCTTAGTTATTTTTCACCGTTATATAATAAATTTTCACATTTTTCCTTCTTTTATAGTATTAAATTCATAAATAAAACATAAATTAATCTATAACTTTACTGAAAGTTGCTCTTTTACGTTCAAATTTTCTTTTTAAATAGTGTATCTAATTACCCTCCGTAGTTTTCTATAGTTTTTTTAGTAAATTTTCACAGTTTCATAACAAATTTTCATAAAATTCGTGTTCTTAGAGTCGTATTTTCATAAAATTTTAAAAATTTTACAAATCTTAATTTCTTTCGCTCTTTTTGCACTTATTAGGTCCGTCTTGTGTAGAAACTGCCATCTGCACTCTAATCTGTAAATAATAACACACGGAATTAAAGAAAATCGCTACTTACCTAAACCGAGGTATAGTGGTCGATCGTTAAAAATATATAAATTTAATTACAACTTTTCTAATAACTTTGCTAAATATTGGTTTTTTTCGTTGAAATTTTCTTTAAATAGTGTAATTAACTGCCCCCCATATTTCCCTTTAGTTTTCTTAGTTATTTTTCACCGTTATATAATAAATTTTCACATTTTTCCTTCTTTTATAGTATTAAATTCATAAATAAAACATAAATTAATCTATAACTTTACTGAAAGTTGCTCTTTTACGTTCAAATTTTCTTTTTAAATAGTGTATCTCATTACCCTCCGTAGTTTTCTATAGTTTTTTTAGTAAATTTTCACAGTTTCATAACAAATTTTCATAAAATTCGTGTTCTTAGAGTCGTATTTTCATAAAATTTTAAAAATTTTACAAATCTTCATTTCTTTCGCTCTTTTTGCACTTATTAGGTCCGTCTTGTGTAGAAACTGCCATCTGCACTCTAATCTGTAAATAATAACACACGGAATTAAAGAAAATCGCTACTTACCTAAACCGAGGTATAGTGGTCGATCGTTAAAAATATATAAATTTAATTACAACTTTTCTAATAACTTTGCTAAATATTGGTCTTTTTCGTTGAAATTTTCTTTAAATAGTGTAATTAACTGCCCCCCATATTTCCCTTTAGTTTTCTTAGTTATTTTTCACCGTTATATAATAAATTTTCACATTTTTCCTTCTTTTATAGTATTAAATTCATAAATAAAACATAAATTAATCTATAACTTTACTGAAAGTTGCTCTTTTACGTTCAAATTTTCTTTTTAAATAGTGTATCTAATTACCCTCCGTAGTTTTCTATAGTTTTTTTAGTAAATTTTCACAGTTTCATAACAAATTTTCATAAAATTCGTGTTCTTAGAGTCGTATTTTCATAAAATTTTAAAAATTTTACAAATCTTCATTTCTTTCGCTCTTTTTGCACTTATTAGGTCCGTCTTGTGTAGAAACTGCCATCTGCACTCTAATCTGTCAATAATAACACACGGAATTAAAGAAAATCGCTACTTACCTAAACCGAGGTATAGTGGTCGATCGTTAAAAATATATAAATTTAATTACAACTTTTCTAATAACTTTGCTAAATATTGGTCTTTTTCGTTGAAATTTTCTTTAAATAGTGTAATTAACTGCCCCCCATATTTCCCTTTAGTTTTCTTAGTTATTTTTCACCGTTATATAATAAATTTTCACATTTTTCCTTCTTTTATAGTATTAAATTCATAAATAAAACATAAATTAATCTATAACTTTACTGAAAGTTGCTCTTTTACGTTCAAATTTTCTTTTTAAATAGTGTATCTAATTACCCTCCGTAGTTTTCTATAGTTTTTTTAGTAAATTTTCACAGTTTCATAACAAATTTTCATAAAATTCGTGTTCTTAGAGTCGTATTTTCATAAAATTTTAAAAATTTTACAAATCTTCATTTCTTTCGCTCTTTTTGCACTTATTAGGTCCGTCTTGTGTAGAAACTGCCATCTGCACTCTAATCTGTAAATAATAACACACGGAATTAAAGAAAATCGCTACTTACCTAAACCGAGGTATAGTGGTCGATCGTTAAAAATATATAAATTTAATTACAACTTTTCTAATAACTTTGCTAAATATTGGTCTTTTTCGTTGAAATTTTCTTTAAATAGTGTAATTAACTGCCCCCCATATTTCCCTTTAGTTTTCTTAGTTATTTTTCACCGTTATATAATAAATTTTCACATTTTTCCTTCTTTTATAGTATTAAATTCATAAATAAAACATAAATTAATCTATAACTTTACTGAAAGTTGCTCTTTTACGTTCAAATTTTCTTTTTAAATAGTGTATCTAATTACCCTCCGTAGTTTTCTATAGTTTTTTTTAGTAAATTTTCACAGTTTCATAACAAATTTTCATAAAATTCGTGTTCTTAGAGTCGTATTTTCATAAAATTTTAAAAATTTTACAAATCTTCATTTCTTTCGCTCTTTTTGCACTTATTAGGTCCGTCTTGTGTAGAAACTGCCATCTGCACTCTAATCTGTAAATAATAACACACGGAATTAAAGAAAATCGCTACTTACCTAAACCGAGGTATAGTGGTCGATCGTTAAAAATATATAAATTTAATTACAACTTTTCTAATAACTTTGCTAAATATTGGTCTTTTTCGTTGAAATTTTCTTTAAATAGTGTAATTAACTGCCCCCCATATTTCCCTTTAGTTTTCTTAGTTATTTTTCACCGTTATATAATAAATTTTCACATTTTTCCTTCTTTTATAGTATTAAATTCATAAATAAAACATAAATTAATCTATAACTTTACTGAAAGTTGCTCTTTTACGTTCAAATTTTCTTTTTAAATAGTGTATCTAATTACCCTCCGTAGTTTTCTATAGTTTTTTTAGTAAATTTTCACAGTTTCATAACAAATTTTCATAAAATTCGTGTTCTTAGAGTCGTATTTTCATAAAATTTTAAAAATTTTACAAATCTTCATTTCTTTCGCTCTTTTTGCACTTATTAGGTCCGTCTTGTGTAGAAACTGCCATCTGCACTCTAATCTGTAAATAATAACACACGGAATTAAAGAAAATCGCTACTTACCTAAACCGAGGTATAGTGGTCGATCGTTAAAAATATATAAATTTAATTACAACTTTTCTAATAACTTTGCTAAATATTGGTCTTTTTCGTTGAAATTTTCTTTAAATAGTGTAATTAACTGCCCCCCATATTTCCCTTTAGTTTTCTTAGTTATTTTTCACCGTTATATAATAAATTTTCACATTTTTCCTTCTTTTATAGTATTAAATTCATAAATAAAACATAAATTAATCTATAACTTTACTGAAAGTTGCTCTTTTACGTTCAAATTTTCTTTTTAAATAGTGTATCTAATTACCCTCCGTAGTTTTCTATAGTTTTTTTTAGTAAATTTTCACAGTTTCATAACAAATTTTCATAAAATTCGTGTTCTTAGAGTCGTATTTTCATAAAATTTTAAAAATTTTACAAATCTTCATTTCTTTCGCTCTTTTTGCACTTATTAGGTCCGTCTTGTGTAGAAACTGCCATCTGCACTCTAATCTGTAAATAATAACACACGGAATTAAAGAAAATCGCTACTTACCTAAACCGAGGTATAGTGGTCGATCGTTAAAAATATATAAATTTAATTACAACTTTTCTAATAACTTTGCTAAATATTGGTCTTTTTCGTTGAAATTTTCTTTAAATAGTGTAATTAACTGCCCCCCATATTTCCCTTTAGTTTTCTTAGTTATTTTTCACCGTTATATAATAAATTTTCACATTTTTCCTTCTTTTATAGTATTAAATTCATAAATAAAACATAAATTAATCTATAACTTTACTGAAAGTTGCTCTTTTACGTTCAAATTTTCTTTTTAAATAGTGTATCTAATTACCCTCCGTAGTTTTCTATAGTTTTTTTAGTAAATTTTCACAGTTTCATAACAAATTTTCATAAAATTCGTGTTCTTAGAGTCGTATTTTCATAAAATTTTAAAAATTTTACAAATCTTCATTTCTTTCGCTCTTTTTGCACTTATTAGGTCCGTCTTGTGTAGAAACTGCCATCTGCACTCTAATCTGTAAATAATAACACACGGAATTAAAGAAAATCGCTACTTACCTAAACCGAGGTATAGTGGTCGATCGTTAAAAATATATAAATTTAATTACAACTTTTCTAATAACTTTGCTAAATATTGGTCTTTTTCGTTGAAATTTTCTTTAAATAGTGTAATTAACTGCCCCCCATATTTCCCTTTAGTTTTCTTAGTTATTTTTCACCGTTATATAATAAATTTTCACATTTTTCCTTCTTTTATAGTATTAAATTCATAAATAAAACATAAATTAATCTATAACTTTACTGAAAGTTGCTCTTTTACGTTCAAATTTTCTTTTTAAATAGTGTATCTAATTACCCTCCGTAGTTTTCTATAGTTTTTTTAGTAAATTTTCACAGTTTCATAACAAATTTTCATAAAATTCGTGTTCTTAGAGTCGTATTTTCATAAAATTTTAAAAATTTTACAAATCTTCATTTCTTTCGCTCTTTTTGCACTTATTAGGTCCGTCTTGTGTAGAAACTGCCATCTGCACTCTAATCTGTAAATAATAACACACGGAATTAAAGAAAATCGCTACTTACCTAAACCGAGGTATAGTGGTCGATCGTTAAAAATATATAAATTTAATTACAACTTTTCTAATAACTTTGCTAAATATTGGTCTTTTTCGTTGAAATTTTCTTTAAATAGTGTAATTAACTGCCCCCCATATTTCCCTTTAGTTTTCTTAGTTATTTTTCACCGTTATATAATAAATTTTCACATTTTTCCTTCTTTTATAGTATTAAATTCATAAATAAAACATAAATTAATCTATAACTTTACTGAAAGTTGCTCTTTTACGTTCAAATTTTCTTTTTAAATAGTGTATCTAATTACCCTCCGTAGTTTTCTATAGTTTTTTTAGTAAATTTTCACAGTTTCATAACAAATTTTCATAAAATTCGTGTTCTTAGAGTCGTATTTTCATAAAATTTTAAAAATTTTACAAATCTTCATTTCTTTCGCTCTTTTTGCACTTATTAGGTCCGTCTTGTGTAGAAACTGCCATCTGCACTCTAATCTGTAAATAATAACACACGGAATTAAAGAAAATCGCTACTTACCTAAACCGAGGTATAGTGGTCGATCGTTAAAAATATATAAATTTAATTACAACTTTTCTAATAACTTTGCTAAATATTGGTCTTTTTCGTTGAAATTTTCTTTAAATAGTGTAATTAACTGCCCCCCATATTTCCCTTTAGTTTTCTTAGTTATTTTTCACCGTTATATAATAAATTTTCACATTTTTCCTTCTTTTATAGTATTAAATTCATAAATAAAACATAAATTAATCTATAACTTTACTGAAAGTTGCTCTTTTACGTTCAAATTTTCTTTTTAAATAGTGTATCTAATTACCCTCCGTAGTTTTCTATAGTTTTTTTAGTAAATTTTCACAGTTTCATAACAAATTTTCATAAAATTCGTGTTCTTAGAGTCGTATTTTCATAAAATTTTAAAAATTTTACAAATCTTCATTTCTTTCGCTCTTTTTGCACTTATTAGGTCCGTCTTGTGTAGAAACTGCCATCTGCACTCTAATCTGTAAATAATAACACACGGAATTAAAGAAAATCGCTACTTACCTAAACCGAGGTATAGTGGTCGATCGTTAAAAATATATAAATTTAATTACAACTTTTCTAATAACTTTGCTAAATATTGGTCTTTTTCGTTGAAATTTTCTTTAAATAGTGTAATTAACTGCCCCCCATATTTCCCTTTAGTTTTCTTAGTTATTTTTCACCGTTATATAATAAATTTTCACATTTTTCCTTCTTTTATAGTATTAAATTCATAAATAAAACATAAATTAATCTATAACTTTACTGAAAGTTGCTCTTTTACGTTCAAATTTTCTTTTTAAATAGTGTATCTAATTACCCTCCGTAGTTTTCTATAGTTTTTTTAGTAAATTTTCACAGTTTCATAACAAATTTTCATAAAATTCGTGTTCTTAGAGTCGTATTTTCATAAAATTTTAAAAATTTTACAAATCTTCATTTCTTTCGCTCTTTTTGCACTTATTAGGTCCGTCTTGTGTAGAAACTGCCATCTGCACTCTAATCTGTAAATAATAACACACGGAATTAAAGAAAATCGCTACTTACCTAAACCGAGGTATAGTGGTCGATCGTTAAAAATATATAAATTTAATTACAACTTTTCTAATAACTTTGCTAAATATTGGTCTTTTTCGTTGAAATTTTCTTTAAATAGTGTAATTAACTGCCCCCCATATTTCCCTTTAGTTTTCTTAGTTATTTTTCACCGTTATATAATAAATTTTCACATTTTTCCTTCTTTTATAGTATTAAATTCATAAATAAAACATAAATTAATCTATAACTTTACTGAAAGTTGCTCTTTTACGTTCAAATTTTCTTTTTAAATAGTGTATCTAATTACCCTCCGTAGTTTTCTATAGTTTTTTTAGTAAATTTTCACAGTTTCATAACAAATTTTCATAAAATTCGTGTTCTTAGAGTCGTATTTTCATAAAATTTTAAAAATTTTACAAATCTTCATTTCTTTCGCTCTTTTTTGCACTTATTAGGTCCGTCTTGTGTAGAAACTGCCATCTGCACTCTAATCTGTAAATAATAACACACGGAATTAAAGAAAATCGCTACTTACCTAAACCGAGGTATAGTGGTCGATCGTTAAAAATATATAAATTTAATTACAACTTTTCTAATAACTTTGCTAAATATTGGTCTTTTTCGTTGAAATTTTCTTTAAATAGTGTAATTAACTGCCCCCCATATTTCCCTTTAGTTTTCTTAGTTATTTTTCACCGTTATATAATAAATTTTCACATTTTTCCTTCTTTTATAGTATTAAATTCATAAATAAAACATAAATTAATCTATAACTTTACTGAAAGTTGCTCTTTTACGTTCAAATTTTCTTTTTAAATAGTGTATCTAATTACCCTCCGTAGTTTTCTATAGTTTTTTTAGTAAATTTTCACAGTTTCATAACAAATTTTCATAAAATTCGTGTTCTTAGAGTCGTATTTTCATAAAATTTTAAAAATTTTACAAATCTTCATTTCTTTCGCTCTTTTTGCACTTATTAGGTCCGTCTTGTGTAGAAACTGCCATCTGCACTCTAATCTGTAAATAATAACACACGGAATTAAAGAAAATCGCTACTTACCTAAACCGAGGTATAGTGGTCGATCGTTAAAAATATATAAATTTAATTACAACTTTTCTAATAACTTTGCTAAATATTGGTCTTTTTCGTTGAAATTTTCTTTAAATAGTGTAATTAACTGCCCCCCATATTTCCCTTTAGTTTTCTTAGTTATTTTTCACCGTTATATAATAAATTTTCACATTTTTCCTTCTTTTATAGTATTAAATTCATAAATAAAACATAAATTAATCTATAACTTTACTGAAAGTTGCTCTTTTACGTTCAAATTTTCTTTTTAAATAGTGTATCTAATTACCCTCCGTAGTTTTCTATAGTTTTTTTAGTAAATTTTCACAGTTTCATAACAAATTTTCATAAAATTCGTGTTCTTAGAGTCGTATTTTCATAAAATTTTAAAAATTTTACAAATCTTCATTTCTTTCGCTCTTTTTGCACTTATTAGGTCCGTCTTGTGTAGAAACTGCCATCTGCACTCTAATCTGTAAATAATAACACACGGAATTAAAGAAAATCGCTACTTACCTAAACCGAGGTATAGTGGTCGATCGTTAAAAATATATAAATTTAATTACAACTTTTCTAATAACTTTGCTAAATATTGGTCTTTTTCGTTGAAATTTTCTTTAAATAGTGTAATTAACTGCCCCCCCATATTTCCCTTTAGTTTTCTTAGTTATTTTTCACCGTTATATAATAAATTTTCACATTTTTCCTTCTTTTATAGTATTAAATTCATAAATAAAACATAAATTAATCTATAACTTTACTGAAAGTTGCTCTTTTACGTTCAAATTTTCTTTTTAAATAGTGTATCTAATTACCCTCCGTAGTTTTCTATAGTTTTTTTAGTAAATTTTCACAGTTTCATAACAAATTTTCATAAAATTCGTGTTCTTAGAGTCGTATTTTCATAAAATTTTAAAAATTTTACAAATCTTCATTTCTTTCGCTCTTTTTGCACTTATTAGGTCCGTCTTGTGTAGAAACTGCCATCTGCACTCTAATCTGTAAATAATAACACACGGAATTAAAGAAAATCGCTACTTACCTAAACCGAGGTATAGTGGTCGATCGTTAAAAATATATAAATTTAATTACAACTTTTCTAATAACTTTGCTAAATATTGGTCTTTTTCGTTGAAATTTTCTTTAAATAGTGTAATTAACTGCCCCCCCATATTTCCCTTTAGTTTTCTTAGTTATTTTTCACCGTTATATAATAAATTTTCACATTTTTCCTTCTTTTATAGTATTAAATTCATAAATAAAACATAAATTAATCTATAACTTTACTGAAAGTTGCTCTTTTACGTTCAAATTTTCTTTTTAAATAGTGTATCTAATTACCCTCCGTAGTTTTCTATAGTTTTTTTAGTAAATTTTCACAGTTTCATAACAAATTTTCATAAAATTCGTGTTCTTAGAGTCGTATTTTCATAAAATTTTAAAATTTTACAAATCTTCATTTCTTTCGCTCTTTTTGCACTTATTAGGTCCGTCTTGTGTAGAAACTGCCATCTGCACTCTAATCTGTAAATAATAACACACGGAATTAAAGAAAATCGCTACTTACCTAAACCGAGGTATAGTGGTCGATCGTTAAAAATATATAAATTTAATTACAACTTTTCTAATAACTTTGCTAAATATTGGTCTTTTTCGTTGAAATTTTCTTTAAATAGTGTAATTAACTGCCCCCCATATTTCCCTTTAGTTTTCTTAGTTATTTTTCACCGTTATATAATAAATTTTCACATTTTTCCTTCTTTTATAGTATTAAATTCATAAATAAAACATAAATTAATCTATAACTTTACTGAAAGTTGCTCTTTTACGTTCAAATTTTCTTTTTAAATAGTGTATCTAATTACCCTCCGTAGTTTTCTATAGTTTTTTTAGTAAATTTTCACAGTTTCATAACAAATTTTCATAAAATTCGTGTTCTTAGAGTCGTATTTTCATAAAATTTTAAAAATTTTACAAATCTTCATTTCTTTCGCTCTTTTTGCACTTATTAGGTCCGTCTTGTGTAGAAACTGCCATCTGCACTCTAATCTGTAAATAATAACACACGGAATTAAAGAAAATCGCTACTTACCTAAACCGAGGTATAGTGGTCGATCGTTAAAAATATATAAATTTAATTACAACTTTTCTAATAACTTTGCTAAATATTGGTCTTTTTCGTTGAAATTTTCTTTAAATAGTGTAATTAACTGCCCCCCATATTTCCCTTTAGTTTTCTTAGTTATTTTTCACCGTTATATAATAAATTTTCACATTTTTCCTTCTTTTATAGTATTAAATTCATAAATAAAACATAAATTAATCTATAACTTTACTGAAAGTTGCTCTTTTACGTTCAAATTTTCTTTTTAAATAGTGTATCTAATTACCCTCCGTAGTTTTCTATAGTTTTTTTTAGTAAATTTTCACAGTTTCATAACAAATTTTCATAAAATTCGTGTTCTTAGAGTCGTATTTTCATAAAATTTTAAAAATTTTACAAATCTTCATTTCTTTCGCTCTTTTTGCACTTATTAGGTCCGTCTTGTGTAGAAACTGCCATCTGCACTCTAATCTGTAAATAATAACACACGGAATTAAAGAAAATCGCTACTTACCTAAACCGAGGTATAGTGGTCGATCGTTAAAAATATATAAATTTAATTACAACTTTTCTAATAACTTTGCTAAATATTGGTCTTTTTCGTTGAAATTTTCTTTAAATAGTGTAATTAACTGCCCCCCATATTTCCCTTTAGTTTTCTTAGTTATTTTTCACCGTTATATAATAAATTTTCACATTTTTCCTTCTTTTATAGTATTAAATTCATAAATAAAACATAAATTAATCTATAACTTTACTGAAAGTTGCTCTTTTACGTTCAAATTTTCTTTTTAAATAGTGTATCTAATTACCCTCCGTAGTTTTCTATAGTTTTTTTAGTAAATTTTCACAGTTTCATAACAAATTTTCATAAAATTCGTGTTCTTAGAGTCGTATTTTCATAAAATTTTAAAAATTTTACAAATCTTCATTTCTTTCGCTCTTTTTGCACTTATTAGGTCCGTCTTGTGTAGAAACTGCCATCTGCACTCTAATCTGTAAATAATAACACACGGAATTAAAGAAAATCGCTACTTACCTAAACCGAGGTATAGTGGTCGATCGTTAAAAATATATAAATTTAATTACAACTTTTCTAATAACTTTGCTAAATATTGGTCTTTTTCGTTGAAATTTTCTTTAAATAGTGTAATTAACTGCCCCCCATATTTCCCTTTAGTTTTCTTAGTTATTTTTCACCGTTATATAATAAATTTTCACATTTTTCCTTCTTTTATAGTATTAAATTCATAAATAAAACATAAATTAATCTATAACTTTACTGAAAGTTGCTCTTTTACGTTCAAATTTTCTTTTTAAATAGTGTATCTAATTACCCTCCGTAGTTTTCTATAGTTTTTTTAGTAAATTTTCACAGTTTCATAACAAATTTTCATAAAATTCGTGTTCTTAGAGTCGTATTTTCATAAAATTTTAAAAATTTTACAAATCTTCATTTCTTTCGCTCTTTTTGCACTTATTAGGTCCGTCTTGTGTAGAAACTGCCATCTGCACTCTAATCTGTAAATAATAACACACGGAATTAAAGAAAATCGCTACTTACCTAAACCGAGGTATAGTGGTCGATCGTTAAAAATATATAAATTTAATTACAACTTTTCTAATAACTTTGCTAAATATTGGTCTTTTTCGTTGAAATTTTCTTTAAATAGTGTAATTAACTGCCCCCCATATTTCCCTTTAGTTTTCTTAGTTATTTTTCACCGTTATATAATAAATTTTCACATTTTTCCTTCTTTTATAGTATTAAATTCATAAATAAAACATAAATTAATCTATAACTTTACTGAAAGTTGCTCTTTTACGTTCAAATTTTCTTTTTAAATAGTGTATCTAATTACCCTCCGTAGTTTTCTATAGTTTTTTTAGTAAATTTTCACAGTTTCATAACAAATTTTCATAAAATTCGTGTTCTTAGAGTCGTATTTTCATAAAATTTTAAAAATTTTACAAATCTTCATTTCTTTCGCTCTTTTTGCACTTATTAGGTCCGTCTTGTGTAGAAACTGCCATCTGCACTCTAATCTGTAAATAATAACACACGGAATTAAAGAAAATCGCTACTTACCTAAACCGAGGTATAGTGGTCGATCGTTAAAAATATATAAATTTAATTACAACTTTTCTAATAACTTTGCTAAATATTGGTCTTTTTCGTTGAAATTTTCTTTAAATAGTGTAATTAACTGCCCCCCATATTTCCCTTTAGTTTTCTTAGTTATTTTTCACCGTTATATAATAAATTTTCACATTTTTCCTTCTTTTATAGTATTAAATTCATAAATAAAACATAAATTAATCTATAACTTTACTGAAAGTTGCTCTTTTACGTTCAAATTTTCTTTTTAAATAGTGTATCTAATTACCCTCCGTAGTTTTCTATAGTTTTTTTAGTAAATTTTCACAGTTTCATAACAAATTTTCATAAAATTCGTGTTCTTAGAGTCGTATTTTCATAAAATTTTAAAAATTTTACAAATCTTCATTTCTTTCGCTCTTTTTGCACTTATTAGGTCCGTCTTGTGTAGAAACTGCCATCTGCACTCTAATCTGTAAATAATAACACACGGAATTAAAGAAAATCGCTACTTACCTAAACCGAGGTATAGTGGTCGATCGTTAAAAATATATAAATTTAATTACAACTTTTCTAATAACTTTGCTAAATATTGGTCTTTTTCGTTGAAATTTTCTTTAAATAGTGTAATTAACTGCCCCCCATATTTCCCTTTAGTTTTCTTAGTTATTTTTCACCGTTATATAATAAATTTTCACATTTTTCCTTCTTTTATAGTATTAAATTCATAAATAAAACATAAATTAATCTATAACTTTACTGAAAGTTGCTCTTTTACGTTCAAATTTTCTTTTTAAATAGTGTATCTAATTACCCTCCGTAGTTTTCTATAGTTTTTTTAGTAAATTTTCACAGTTTCATAACAAATTTTCATAAAATTCGTGTTCTTAGAGTCGTATTTTCATAAAATTTTAAAAATTTTACAAATCTTCATTTCTTTCGCTCTTTTTGCACTTATTAGGTCCGTCTTGTGTAGAAACTGCCATCTGCACTCTAATCTGTAAATAATAACACACGGAATTAAAGAAAATCGCTACTTACCTAAACCGAGGTATAGTGGTCGATCGTTAAAAATATATAAATTTAATTACAACTTTTCTAATAACTTTGCTAAATATTGGTCTTTTTCGTTGAAATTTTCTTTAAATAGTGTAATTAACTGCCCCCCATATTTCCCTTTAGTTTTCTTAGTTATTTTTCACCGTTATATAATAAATTTTCACATTTTTCCTTCTTTTATAGTATTAAATTCATAAATAAAACATAAATTAATCTATAACTTTACTGAAAGTTGCTCTTTTACGTTCAAATTTTCTTTTTAAATAGTGTATCTAATTACCCTCCGTAGTTTTCTATAGTTTTTTTAGTAAATTTTCACAGTTTCATAACAAATTTTCATAAAATTCGTGTTCTTAGAGTCGTATTTTCATAAAATTTTAAAAATTTTACAAATCTTCATTTCTTTCGCTCTTTTTGCACTTATTAGGTCCGTCTTGTGTAGAAACTGCCATCTGCACTCTAATCTGTAAATAATAACACACGGAATTAAAGAAAATCGCTACTTACCTAAACCGAGGTATAGTGGTCGATCGTTAAAAATATATAAATTTAATTACAACTTTTCTAATAACTTTGCTAAATATTGGTCTTTTTCGTTGAAATTTTCTTTAAATAGTGTAATTAACTGCCCCCCATATTTCCCTTTAGTTTTCTTAGTTATTTTTCACCGTTATATAATAAATTTTCACATTTTTCCTTCTTTTATAGTATTAAATTCATAAATAAAACATAAATTAATCTATAACTTTACTGAAAGTTGCTCTTTTACGTTCAAATTTTCTTTTTAAATAGTGTATCTAATTACCCTCCGTAGTTTTCTATAGTTTTTTTAGTAAATTTTCACAGTTTCATAACAAATTTTCATAAAATTCGTGTTCTTAGAGTCGTATTTTCATAAAATTTTAAAAATTTTACAAATCTTCATTTCTTTCGCTCTTTTTGCACTTATTAGGTCCGTCTTGTGTAGAAACTGCCATCTGCACTCTAATCTGTAAATAATAACACACGGAATTAAAGAAAATCGCTACTTACCTAAACCGAGGTATAGTGGTCGATCGTTAAAAATATATAAATTTAATTACAACTTTTCTAATAACTTTGCTAAATATTGGTCTTTTTCGTTGAAATTTTCTTTAAATAGTGTAATTAACTGCCCCCCATATTTCCCTTTAGTTTTCTTAGTTATTTTTCACCGTTATATAATAAATTTTCACATTTTTCCTTCTTTTATAGTATTAAATTCATAAATAAAACATAAATTAATCTATAACTTTACTGAAAGTTGCTCTTTTACGTTCAAATTTTCTTTTTAAATAGTGTATCTAATTACCCTCCGTAGTTTTCTATAGTTTTTTTAGTAAATTTTCACAGTTTCATAACAAATTTTCATAAAATTCGTGTTCTTAGAGTCGTATTTTCATAAAATTTTAAAAATTTTACAAATCTTCATTTCTTTCGCTCTTTTTGCACTTATTAGGTCCGTCTTGTGTAGAAACTGCCATCTGCACTCTAATCTGTAAATAATAACACACGGAATTAAAGAAAATCGCTACTTACCTAAACCGAGGTATAGTGGTCGATCGTTAAAAATATATAAATTTAATTACAACTTTTCTAATAACTTTGCTAAATATTGGTCTTTTTCGTTGAAATTTTCTTTAAATAGTGTAATTAACTGCCCCCCCATATTTCCCTTTAGTTTTCTTAGTTATTTTTCACCGTTATATAATAAATTTTCACATTTTTCCTTCTTTTATAGTATTAAATTCATAAATAAAACATAAATTAATCTATAACTTTACTGAAAGTTGCTCTTTTACGTTCAAATTTTCTTTTTAAATAGTGTATCTAATTACCCTCCGTAGTTTTCTATAGTTTTTTTAGTAAATTTTCACAGTTTCATAACAAATTTTCATAAAATTCGTGTTCTTAGAGTCGTATTTTCATAAAATTTTAAAAATTTTACAAATCTTCATTTCTTTCGCTCTTTTTGCACTTATTAGGTCCGTCTTGTGTAGAAACTGCCATCTGCACTCTAATCTGTAAATAATAACACACGGAATTAAAGAAAATCGCTACTTACCTAAACCGAGGTATAGTGGTCGATCGTTAAAAATATATAAATTTAATTACAACTTTTCTAATAACTTTGCTAAATATTGGTTTTTTTCGTTGAAATTTTCTTTAAATAGTGTAATTAACTGCCCCCCATATTTCCCTTTAGTTTTCTTAGTTATTTTTCACCGTTATATAATAAATTTTCACATTTTTCCTTCTTTTATAGTATTAAATTCATAAATAAAACATAAATTAATCTATAACTTTACTGAAAGTTGCTCTTTTACGTTCAAATTTTCTTTTTAAATAGTGTATCTCATTACCCTCCGTAGTTTTCTATAGTTTTTTTAGTAAATTTTCACAGTTTCATAACAAATTTTCATAAAATTCGTGTTCTTAGAGTCGTATTTTCATAAAATTTTAAAAATTTTACAAATCTTCATTTCTTTCGCTCTTTTTGCACTTATTAGGTCCGTCTTGTGTAGAAACTGCCATCTGCACTCTAATCTGTAAATAATAACACACGGAATTAAAGAAAATCGCTACTTACCTAAACCGAGGTATAGTGGTCGATCGTTAAAAATATATAAATTTAATTACAACTTTTCTAATAACTTTGCTAAATATTGGTCTTTTTCGTTGAAATTTTCTTTAAATAGTGTAATTAACTGCCCCCCATATTTCCCTTTAGTTTTCTTAGTTATTTTTCACCGTTATATAATAAATTTTCACATTTTTCCTTCTTTTATAGTATTAAATTCATAAATAAAACATAAATTAATCTATAACTTTACTGAAAGTTGCTCTTTTACGTTCAAATTTTCTTTTTAAATAGTGTATCTAATTACCCTCCGTAGTTTTCTATAGTTTTTTTTAGTAAATTTTCACAGTTTCATAACAAATTTTCATAAAATTCGTGTTCTTAGAGTCGTATTTTCATAAAATTTTAAAAATTTTACAAATCTTCATTTCTTTCGCTCTTTTTGCACTTATTAGGTCCGTCTTGTGTAGAAACTGCCATCTGCACTCTAATCTGTAAATAATAACACACGGAATTAAAGAAAATCGCTACTTACCTAAACCGAGGTATAGTGGTCGATCGTTAAAAATATATAAATTTAATTACAACTTTTCTAATAACTTTGCTAAATATTGGTCTTTTTCGTTGAAATTTTCTTTAAATAGTGTAATTAACTGCCCCCCATATTTCCCTTTAGTTTTCTTAGTTATTTTTCACCGTTATATAATAAATTTTCACATTTTTCCTTCTTTTATAGTATTAAATTCATAAATAAAACATAAATTAATCTATAACTTTACTGAAAGTTGCTCTTTTACGTTCAAATTTTCTTTTTAAATAGTGTATCTAATTACCCTCCGTAGTTTTCTATAGTTTTTTTAGTAAATTTTCACAGTTTCATAACAAATTTTCATAAAATTCGTGTTCTTAGAGTCGTATTTTCATAAAATTTTAAAAATTTTACAAATCTTCATTTCTTTCGCTCTTTTTGCACTTATTAGGTCCGTCTTGTGTAGAAACTGCCATCTGCACTCTAATCTGTAAATAATAACACACGGAATTAAAGAAAATCGCTACTTACCTAAACCGAGGTATAGTGGTCGATCATTAAAAATATATAAATTTAATTACAACTTTTCTAATAACTTTGCTAAATATTGGTCTTTTTCGTTGAAATTTTCTTTAAATAGTGTAATTAACTGCCCCCCATATTTCCCTTTAGTTTTCTTAGTTATTTTTCACCGTTATATAATAAATTTTCACATTTTTCCTTCTTTTATAGTATTAAATTCATAAATAAAACATAAATTAATCTATAACTTTACTGAAAGTTGCTCTTTTACGTTCAAATTTTCTTTTTAAATAGTGTATCTAATTACCCTCCGTAGTTTTCTATAGTTTTTTTAGTAAATTTTCACAGTTTCATAACAAATTTTCATAAAATTCGTGTTCTTAGAGTCGTATTTTCATAAAATTTTAAAAATTTTACAAATCTTCATTTCTTTCGCTCTTTTTGCACTTATTAGGTCCGTCTTGTGTAGAAACTGCCATCTGCACTCTAATCTGTAAATAATAACACACGGAATTAAAGAAAATCGCTACTTACCTAAACCGAGGTATAGTGGTCGATCGTTAAAAATATATAAATTTAATTACAACTTTTCTAATAACTTTGCTAAATATTGGTCTTTTTCGTTGAAATTTTCTTTAAATAGTGTAATTAACTGCCCCCCATATTTCCCTTTAGTTTTCTTAGTTATTTTTCACCGTTATATAATAAATTTTCACATTTTTCCTTCTTTTATAGTATTAAATTCATAAATAAAACATAAATTAATCTATAACTTTACTGAAAGTTGCTCTTTTACGTTCAAATTTTCTTTTTAAATAGTGTATCTAATTACCCTCCGTAGTTTTCTATAGTTTTTTTAGTAAATTTTCACAGTTTCATAACAAATTTTCATAAAATTCGTGTTCTTAGAGTCGTATTTTCATAAAATTTTAAAAATTTTACAAATCTTCATTTCTTTCGCTCTTTTTGCACTTATTAGGTCCGTCTTGTGTAGAAACTGCCATCTGCACTCTAATCTGTAAATAATAACACACGGAATTAAAGAAAATCGCTACTTACCTAAACCGAGGTATAGTGGTCGATCGTTAAAAATATATAAATTTAATTACAACTTTTCTAATAACTTTGCTAAATATTGGTTTTTTTCGTTGAAATTTTCTTTAAATAGTGTAATTAACTGCCCCCCATATTTCCCTTTAGTTTTCTTAGTTATTTTTCACCGTTATATAATAAATTTTCACATTTTTCCTTCTTTTATAGTATTAAATTCATAAATAAAACATAAATTAATCTATAACTTTACTGAAAGTTGCTCTTTTACGTTCAAATTTTCTTTTTAAATAGTGTATCTCATTACCCTCCGTAGTTTTCTATAGTTTTTTTAGTAAATTTTCACAGTTTCATAACAAATTTTCATAAAATTCGTGTTCTTAGAGTCGTATTTTCATAAAATTTTAAAAATTTTACAAATCTTCATTTCTTTCGCTCTTTTTGCACTTATTAGGTCCGTCTTGTGTAGAAACTGCCATCTGCACTCTAATCTGTAAATAATAACACACGGAATTAAAGAAAATCGCTACTTACCTAAACCGAGGTATAGTGGTCGATCGTTAAAAATATATAAATTTAATTACAACTTTTCTAATAACTTTGCTAAATATTGGTCTTTTTCGTTGAAATTTTCTTTAAATAGTGTAATTAACTGCCCCCCATATTTCCCTTTAGTTTTCTTAGTTATTTTTCACCGTTATATAATAAATTTTCACATTTTTCCTTCTTTTATAGTATTAAATTCATAAATAAAACATAAATTAATCTATAACTTTACTGAAAGTTGCTCTTTTACGTTCAAATTTTCTTTTTAAATAGTGTATCTAATTACCCTCCGTAGTTTTCTATAGTTTTTTTTAGTAAATTTTCACAGTTTCATAACAAATTTTCATAAAATTCGTGTTCTTAGAGTCGTATTTTCATAAAATTTTAAAAATTTTACAAATCTTCATTTCTTTCGCTCTTTTTGCACTTATTAGGTCCGTCTTGTGTAGAAACTGCCATCTGCACTCTAATCTGTAAATAATAACACACGGAATTAAAGAAAATCGCTACTTACCTAAACCGAGGTATAGTGGTCGATCGTTAAAAATATATAAATTTAATTACAACTTTTCTAATAACTTTGCTAAATATTGGTCTTTTTCGTTGAAATTTTCTTTAAATAGTGTAATTAACTGCCCCCCATATTTCCCTTTAGTTTTCTTAGTTATTTTTCACCGTTATATAATAAATTTTCACATTTTTCCTTCTTTTATAGTATTAAATTCATAAATAAAACATAAATTAATCTATAACTTTACTGAAAGTTGCTCTTTTACGTTCAAATTTTCTTTTTAAATAGTGTATCTAATTACCCTCCGTAGTTTTCTATAGTTTTTTTAGTAAATTTTCACAGTTTCATAACAAATTTTCATAAAATTCGTGTTCTTAGAGTCGTATTTTCATAAAATTTTAAAAATTTTACAAATCTTCATTTCTTTCGCTCTTTTTGCACTTATTAGGTCCGTCTTGTGTAGAAACTGCCATCTGCACTCTAATCTGTAAATAATAACACACGGAATTAAAGAAAATCGCTACTTACCTAAACCGAGGTATAGTGGTCGATCATTAAAAATATATAAATTTAATTACAACTTTTCTAATAACTTTGCTAAATATTGGTCTTTTTCGTTGAAATTTTCTTTAAATAGTGTAATTAACTGCCCCCCATATTTCCCTTTAGTTTTCTTAGTTATTTTTCACCGTTATATAATAAATTTTCACATTTTTCCTTCTTTTATAGTATTAAATTCATAAATAAAACATAAATTAATCTATAACTTTACTGAAAGTTGCTCTTTTACGTTCAAATTTTCTTTTTAAATAGTGTATCTAATTACCCTCCGTAGTTTTCTATAGTTTTTTTAGTAAATTTTCACAGTTTCATAACAAATTTTCATAAAATTCGTGTTCTTAGAGTCGTATTTTCATAAAATTTTAAAAATTTTACAAATCTTCATTTCTTTCGCTCTTTTTGCACTTATTAGGTCCGTCTTGTGTAGAAACTGCCATCTGCACTCTAATCTGTAAATAATAACACACGGAATTAAAGAAAATCGCTACTTACCTAAACCGAGGTATAGTGGTCGATCGTTAAAAATATATAAATTTAATTACAACTTTTCTAATAACTTTGCTAAATATTGGTCTTTTTCGTTGAAATTTTCTTTAAATAGTGTAATTAACTGCCCCCCATATTTCCCTTTAGTTTTCTTAGTTATTTTTCACCGTTATATAATAAATTTTCACATTTTTCCTTCTTTTATAGTATTAAATTCATAAATAAAACATAAATTAATCTATAACTTTACTGAAAGTTGCTCTTTTACGTTCAAATTTTCTTTTTAAATAGTGTATCTAATTACCCTCCGTAGTTTTCTATAGTTTTTTTAGTAAATTTCCACAGTTTCATAACAAATTTTCATAAAATTCGTGTTCTTAGAGTCGTATTTTCATAAAATTTTAAAAATTTTACAAATCTTCATTTCTTTCGCTATTTTTGCACTTATTAGGTCCGTCTTGTGTAGAAACTGCCATCTGCACTCTAATCTGTAAATAATAACACACGGAATTAAAGAAAATCGCTACTTACCTAAACCGAGGTATAGTGGTCGATCGTTAAAAATATATAAATTTAATTACAACTTTTCTAATAACTTTGCTAAATATTGGTCTTTTTCGTTGAAATTTTCTTTAAATAGTGTAATTAACTGCCCCCCCCCATATTTCCCTTTAGTTTTCTTAGTTATTTTTCACCGTTATATAATAAATTTTCACATTTTTCCTTCTTTTATAGTATTAAATTCATAAATAAAACATAAATTAATCTATAACTTTACTGAAAGTTGCTCTTTTACGTTCAAATTTTCTTTTTAAATAGTGTATCTAATTACCCTCCGTAGTTTTCTATAGTTTTTTTAGTAAATTTTCACAGTTTCATAACAAATTTTCATAAAATTCGTGTTCTTAGAGTCGTATTTTCATAAAATTTTAAAAATTTTACAAATCTTAATTTCTTTCGCTCTTTTTGCACTTATTAGGTCCGTCTTGTGTAGAAACTGCCATCTGCACTCTAATCTGTAAATAATAACACACGGAATTAAAGAAAATCGCTACTTACCTAAACCGAGGTATAGTGGTCGATCGTTAAAAATATATAAATTTAATTACAACTTTTCTAATAACTTTGCTAAATATTGGTTTTTTTCGTTGAAATTTTCTTTAAATAGTGTAATTAACTGCCCCCCATATTTCCCTTTAGTTTTCTTAGTTATTTTTCACCGTTATATAATAAATTTTCACATTTTTCCTTCTTTTATAGTATTAAATTCATAAATAAAACATAAATTAATCTATAACTTTACTGAAAGTTGCTCTTTTACGTTCAAATTTTCTTTTTAAATAGTGTATCTCATTACCCTCCGTAGTTTTCTATAGTTTTTTTAGTAAATTTTCACAGTTTCATAACAAATTTTCATAAAATTCGTGTTCTTAGAGTCGTATTTTCATAAAATTTTAAAAATTTTACAAATCTTCATTTCTTTCGCTCTTTTTGCACTTATTAGGTCCGTCTTGTGTAGAAACTGCCATCTGCACTCTAATCTGTAAATAATAACACACGGAATTAAAGAAAATCGCTACTTACCTAAACCGAGGTATAGTGGTCGATCGTTAAAAATATATAAATTTAATTACAACTTTTCTAATAACTTTGCTAAATATTGGTCTTTTTCGTTGAAATTTTCTTTAAATAGTGTAATTAACTGCCCCCCATATTTCCCTTTAGTTTTCTTAGTTATTTTTCACCGTTATATAATAAATTTTCACATTTTTCCTTCTTTTATAGTATTAAATTCATAAATAAAACATAAATTAATCTATAACTTTACTGAAAGTTGCTCTTTTACGTTCAAATTTTCTTTTTAAATAGTGTATCTAATTACCCTCCGTAGTTTTCTATAGTTTTTTTAGTAAATTTTCACAGTTTCATAACAAATTTTCATAAAATTCGTGTTCTTAGAGTCGTATTTTCATAAAATTTTAAAAATTTTACAAATCTTCATTTCTTTCGCTCTTTTTGCACTTATTAGGTCCGTCTTGTGTAGAAACTGCCATCTGCACTCTAATCTGTAAATAATAACACACGGAATTAAAGAAAATCGCTACTTACCTAAACCGAGGTATAGTGGTCGATCGTTAAAAATATATAAATTTAATTACAACTTTTCTAATAACTTTGCTAAATATTGGTCTTTTTCGTTGAAATTTTCTTTAAATAGTGTAATTAACTGCCCCCCATATTTCCCTTTAGTTTTCTTAGTTATTTTTCACCGTTATATAATAAATTTTCACATTTTTCCTTCTTTTATAGTATTAAATTCATAAATAAAACATAAATTAATCTATAACTTTACTGAAAGTTGCTCTTTTACGTTCAAATTTTCTTTTTAAATAGTGTATCTAATTACCCTCCGTAGTTTTCTATAGTTTTTTTAGTAAATTTCCACAGTTTCATAACAAATTTTCATAAAATTCGTGTTCTTAGAGTCGTATTTTCATAAAATTTTAAAAATTTTACAAATCTTCATTTCTTTCGCTCTTTTTGCACTTATTAGGTCCGTCTTGTGTAGAAACTGCCATCTGCACTCTAATCTGTAAATAATAACACACGGAATTAAAGAAAATCGCTACTTACCTAAACCGAGGTATAGTGGTCGATCGTTAAAAATATATAAATTTAATTACAACTTTTCTAATAACTTTGCTAAATATTGGTCTTTTTCGTTGAAATTTTCTTTAAATAGTGTAATTAACTGCCCCCCATATTTCCCTTTAGTTTTCTTAGTTATTTTTCACCGTTATATAATAAATTTTCACATTTTTCCTTCTTTTATAGTATTAAATTCATAAATAAAACATAAATTAATCTATAACTTTACTGAAAGTTGCTCTTTTACGTTCAAATTTTCTTTTTAAATAGTGTATCTAATTACCCTCCGTAGTTTTCTATAGTTTTTTTAGTAAATTTTCACAGTTTCATAACAAATTTTCATAAAATTCGTGTTCTTAGAGTCGTATTTTCATAAAATTTTAAAAATTTTACAAATCTTCATTTCTTTCGCTCTTTTTGCACTTATTAGGTCCGTCTTGTGTAGAAACTGCCATCTGCACTCTAATCTGTAAATAATAACACACGGAATTAAAGAAAATCGCTACTTACCTAAACCGAGGTATAGTGGTCGATCGTTAAAAATATATAAATTTAATTACAACTTTTCTAATAACTTTGCTAAATATTGGTCTTTTTCGTTGAAATTTTCTTTAAATAGTGTAATTAACTGCCCCCCATATTTCCCTTTAGTTTTCTTAGTTATTTTTCACCGTTATATAATAAATTTTCACATTTTTCCTTCTTTTATAGTATTAAATTCATAAATAAAACATAAATTAATCTATAACTTTACTGAAAGTTGCTCTTTTACGTTCAAATTTTCTTTTTAAATAGTGTATCTAATTACCCTCCGTAGTTTTCTATAGTTTTTTTAGTAAATTTTCACAGTTTCATAACAAATTTTCATAAAATTCGTGTTCTTAGAGTCGTATTTTCATAAAATTTTAAAAATTTTACAAATCTTCATTTCTTTCGCTCTTTTTGCACTTATTAGGTCCGTCTTGTGTAGAAACTGCCATCTGCACTCTAATCTGTAAATAATAACACACGGAATTAAAGAAAATCGCTACTTACCTAAACCGAGGTATAGTGGTCGATCGTTAAAAATATATAAATTTAATTACAACTTTTCTAATAACTTTGCTAAATATTGGTCTTTTTCGTTGAAATTTTCTTTAAATAGTGTAATTAACTGCCCCCCATATTTCCCTTTAGTTTTCTTAGTTATTTTTCACCGTTATATAATAAATTTTCACATTTTTCCTTCTTTTATAGTATTAAATTCATAAATAAAACATAAATTAATCTATAACTTTACTGAAAGTTGCTCTTTTACGTTCAAATTTTCTTTTTAAATAGTGTATCTAATTACCCTCCGTAGTTTTCTATAGTTTTTTTAGTAAATTTTCACAGTTTCATAACAAATTTTCATAAAATTCGTGTTCTTAGAGTCGTATTTTCATAAAATTTTAAAAATTTTACAAATCTTCATTTCTTTCGCTCTTTTTGCACTTATTAGGTCCGTCTTGTGTAGAAACTGCCATCTGCACTCTAATCTGTAAATAATAACACACGGAATTAAAGAAAATCGCTACTTACCTAAACCGAGGTATAGTGGTCGATCGTTAAAAATATATAAATTTAATTACAACTTTTCTAATAACTTTGCTAAATATTGGTCTTTTTCGTTGAAATTTTCTTTAAATAGTGTAATTAACTGCCCCCCATATTTCCCTTTAGTTTTCTTAGTTATTTTTCACCGTTATATAATAAATTTTCACATTTTTCCTTCTTTTATAGTATTAAATTCATAAATAAAACATAAATTAATCTATAACTTTACTGAAAGTTGCTCTTTTACGTTCAAATTTTCTTTTTAAATAGTGTATCTAATTACCCTCCGTAGTTTTCTATAGTTTTTTTAGTAAATTTTCACAGTTTCATAACAAATTTTCATAAAATTCGTGTTCTTAGAGTCGTATTTTCATAAAATTTTAAAAATTTTACAAATCTTCATTTCTTTCGCTCTTTTTGCACTTATTAGGTCCGTCTTGTGTAGAAACTGCCATCTGCACTCTAATCTGTAAATAATAACACACGGAATTAAAGAAAATCGCTACTTACCTAAACCGAGGTATAGTGGTCGATCGTTAAAAATATATAAATTTAATTACAACTTTTCTAATAACTTTGCTAAATATTGGTCTTTTTCGTTGAAATTTTCTTTAAATAGTGTAATTAACTGCCCCCCATATTTCCCTTTAGTTTTCTTAGTTATTTTTCACCGTTATATAATAAATTTTCACATTTTTCCTTCTTTTATAGTATTAAATTCATAAATAAAACATAAATTAATCTATAACTTTACTGAAAGTTGCTCTTTTACGTTCAAATTTTCTTTTTAAATAGTGTATCTAATTACCCTCCGTAGTTTTCTATAGTTTTTTTAGTAAATTTTCACAGTTTCATAACAAATTTTCATAAAATTCGTGTTCTTAGAGTCGTATTTTCATAAAATTTTAAAAATTTTACAAATCTTCATTTCTTTCGCTCTTTTTGCACTTATTAGGTCCGTCTTGTGTAGAAACTGCCATCTGCACTCTAATCTGTAAATAATAACACACGGAATTAAAGAAAATCGCTACTTACCTAAACCGAGGTATAGTGGTCGATCGTTAAAAATATATAAATTTAATTACAACTTTTCTAATAACTTTGCTAAATATTGGTCTTTTTCGTTGAAATTTTCTTTAAATAGTGTAATTAACTGCCCCCCATATTTCCCTTTAGTTTTCTTAGTTATTTTTCACCGTTATATAATAAATTTTCACATTTTTCCTTCTTTTATAGTATTAAATTCATAAATAAAACATAAATTAATCTATAACTTTACTGAAAGTTGCTCTTTTACGTTCAAATTTTCTTTTTAAATAGTGTATCTAATTACCCTCCGTAGTTTTCTATAGTTTTTTTAGTAAATTTTCACAGTTTCATAACAAATTTTCATAAAATTCGTGTTCTTAGAGTCGTATTTTCATAAAATTTTAAAAATTTTACAAATCTTCATTTCTTTCGCTCTTTTTGCACTTATTAGGTCCGTCTTGTGTAGAAACTGCCATCTGCACTCTAATCTGTAAATAATAACACACGGAATTAAAGAAAATCGCTACTTACCTAAACCGAGGTATAGTGGTCGATCGTTAAAAATATATAAATTTAATTACAACTTTTCTAATAACTTTGCTAAATATTGGTCTTTTTCGTTGAAATTTTCTTTAAATAGTGTAATTAACTGCCCCCCATATTTCCCTTTAGTTTTCTTAGTTATTTTTCACCGTTATATAATAAATTTTCACATTTTTCCTTCTTTTATAGTATTAAATTCATAAATAAAACATAAATTAATCTATAACTTTACTGAAAGTTGCTCTTTTACGTTCAAATTTTCTTTTTAAATAGTGTATCTAATTACCCTCCGTAGTTTTCTATAGTTTTTTTAGTAAATTTCCACAGTTTCATAACAAATTTTCATAAAATTCGTGTTCTTAGAGTCGTATTTTCATAAAATTTTAAAAATTTTACAAATCTTCATTTCTTTCGCTCTTTTTGCACTTATTAGGTCCGTCTTGTGTAGAAACTGCCATCTGCACTCTAATCTGTAAATAATAACACACGGAATTAAAGAAAATCGCTACTTACCTAAACCGAGGTATAGTGGTCGATCGTTAAAAATATATAAATTTAATTACAACTTTTCTAATAACTTTGCTAAATATTGGTCTTTTTCGTTGAAATTTTCTTTAAATAGTGTAATTAACTGCCCCCCCCCATATTTCCCTTTAGTTTTCTTAGTTATTTTTCACCGTTATATAATAAATTTTCACATTTTTTCTTCTTTTATAGTATTAAATTCATAAATAAAACATAAATTAATCTATAACTTTACTGAAAGTTGCTCTTTTACGTTCAAATTTTCTTTTTAAATAGTGTATCTAATTACCCTCCGTAGTTTTCTATAGTTTTTTTAGTAAATTTTCACAGTTTCATAACAAATTTTCATAAAATTCGTGTTCTTAGAGTCGTATTTTCATAAAATTTTAAAAATTTTACAAATCTTCATTTCTTTCGCTCTTTTTGCACTTATTAGGTCCGTCTTGTGTAGAAACTGCCATCTGCACTCTAATCTGTAAATAATAACACACGGAATTAAAGAAAATCGCTACTTACCTAAACCGAGGTATAGTGGTCGATCGTTAAAAATATATAAATTTAATTACAACTTTTCTAATAACTTTGCTAAATATTGGTCTTTTTCGTTGAAATTTTCTTTAAATAGTGTAATTAACTGCCCCCCATATTTCCCTTTAGTTTTCTTAGTTATTTTTCACCGTTATATAATAAATTTTCACATTTTTCCTTCTTTTATAGTATTAAATTCATAAATAAAACATAAATTAATCTATAACTTTACTGAAAGTTGCTCTTTTACGTTCAAATTTTCTTTTTAAATAGTGTATCTAATTACCCTCCGTAGTTTTCTATAGTTTTTTTAGTAAATTTTCACAGTTTCATAACAAATTTTCATAAAATTCGTGTTCTTAGAGTCGTATTTTCATAAAATTTTAAAAATTTTACAAATCTTCATTTCTTTCGCTCTTTTTGCACTTATTAGGTCCGTCTTGTGTAGAAACTGCCATCTGCACTCTAATCTGTAAATAATAACACACGGAATTAAAGAAAATCGCTACTTACCTAAACCGAGGTATAGTGGTCGATCGTTAAAAATATATAAATTTAATTACAACTTTTCTAATAACTTTGCTAAATATTGGTCTTTTTCGTTGAAATTTTCTTTAAATAGTGTAATTAACTGCCCCCCATATTTCCCTTTAGTTTTCTTAGTTATTTTTCACCGTTATATAATAAATTTTCACATTTTTCCTTCTTTTATAGTATTAAATTCATAAATAAAACATAAATTAATCTATAACTTTACTGAAAGTTGCTCTTTTACGTTCAAATTTTCTTTTTAAATAGTGTATCTAATTACCCTCCGTAGTTTTCTATAGTTTTTTTTAGTAAATTTTCACAGTTTCATAACAAATTTTCATAAAATTCGTGTTCTTAGAGTCGTATTTTCATAAAATTTTAAAAATTTTACAAATCTTCATTTCTTTCGCTCTTTTTGCACTTATTAGGTCCGTCTTGTGTAGAAACTGCCATCTGCACTCTAATCTGTAAATAATAACACACGGAATTAAAGAAAATCGCTACTTACCTAAACCGAGGTATAGTGGTCGATCGTTAAAAATATATAAATTTAATTACAACTTTTCTAATAACTTTGCTAAATATTGGTCTTTTTCGTTGAAATTTTCTTTAAATAGTGTAATTAACTGCCCCCCATATTTCCCTTTAGTTTTCTTAGTTATTTTTCACCGTTATATAATAAATTTTCACATTTTTCCTTCTTTTATAGTATTAAATTCATAAATAAAACATAAATTAATCTATAACTTTACTGAAAGTTGCTCTTTTACGTTCAAATTTTCTTTTTAAATAGTGTATCTAATTACCCTCCGTAGTTTTCTATAGTTTTTTTAGTAAATTTTCACAGTTTCATAACAAATTTTCATAAAATTCGTGTTCTTAGAGTCGTATTTTCATAAAATTTTAAAAATTTTACAAATCTTCATTTCTTTCGCTCTTTTTGCACTTATTAGGTCCGTCTTGTGTAGAAACTGCCATCTGCACTCTAATCTGTAAATAATAACACACGGAATTAAAGAAAATCGCTACTTACCTAAACCGAGGTATAGTGGTCGATCGTTAAAAATATATAAATTTAATTACAACTTTTCTAATAACTTTGCTAAATATTGGTCTTTTTCGTTGAAATTTTCTTTAAATAGTGTAATTAACTGCCCCCCATATTTCCCTTTAGTTTTCTTAGTTATTTTTCACCGTTATATAATAAATTTTCACATTTTTCCTTCTTTTATAGTATTAAATTCATAAATAAAACATAAATTAATCTATAACTTTACTGAAAGTTGCTCTTTTACGTTCAAATTTTCTTTTTAAATAGTGTATCTAATTACCCTCCGTAGTTTTCTATAGTTTTTTTAGTAAATTTTCACAGTTTCATAACAAATTTTCATAAAATTCGTGTTCTTAGAGTCGTATTTTCATAAAATTTTAAAAATTTTACAAATCTTCATTTCTTTCGCTCTTTTTGCACTTATTAGGTCCGTCTTGTGTAGAAACTGCCATCTGCACTCTAATCTGTAAATAATAACACACGGAATTAAAGAAAATCGCTACTTACCTAAACCGAGGTATAGTGGTCGATCGTTAAAAATATATAAATTTAATTACAACTTTTCTAATAACTTTGCTAAATATTGGTCTTTTTCGTTGAAATTTTCTTTAAATAGTGTAATTAACTGCCCCCCCATATTTCCCTTTAGTTTTCTTAGTTATTTTTCACCGTTATATAATAAATTTTCACATTTTTCCTTCTTTTATAGTATTAAATTCATAAATAAAACATAAATTAATCTATAACTTTACTGAAAGTTGCTCTTTTACGTTCAAATTTTCTTTTTAAATAGTGTATCTAATTACCCTCCGTAGTTTTCTATAGTTTTTTTAGTAAATTTTCACAGTTTCATAACAAATTTTCATAAAATTCGTGTTCTTAGAGTCGTATTTTCATAAAATTTTAAAAATTTTACAAATCTTCATTTCTTTCGCTCTTTTTGCACTTATTAGGTCCGTCTTGTGTAGAAACTGCCATCTGCACTCTAATCTGTAAATAATAACACACGGAATTAAAGAAAATCGCTACTTACCTAAACCGAGGTATAGTGGTCGATCGTTAAAAATATATAAATTTAATTACAACTTTTCTAATAACTTTGCTAAATATTGGTCTTTTTCGTTGAAATTTTCTTTAAATAGTGTAATTAACTGCCCCCCATATTTCCCTTTAGTTTTCTTAGTTATTTTTCACCGTTATATAATAAATTTTCACATTTTTCCTTCTTTTATAGTATTAAATTCATAAATAAAACATAAATTAATCTATAACTTTACTGAAAGTTGCTCTTTTACGTTCAAATTTTCTTTTTAAATAGTGTATCTAATTACCCTCCGTAGTTTTCTATAGTTTTTTTAGTAAATTTCCACAGTTTCATAACAAATTTTCATAAAATTCGTGTTCTTAGAGTCGTATTTTCATAAAATTTTAAAAATTTTACAAATCTTCATTTCTTTCGCTCTTTTTGCACTTATTAGGTCCGTCTTGTGTAGAAACTGCCATCTGCACTCTAATCTGTAAATAATAACACACGGAATTAAAGAAAATCGCTACTTACCTAAACCGAGGTATAGTGGTCGATCGTTAAAAATATATAAATTTAATTACAACTTTTCTAATAACTTTGCTAAATATTGGTCTTTTTCGTTGAAATTTTCTTTAAATAGTGTAATTAACTGCCCCCCCATATTTCCCTTTAGTTTTCTTAGTTATTTTTCACCGTTATATAATAAATTTTCACATTTTTCCTTCTTTTATAGTATTAAATTCATAAATAAAACATAAATTAATCTATAACTTTACTGAAAGTTGCTCTTTTACGTTCAAATTTTCTTTTTAAATAGTGTATCTAATTACCCTCCGTAGTTTTCTATAGTTTTTTTAGTAAATTTTCACAGTTTCATAACAAATTTTCATAAAATTCGTGTTCTTAGAGTCGTATTTTCATAAAATTTTAAAAATTTTACAAATCTTCATTTCTTTCGCTCTTTTTGCACTTATTAGGTCCGTCTTGTGTAGAAACTGCCATCTGCACTCTAATCTGTAAATAATAACACACGGAATTAAAGAAAATCGCTACTTACCTAAACCGAGGTATAGTGGTCGATCGTTAAAAATATATAAATTTAATTACAACTTTTCTAATAACTTTGCTAAATATTGGTTTTTTTCGTTGAAATTTTCTTTAAATAGTGTAATTAACTGCCCCCCATATTTCCCTTTAGTTTTCTTAGTTATTTTTCACCGTTATATAATAAATTTTCACATTTTTCCTTCTTTTATAGTATTAAATTCATAAATAAAACATAAATTAATCTATAACTTTACTGAAAGTTGCTCTTTTACGTTCAAATTTTCTTTTTAAATAGTGTATCTCATTACCCTCCGTAGTTTTCTATAGTTTTTTTAGTAAATTTTCACAGTTTCATAACAAATTTTCATAAAATTCGTGTTCTTAGAGTCGTATTTTCATAAAATTTTAAAAATTTTACAAATCTTCATTTCTTTCGCTCTTTTTGCACTTATTAGGTCCGTCTTGTGTAGAAACTGCCATCTGCACTCTAATCTGTAAATAATAACACACGGAATTAAAGAAAATCGCTACTTACCTAAACCGAGGTATAGTGGTCGATCGTTAAAAATATATAAATTTAATTACAACTTTTCTAATAACTTTGCTAAATATTGGTCTTTTTCGTTGAAATTTTCTTTAAATAGTGTAATTAACTGCCCCCCATATTTCCCTTTAGTTTTCTTAGTTATTTTTCACCGTTATATAATAAATTTTCACATTTTTCCTTCTTTTATAGTATTAAATTCATAAATAAAACATAAATTAATCTATAACTTTACTGAAAGTTGCTCTTTTACGTTCAAATTTTCTTTTTAAATAGTGTATCTAATTACCCTCCGTAGTTTTCTATAGTTTTTTTTAGTAAATTTTCACAGTTTCATAACAAATTTTCATAAAATTCGTGTTCTTAGAGTCGTATTTTCATAAAATTTTAAAAATTTTACAAATCTTCATTTCTTTCGCTCTTTTTGCACTTATTAGGTCCGTCTTGTGTAGAAACTGCCATCTGCACTCTAATCTGTAAATAATAACACACGGAATTAAAGAAAATCGCTACTTACCTAAACCGAGGTATAGTGGTCGATCGTTAAAAATATATAAATTTAATTACAACTTTTCTAATAACTTTGCTAAATATTGGTCTTTTTCGTTGAAATTTTCTTTAAATAGTGTAATTAACTGCCCCCCATATTTCCCTTTAGTTTTCTTAGTTATTTTTCACCGTTATATAATAAATTTTCACATTTTTCCTTCTTTTATAGTATTAAATTCATAAATAAAACATAAATTAATCTATAACTTTACTGAAAGTTGCTCTTTTACGTTCAAATTTTCTTTTTAAATAGTGTATCTAATTACCCTCCGTAGTTTTCTATAGTTTTTTTAGTAAATTTTCACAGTTTCATAACAAATTTTCATAAAATTCGTGTTCTTAGAGTCGTATTTTCATAAAATTTTAAAAATTTTACAAATCTTCATTTCTTTCGCTCTTTTTGCACTTATTAGGTCCGTCTTGTGTAGAAACTGCCATCTGCACTCTAATCTGTAAATAATAACACACGGAATTAAAGAAAATCGCTACTTACCTAAACCGAGGTATAGTGGTCGATCGTTAAAAATATATAAATTTAATTACAACTTTTCTAATAACTTTGCTAAATATTGGTCTTTTTCGTTGAAATTTTCTTTAAATAGTGTAATTAACTGCCCCCCATATTTCCCTTTAGTTTTCTTAGTTATTTTTCACCGTTATATAATAAATTTTCACATTTTTCCTTCTTTTATAGTATTAAATTCATAAATAAAACATAAATTAATCTATAACTTTACTGAAAGTTGCTCTTTTACGTTCAAATTTTCTTTTTAAATAGTGTATCTAATTACCCTCCGTAGTTTTCTATAGTTTTTTTAGTAAATTTTCACAGTTTCATAACAAATTTTCATAAAATTCGTGTTCTTAGAGTCGTATTTTCATAAAATTTTAAAAATTTTACAAATCTTCATTTCTTTCGCTCTTTTTGCACTTATTAGGTCCGTCTTGTGTAGAAACTGCCATCTGCACTCTAATCTGTAAATAATAACACACGGAATTAAAGAAAATCGCTACTTACCTAAACCGAGGTATAGTGGTCGATCGTTAAAAATATATAAATTTAATTACAACTTTTCTAATAACTTTGCTAAATATTGGTCTTTTTCGTTGAAATTTTCTTTAAATAGTGTAATTAACTGCCCCCCATATTTCCCTTTAGTTTTCTTAGTTATTTTTCACCGTTATATAATAAATTTTCACATTTTTCCTTCTTTTATAGTATTAAATTCATAAATAAAACATAAATTAATCTATAACTTTACTGAAAGTTGCTCTTTTACGTTCAAATTTTCTTTTTAAATAGTGTATCTAATTACCCTCCGTAGTTTTCTATAGTTTTTTTAGTAAATTTCCACAGTTTCATAACAAATTTTCATAAAATTCGTGTTCTTAGAGTCGTATTTTCATAAAATTTTAAAAATTTTACAAATCTTCATTTCTTTCGCTCTTTTTGCACTTATTAGGTCCGTCTTGTGTAGAAACTGCCATCTGCACTCTAATCTGTAAATAATAACACACGGAATTAAAGAAAATCGCTACTTACCTAAACCGAGGTATAGTGGTCGATCGTTAAAAATATATAAATTTAATTACAACTTTTCTAATAACTTTGCTAAATATTGGTCTTTTTCGTTGAAATTTTCTTTAAATAGTGTAATTAACTGCCCCCCCCCATATTTCCCTTTAGTTTTCTTAGTTATTTTTCACCGTTATATAATAAATTTTCACATTTTTCCTTCTTTTATAGTATTAAATTCATAAATAAAACATAAATTAATCTATAACTTTACTGAAAGTTGCTCTTTTACGTTCAAATTTTCTTTTTAAATAGTGTATCTAATTACCCTCCGTAGTTTTCTATAGTTTTTTTAGTAAATTTTCACAGTTTCATAACAAATTTTCATAAAATTCGTGTTCTTAGAGTCGTATTTTCATAAAATTTTAAAAATTTTACAAATCTTAATTTCTTTCGCTCTTTTTGCACTTATTAGGTCCGTCTTGTGTAGAAACTGCCATCTGCACTCTAATCTGTAAATAATAACACACGGAATTAAAGAAAATCGCTACTTACCTAAACCGAGGTATAGTGGTCGATCGTTAAAAATATATAAATTTAATTACAACTTTTCTAATAACTTTGCTAAATATTGGTTTTTTTCGTTGAAATTTTCTTTAAATAGTGTAATTAACTGCCCCCCATATTTCCCTTTAGTTTTCTTAGTTATTTTTCACCGTTATATAATAAATTTTCACATTTTTCCTTCTTTTATAGTATTAAATTCATAAATAAAACATAAATTAATCTATAACTTTACTGAAAGTTGCTCTTTTACGTTCAAATTTTCTTTTTAAATAGTGTATCTCATTACCCTCCGTAGTTTTCTATAGTTTTTTTAGTAAATTTTCACAGTTTCATAACAAATTTTCATAAAATTCGTGTTCTTAGAGTCGTATTTTCATAAAATTTTAAAAATTTTACAAATCTTCATTTCTTTCGCTCTTTTTGCACTTATTAGGTCCGTCTTGTGTAGAAACTGCCATCTGCACTCTAATCTGTAAATAATAACACACGGAATTAAAGAAAATCGCTACTTACCTAAACCGAGGTATAGTGGTCGATCGTTAAAAATATATAAATTTAATTACAACTTTTCTAATAACTTTGCTAAATATTGGTCTTTTTCGTTGAAATTTTCTTTAAATAGTGTAATTAACTGCCCCCCATATTTCCCTTTAGTTTTCTTAGTTATTTTTCACCGTTATATAATAAATTTTCACATTTTTCCTTCTTTTATAGTATTAAATTCATAAATAAAACATAAATTAATCTATAACTTTACTGAAAGTTGCTCTTTTACGTTCAAATTTTCTTTTTAAATAGTGTATCTAATTACCCTCCGTAGTTTTCTATAGTTTTTTTAGTAAATTTTCACAGTTTCATAACAAATTTTCATAAAATTCGTGTTCTTAGAGTCGTATTTTCATAAAATTTTAAAAATTTTACAAATCTTCATTTCTTTCGCTCTTTTTGCACTTATTAGGTCCGTCTTGTGTAGAAACTGCCATCTGCACTCTAATCTGTAAATAATAACACACGGAATTAAAGAAAATCGCTACTTACCTAAACCGAGGTATAGTGGTCGATCGTTAAAAATATATAAATTTAATTACAACTTTTCTAATAACTTTGCTAAATATTGGTCTTTTTCGTTGAAATTTTCTTTAAATAGTGTAATTAACTGCCCCCCATATTTCCCTTTAGTTTTCTTAGTTATTTTTCACCGTTATATAATAAATTTTCACATTTTTCCTTCTTTTATAGTATTAAATTCATAAATAAAACATAAATTAATCTATAACTTTACTGAAAGTTGCTCTTTTACGTTCAAATTTTCTTTTTAAATAGTGTATCTAATTACCCTCCGTAGTTTTCTATAGTTTTTTTAGTAAATTTCCACAGTTTCATAACAAATTTTCATAAAATTCGTGTTCTTAGAGTCGTATTTTCATAAAATTTTAAAAATTTTACAAATCTTCATTTCTTTCGCTCTTTTTGCACTTATTAGGTCCGTCTTGTGTAGAAACTGCCATCTGCACTCTAATCTGTAAATAATAACACACGGAATTAAAGAAAATCGCTACTTACCTAAACCGAGGTATAGTGGTCGATCGTTAAAAATATATAAATTTAATTACAACTTTTCTAATAACTTTGCTAAATATTGGTCTTTTTCGTTGAAATTTTCTTTAAATAGTGTAATTAACTGCCCCCCATATTTCCCTTTAGTTTTCTTAGTTATTTTTCACCGTTATATAATAAATTTTCACATTTTTCCTTCTTTTATAGTATTAAATTCATAAATAAAACATAAATTAATCTATAACTTTACTGAAAGTTGCTCTTTTACGTTCAAATTTTCTTTTTAAATAGTGTATCTAATTACCCTCCGTAGTTTTCTATAGTTTTTTTAGTAAATTTTCACAGTTTCATAACAAATTTTCATAAAATTCGTGTTCTTAGAGTCGTATTTTCATAAAATTTTAAAAATTTTACAAATCTTCATTTCTTTCGCTCTTTTTGCACTTATTAGGTCCGTCTTGTGTAGAAACTGCCATCTGCACTCTAATCTGTAAATAATAACACACGGAATTAAAGAAAATCGCTACTTACCTAAACCGAGGTATAGTGGTCGATCGTTAAAAATATATAAATTTAATTACAACTTTTCTAATAACTTTGCTAAATATTGGTCTTTTTCGTTGAAATTTTCTTTAAATAGTGTAATTAACTGCCCCCCATATTTCCCTTTAGTTTTCTTAGTTATTTTTCACCGTTATATAATAAATTTTCACATTTTTCCTTCTTTTATAGTATTAAATTCATAAATAAAACATAAATTAATCTATAACTTTACTGAAAGTTGCTCTTTTACGTTCAAATTTTCTTTTTAAATAGTGTATCTAATTACCCTCCGTAGTTTTCTATAGTTTTTTTAGTAAATTTTCACAGTTTCATAACAAATTTTCATAAAATTCGTGTTCTTAGAGTCGTATTTTCATAAAATTTTAAAAATTTTACAAATCTTCATTTCTTTCGCTCTTTTTGCACTTATTAGGTCCGTCTTGTGTAGAAACTGCCATCTGCACTCTAATCTGTAAATAATAACACACGGAATTAAAGAAAATCGCTACTTACCTAAACCGAGGTATAGTGGTCGATCGTTAAAAATATATAAATTTAATTACAACTTTTCTAATAACTTTGCTAAATATTGGTCTTTTTTGTTGAAATTTTCTTTAAATAGTGTAATTAACTGCCCCCCATATTTCCCTTTAGTTTTCTTAGTTATTTTTCACCGTTATATAATAAATTTTCACATTTTTCCTTCTTTTATAGTATTAAATTCATAAATAAAACATAAATTAATCTATAACTTTACTGAAAGTTGCTCTTTTACGTTCAAATTTTCTTTTTAAATAGTGTATCTAATTACCCTCCGTAGTTTTCTATAGTTTTTTTAGTAAATTTTCACAGTTTCATAACAAATTTTCATAAAATTCGTGTTCTTAGAGTCGTATTTTCATAAAATTTTAAAAATTTTACAAATCTTCATTTCTTTCGCTCTTTTTGCACTTATTAGGTCCGTCTTGTGTAGAAACTGCCATCTGCACTCTAATCTGTAAATAATAACACACGGAATTAAAGAAAATCGCTACTTACCTAAACCGAGGTATAGTGGTCGATCGTTAAAAATATATAAATTTAATTACAACTTTTCTAATAACTTTGCTAAATATTGGTCTTTTTCGTTGAAATTTTCTTTAAATAGTGTAATTAACTGCCCCCCCATATTTCCCTTTAGTTTTCTTAGTTATTTTTCACCGTTATATAATAAATTTTCACATTTTTCCTTCTTTTATAGTATTAAATTCATAAATAAAACATAAATTAATCTATAACTTTACTGAAAGTTGCTCTTTTACGTTCAAATTTTCTTTTTAAATAGTGTATCTAATTACCCTCCGTAGTTTTCTATAGTTTTTTTAGTAAATTTTCACAGTTTCATAACAAATTTTCATAAAATTCGTGTTCTTAGAGTCGTATTTTCATAAAATTTTAAAAATTTTACAAATCTTCATTTCTTTCGCTCTTTTTGCACTTATTAGGTCCGTCTTGTGTAGAAACTGCCATCTGCACTCTAATCTGTAAATAATAACACACGGAATTAAAGAAAATCGCTACTTACCTAAACCGAGGTATAGTGGTCGATCGTTAAAAATATATAAATTTAATTACAACTTTTCTAATAACTTTGCTAAATATTGGTCTTTTTCGTTGAAATTTTCTTTAAATAGTGTAATTAACTGCCCCCCATATTTCCCTTTAGTTTTCTTAGTTATTTTTCACCGTTATATAATAAATTTTCACATTTTTCCTTCTTTTATAGTATTAAATTCATAAATAAAACATAAATTAATCTATAACTTTACTGAAAGTTGCTCTTTTACGTTCAAATTTTCTTTTTAAATAGTGTATCTAATTACCCTCCGTAGTTTTCTATAGTTTTTTTAGTAAATTTTCACAGTTTCATAACAAATTTTCATAAAATTCGTGTTCTTAGAGTCGTATTTTCATAAAATTTTAAAAATTTTACAAATCTTCATTTCTTTCGCTCTTTTTGCACTTATTAGGTCCGTCTTGTGTAGAAACTGCCATCTGCACTCTAATCTGTAAATAATAACACACGGAATTAAAGAAAATCGCTACTTACCTAAACCGAGGTATAGTGGTCGATCGTTAAAAATATATAAATTTAATTACAACTTTTCTAATAACTTTGCTAAATATTGGTCTTTTTCGTTGAAATTTTCTTTAAATAGTGTAATTAACTGCCCCCCATATTTCCCTTTAGTTTTCTTAGTTATTTTTCACCGTTATATAATAAATTTTCACATTTTTCCTTCTTTTATAGTATTAAATTCATAAATAAAACATAAATTAATCTATAACTTTACTGAAAGTTGCTCTTTTACGTTCAAATTTTCTTTTTAAATAGTATATCTAATTACCCTCCGTAGTTTTCTATAGTTTTTTTAGTAAATTTTCACAGTTTCATAACAAATTTTCATAAAATTCGTGTTCTTAGAGTCGTATTTTCATAAAATTTTAAAAATTTTACAAATCTTCATTTCTTTCGCTCTTTTTGCACTTATTAGGTCCGTCTTGTGTAGAAACTGCCATCTGCACTCTAATCTGTAAATAATAACACACGGAATTAAAGAAAATCGCTACTTACCTAAACCGAGGTATAGTGGTCGATCGTTAAAAATATATAAATTTAATTACAACTTTTCTAATAACTTTGCTAAATATTGGTCTTTTTCGTTGAAATTTTCTTTAAATAGTGTAATTAACTGCCCCCCATATTTCCCTTTAGTTTTCTTAGTTATTTTTCACCGTTATATAATAAATTTTCACATTTTTCCTTCTTTTATAGTATTAAATTCATAAATAAAACATAAATTAATCTATAACTTTACTGAAAGTTGCTCTTTTACGTTCAAATTTTCTTTTTAAATAGTGTATCTAATTACCCTCCGTAGTTTTCTATAGTTTTTTTAGTAAATTTCCACAGTTTCATAACAAATTTTCATAAAATTCGTGTTCTTAGAGTCGTATTTTCATAAAATTTTAAAAATTTTACAAATCTTCATTTCTTTCGCTCTTTTTGCACTTATTAGGTCCGTCTTGTGTAGAAACTGCCATCTGCACTCTAATCTGTAAATAATAACACACGGAATTAAAGAAAATCGCTACTTACCTAAACCGAGGTATAGTGGTCGATCGTTAAAAATATATAAATTTAATTACAACTTTTCTAATAACTCAAAAATCATTCCGCCTGTTGCACCGCCCCCGAGCGGTTGTGTACAGGTAGTTCGCGTGCCTAGCGTCCCAACGCTAGTGCCCCCCCGCTCCGCGCCTCGCGCTTTTCAGATAGTGGGCGCCTAGCGCTGAAGTCCGGTAAGTGTTTTCCTGCTAACTTTCAGTTCTCACCCCCCCGCCCTCGGTCGGGGAGGTTGGCTGACCGCTTGTTTATATTGTAGAACACTAGATACTAGTGTATAAGTTTATTAGTATATTTTATTACATATCTGTTTATTATATTCCGTGTATCTGTTTCTTGTAAAACGTTACTTGCTCTTTTCAGAGCAAGTCCCTGTTCTTTTGAGAACAGGGGTCTGTTTCTTGGAATAAGAGCGTCCCGTTCTTTTGAGAACGGTGATCCCCCACGTCATACGATAGTTCTAATAGTTTTTAGTTTATTTTTAGTTTGTTAGGTGTTAGTTAGTCCCCAAACGACAATGTCCTTGCAGAATTTATTAGGTCCCCTGATCGATATAGCCCATAGGTTTCATAATGACCCGCAAGCTCTTACAGCAGCCATCACAGCCCTTCTGGCTCCTCCCGCCCTTCAGGCACCGCCGCCCGTTATAGCGGACTACCTCGCGTCACGTAATTCGTTCGCGCCGCTCGAAATCGACATGGAGTGCTCTCACTCCGATTCCGCGTCATCAACATCTGCCTCCCGGAAGAGGCCTGCCAAACAGTCCGGCACCAGGACATCGGAGTCCTCTGACTCCGATGATACCGGTGACTCCAATACATCGTCGTACACCACGGTGTCGTCTAAGCGCGCAGCGAAGCGCGCCGCGAAAAACCGTTCGCCCCCCGCCGAAGCGGCCCGTGCCGCTCCCCCCACCCCCGCAGCCCCCGCCGCTGCCGCGTCTACCTCCGCAGCCCCCGCCGCTGCCTCGACCCCCTTAGATATTGCAGCGCCGTCGAAGCCGGCTTCACGTTGCGCTCCGCAACTCGCGAAAAAACCAGTTCCGCCCCCTGTCTTTTTGAGAGACAAGGCCGAGTTCACTAGACTGAGCAAGGTATGCTACGACTCTGGAATTAAATATGACATAGCTACGAACATGGGCGTAGCGATAAAAATAGTTCCCCAATCTATTGACGATTTTCGCCGACTCACTCGGCTTTTCACTAACGAACGAGTATCATACCATACATACGCTCTTCCGGAAGAGCGTAAAGTCAAGGCCGTCATCCGAGGCGTCCCGTTCGAACTCTCCAACGAGGAGATTCTTGATGACCTTAAGTCACAAGGATTCCCCGTCGAAGCTGTTCATAAAATGCACAGTAGGACCGGGTTGAGATACCCGATAGTCTTAGCTATCTTAACCAACGTTCCGGAGGCGCAAACCATCTTCCGGCAAGTACGCACGGTGTGCGGCTTGTCGGGAGTTAGGGTTGAGTCACCGCATAGGCGCGGTTTCCCGGCGCAGTGCCACCGCTGCCAACTATATGGTCACGCGGCGGCCAATTGCTCCGCCCCACCCAGGTGCGTTAAGTGCCTAGATCCACACATCACCAAAGAGTGTCCTCGGCCTAAAGATGCCGTATCCCCGCCCGCGTGCGTCCTGTGTCAACAGACAGGCCACCCGGCAAGCTACAGAGGATGCCCGTGCGCTCCTCGTCCTCGTATAACTAGACAGGTCCCACCGCCGGTAAATGACCGTTCATTCCCGGCGTTATATGTTAGGAGGCCCCGTCAGGGCGCATCTCAGCCGTCTCAGGGCGTTGCAAGACCCCCTCAGGGTCCCCCGAGACCACCAAAAGCACCTATTAGGCCACCTCCGGGCTTCTCAAAGCCTACACAGGCTCCAGTTTTTCCCTGGGGCCCCAAAAAGGTCGAAACACCGCAGGCAACCTCTGCTCCGCAGCAGAAACAGCCTACAATCGCCGATGACATTAACACGGTTTACGCCGCGATAAGGAACATTGACGTTAATGAAATTGCTATATTAGCAAACAAGTTGCGCGCCGCGCGGTCCCCTCAGGACCGTCTTCTGGCTCTCGTAGAGCACAGTAACCTATTGCGTTCGTTGTAAGCTAAGTTAACTTAATTAACTTAGCTTACAATGACAGAGCCTTCCGCTCTGCCTAAAAGTCACGGTCGTATCAAGCCCAAAGGGCTATCGCTTATTTCATTTAATATTCGCGGATTGCGTAATAATCTCCCAGAGCTTAAGCTCTTCCTTAAAGATCGCGAAGCTGATTTTCTCCTCTTACAGGAAACCAATCTTAAACACACAGACAATAAAGGCTTATCCATTAAAAATTATTCTCTTCTTCGTAATGATAGGCACGACCGCCGAGGCGGCGGCACGGCCATTTATTACAAGAAGACACTACATTGCTCTCTTATTGATACTCCGCAGCTTACCAATATGGAAGCTACGTTATGCAGGATATCTATGACGGGACATCAGTCTTTAGTCATAGCCTCCTGTTACATTCCCCCTAAAAACCTCCCCCTCAAAGATGATTTTGAGGCAATCTTATCTCAAAGTAATTCAGTCATTATGTTTGGAGATTTCAACTCTAAACATACTGAATGGACATGCCGTACGATTAATACTAATGGTAGGATACTGCGTGATATAACGCAGTCTCTTGACTTAACCGTTTTCAGCCCGCTCGGTGCAACGCACTATCCCGATAATACCGATTATAACCCAGATGTACTAGATTTTGCGTTACTCAAAGGAGTTTCACTCAACCTCAGGTCTATTGAGACACTAGACGATATAGGATCCGATCACCGACCGGTCTCTCTTATTCTTGGCCATCAGCCACCCCCAATTATAACTACGAAAACCTTCACTAACTGGAAGGGTTTCAAGGACTCACTAGCAAAAGCTATGGACTCGCAGGACTCCCCTAATTACCTATCGTCGGACTTAGACTTAGACAGTCCTGTAAAAATCGACACCGCGGTCGAATCACTTTCAACCCTAATTAAATCCTCCCTTAAGGAGAATGAAAGGGTCGTTCCGGTTGCTAATACTAATGGGCTTCCCCTATATATTAGCAACATATTAAAAGCTAAAAAAGCTGCTTTCCGGAGAGCAGCTAAATATCCCACCCCCGAATATAGGCATACGGCTAATCGTCTTCAACGAAAACTCCGTTCGCACCTTTATGAATTTCGAGAGCTCCAAAGGAGTGAACTCATGGAGAATATATCTCCCTCACATACAGCGTACTATCAGATGGCTAGAGCCCTCCGTATAGACGCTACAACTCACACTCCCCCTCTCTCCCGCCCCGACGGTACGGTTGCCTTCGAGGACGACGAGAAGGCTGAGTGCTTTGCAGACAGCATTGCCGCACAATGCTCTCCTAGCTCTCAACCTGTCGACCCCTCACATATTCAGGAAGTGGAGGATGAGGTCCGCCGCCGGAACTCACCCCCCACAACCTCTGACCCTATCACTGTGTCCAATGATGAGATCTCGTCCCTCATCAAAGGACTTAAGCCCAAAAAATCTCCGGGCGCGGATGGCATATCCAACCAAGCCCTTAAATACTTTCCAGAGCAGGTGTTAACCCTCTTAGCTATTATCTTTAACGCCTGTTTTAATCTTAGTTACTTTCCCACTTCTTGGAAAGAGGCAATTGTCATTGGTATTCCCAAGCCAGGCAAGCCTCTTAACCTCCCCTCCAGTCATCGTCCCATTAGCCTCCTAAAGGCCATGGGCAAACTCTTTGAAAGAGTCATTCAAAATCGAATGAGGCGCCATCTGTTTCCCACAGACGGTGACCCCGTTGTCATCCCACACCAATTTGGTTTCCGCGCAAAACACTCGTGTCCACAACAGGTACACCGCATTGTGGAATATATCCTCAGCGGTTTTTATCCACGTCGACTAAAGACAATCGCGGTCTTTTTCGACATTGCCAAAGCCTTCGACCGAGTCTGGCATGAAGGCCTTATTTTCAAATTATATAGGATAGGACTCTCCGATCGTCTAGTACGTCTCGTAGCCTCTTATTTACAACATCGTACCTTTCGTTTTAGACACGAAGGCACGTTATCCTCTCAGCGCCCCATTAAAGCTGGTGTTCCTCAAGGATCAGTACTAGCTCCCCTCCTGTACATCTTGTACACCAACGACATTCCTATCCCGTCGAATGGTGTACAGCTCTCACTCTTCGCAGATGACACTGCACTATACTTCAAAAGTCCTAGAATATCTTCAGCAAGGAACAAGATCCAAAAGTCAGTCGATGACCTAGGAGACTGGTTCCAAAAATGGCGTATCGATGTGAACCCGGAGAAGAGCTCCGCAGTTCAATTCGATATTAAAAGACGCCGTAATAAAAACAAGAAAAATACTCCACCTATACGAATGCTAGGGACCCCTGTCCCATGGCACATGTCAGCAAAATATTTAGGCGTCACCCTTGACTATAGGCTTACTTTTGAGTCTCATGTCAAAAGAGTAACGCGTCTAGCACGTTTCTATTTAGGTCGGCTTAACAGTATGTTAGGCAGACATAGCAAAATGTCATTGCGAAATAAGCGAACCCTCTATAAGGTTTGTATACGACCGGTTATGACTTACTCGGCTCCTATTTTTGCACACGCTAACGATAAAATTATTAACGAACTCCAAGTAGTTCAAAACCTCTTCTGTCGTCGAGCTACGAACGCACCTTGGTACGTCCGTAATGCCGACCTTCACCGGGATTTAGAAATCCCAACAATCCAGCAATGTCTTAAAAAATTCTCTGAAAACTTCTTTAAAGTATCAGAGTCGCATACTAACACACTTATTCGTGAGGCAGTTACTTATACCGCCCCACTCCCTTCTCGCTATAGCGTCCGCAGGCCGAGAAACACTCTCTCGGACCCGCCAAATAAGTTGTCAAACGACCTGAACTGCCTCCTGGCGGCTCAGGCCAATCCTAATTAAATTAAAAATTAGTTAAAATTAATAATATGCCTTCGTAGGCAGTCCCTAAACGGCACTTAGCCGTCTGCGCCCTCTTTTCCCAAAAGAGGGTCGCTTTAGATACGGCATATGCAGCTTTAATAGAGCTAGTTGCCAGTCCCCAAAGGCGGTTTTTAGTGGGTATCACTTAGGTCCCCCGGTAGGCAGTGAGTCCCACATAACCAGGACAGACCGGCTGTCGTGGTATGCATAATGCATTTTCCGCCTCCCTCAGTGGTAGCCCTTTTCCAATTGCTTCGGGCGCAAAAAAAAAAAAAAAAAAAAAATTCTAATAACTTTGCTAAATATTGGTCTTTTTCGTTGAAATTTTCTTTAAATAGTGTAATTAACTGCCCCCCCCCCCATATTTCCCTTTAGTTTTCTTAGTTATTTTTCACCGTTATATAATAAATTTTCACATTTTTTCTTCTTTTATAGTATTAAATTCATAAATAAAACATAAATTAATCTATAACTTTACTGAAAGTTGCTCTTTTACGTTCAAATTTTCTTTTTAAATAGTGTATCTAATTACCCTCCGTAGTTTTCTATAGTTTTTTTAGTAAATTTTCACAGTTTCATAACAAATTTTCATAAAATTCGTGTTCTTAGAGTCGTATTTTCATAAAATTTTAAAAATTTTACAAATCTTCATTTCTTTCGCTCTTTTTGCACTTATTAGGTCCGTCTTGTGTAGAAACTGCCATCTGCACTCTAATCTGTAAATAATAACACACGGAATTAAAGAAAATCGCTACTTACCTAAACCGAGGTATAGTGGTCGATCGTTAAAAATATATAAATTTAATTACAACTTTTCTAATAACTTTGCTAAATATTGGTCTTTTTCGTTGAAATTTTCTTTAAATAGTGTAATTAACTGCCCCCCATATTTCCCTTTAGTTTTCTTAGTTATTTTTCACCGTTATATAATAAATTTTCACATTTTTCCTTCTTTTATAGTATTAAATTCATAAATAAAACATAAATTAATCTATAACTTTACTGAAAGTTGCTCTTTTACGTTCAAATTTTCTTTTTAAATAGTGTATCTAATTACCCTCCGTAGTTTTCTATAGTTTTTTTAGTAAATTTTCACAGTTTCATAACAAATTTTCATAAAATTCGTGTTCTTAGAGTCGTATTTTCATAAAATTTTAAAAATTTTACAAATCTTCATTTCTTTCGCTCTTTTTGCACTTATTAGGTCCGTCTTGTGTAGAAACTGCCATCTGCACTCTAATCTGTAAATAATAACACACGGAATTAAAGAAAATCGCTACTTACCTAAACCGAGGTATAGTGGTCGATCGTTAAAAATATATAAATTTAATTACAACTTTTCTAATAACTTTGCTAAATATTGGTCTTTTTCGTTGAAATTTTCTTTAAATAGTGTAATTAACTGCCCCCCATATTTCCCTTTAGTTTTCTTAGTTATTTTTCACCGTTATATAATAAATTTTCACATTTTTCCTTCTTTTATAGTATTAAATTCATAAATAAAACATAAATTAATCTATAACTTTACTGAAAGTTGCTCTTTTACGTTCAAATTTTCTTTTTAAATAGTGTATCTAATTACCCTCCGTAGTTTTCTATAGTTTTTTTAGTAAATTTTCACAGTTTCATAACAAATTTTCATAAAATTCGTGTTCTTAGAGTCGTATTTTCATAAAATTTTAAAAATTTTACAAATCTTCATTTCTTTCGCTCTTTTTGCACTTATTAGGTCCGTCTTGTGTAGAAACTGCCATCTGCACTCTAATCTGTAAATAATAACACACGGAATTAAAGAAAATCGCTACTTACCTAAACCGAGGTATAGTGGTCGATCGTTAAAAATATATAAATTTAATTACAACTTTTCTAATAACTTTGCTAAATATTGGTCTTTTTCGTTGAAATTTTCTTTAAATAGTGTAATTAACTGCCCCCCATATTTCCCTTTAGTTTTCTTAGTTATTTTTCACCGTTATATAATAAATTTTCACATTTTTCCTTCTTTTATAGTATTAAATTCATAAATAAAACATAAATTAATCTATAACTTTACTGAAAGTTGCTCTTTTACGTTCAAATTTTCTTTTTAAATAGTGTATCTAATTACCCTCCGTAGTTTTCTATAGTTTTTTTAGTAAATTTTCACAGTTTCATAACAAATTTTCATAAAATTCGTGTTCTTAGAGTCGTATTTTCATAAAATTTTAAAAATTTTACAAATCTTCATTTCTTTCGCTCTTTTTGCACTTATTAGGTCCGTCTTGTGTAGAAACTGCCATCTGCACTCTAATCTGTAAATAATAACACACGGAATTAAAGAAAATCGCTACTTACCTAAACCGAGGTATAGTGGTCGATCGTTAAAAATATATAAATTTAATTACAACTTTTCTAATAACTTTGCTAAATATTGGTCTTTTTCGTTGAAATTTTCTTTAAATAGTGTAATTAACTGCCCCCCATATTTCCCTTTAGTTTTCTTAGTTATTTTTCACCGTTATATAATAAATTTTCACATTTTTCCTTCTTTTATAGTATTAAATTCATAAATAAAACATAAATTAATCTATAACTTTACTGAAAGTTGCTCTTTTACGTTCAAATTTTCTTTTTAAATAGTGTATCTAATTACCCTCCGTAGTTTTCTATAGTTTTTTTAGTAAATTTCCACAGTTTCATAACAAATTTTCATAAAATTCGTGTTCTTAGAGTCGTATTTTCATAAAATTTTAAAAATTTTACAAATCTTCATTTCTTTCGCTCTTTTTGCACTTATTAGGTCCGTCTTGTGTAGAAACTGCCATCTGCACTCTAATCTGTAAATAATAACACACGGAATTAAAGAAAATCGCTACTTACCTAAACCGAGGTATAGTGGTCGATCGTTAAAAATATATAAATTTAATTACAACTTTTCTAATAACTTTGCTAAATATTGGTCTTTTTCGTTGAAATTTTCTTTAAATAGTGTAATTAACTGCCCCCCATATTTCCCTTTAGTTTTCTTAGTTATTTTTCACCGTTATATAATAAATTTTCACATTTTTCCTTCTTTTATAGTATTAAATTCATAAATAAAACATAAATTAATCTATAACTTTACTGAAAGTTGCTCTTTTACGTTCAAATTTTCTTTTTAAATAGTGTATCTAATTACCCTCCGTAGTTTTCTATAGTTTTTTTAGTAAATTTTCACAGTTTCATAACAAATTTTCATAAAATTCGTGTTCTTAGAGTCGTATTTTCATAAAATTTTAAAAATTTTACAAATCTTCATTTCTTTCGCTCTTTTTGCACTTATTAGGTCCGTCTTGTGTAGAAACTGCCATCTGCACTCTAATCTGTAAATAATAACACACGGAATTAAAGAAAATCGCTACTTACCTAAACCGAGGTATAGTGGTCGATCGTTAAAAATATATAAATTTAATTACAACTTTTCTAATAACTTTGCTAAATATTGGTCTTTTTCGTTGAAATTTTCTTTAAATAGTGTAATTAACTGCCCCCCATATTTCCCTTTAGTTTTCTTAGTTATTTTTCACCGTTATATAATAAATTTTCACATTTTTCCTTCTTTTATAGTATTAAATTCATAAATAAAACATAAATTAATCTATAACTTTACTGAAAGTTGCTCTTTTACGTTCAAATTTTCTTTTTAAATAGTGTATCTAATTACCCTCCGTAGTTTTCTATAGTTTTTTTAGTAAATTTTCACAGTTTCATAACAAATTTTCATAAAATTCGTGTTCTTAGAGTCGTATTTTCATAAAATTTTAAAAATTTTACAAATCTTCATTTCTTTCGCTCTTTTTGCACTTATTAGGTCCGTCTTGTGTAGAAACTGCCATCTGCACTCTAATCTGTAAATAATAACACACGGAATTAAAGAAAATCGCTACTTACCTAAACCGAGGTATAGTGGTCGATCATTAAAAATATATAAATTTAATTACAACTTTTCTAATAACTTTGCTAAATATTGGTCTTTTTCGTTGAAATTTTCTTTAAATAGTGTAATTAACTGCCCCCCATATTTCCCTTTAGTTTTCTTAGTTATTTTTCACCGTTATATAATAAATTTTCACATTTTTCCTTCTTTTATAGTATTAAATTCATAAATAAAACATAAATTAATCTATAACTTTACTGAAAGTTGCTCTTTTACGTTCAAATTTTCTTTTTAAATAGTGTATCTAATTACCCTCCGTAGTTTTCTATAGTTTTTTTAGTAAATTTTCACAGTTTCATAACAAATTTTCATAAAATTCGTGTTCTTAGAGTCGTATTTTCATAAAATTTTAAAAATTTTACAAATCTTCATTTCTTTCGCTCTTTTTGCACTTATTAGGTCCGTCTTGTGTAGAAACTGCCATCTGCACTCTAATCTGTAAATAATAACACACGGAATTAAAGAAAATCGCTACTTACCTAAACCGAGGTATAGTGGTCGATCGTTAAAAATATATAAATTTAATTACAACTTTTCTAATAACTTTGCTAAATATTGGTCTTTTTCGTTGAAATTTTCTTTAAATAGTGTAATTAACTGCCCCCCATATTTCCCTTTAGTTTTCTTAGTTATTTTTCACCGTTATATAATAAATTTTCACATTTTTCCTTCTTTTATAGTATTAAATTCATAAATAAAACATAAATTAATCTATAACTTTACTGAAAGTTGCTCTTTTACGTTCAAATTTTCTTTTTAAATAGTGTATCTAATTACCCTCCGTAGTTTTCTATAGTTTTTTTAGTAAATTTCCACAGTTTCATAACAAATTTTCATAAAATTCGTGTTCTTAGAGTCGTATTTTCATAAAATTTTAAAAATTTTACAAATCTTCATTTCTTTCGCTCTTTTTGCACTTATTAGGTCCGTCTTGTGTAGAAACTGCCATCTGCACTCTAATCTGTAAATAATAACACACGGAATTAAAGAAAATCGCTACTTACCTAAACCGAGGTATAGTGGTCGATCGTTAAAAATATATAAATTTAATTACAACTTTTCTAATAACTTTGCTAAATATTGGTCTTTTTCGTTGAAATTTTCTTTAAATAGTGTAATTAACTGCCCCCCATATTTCCCTTTAGTTTTCTTAGTTATTTTTCACCGTTATATAATAAATTTTCACATTTTTCCTTCTTTTATAGTATTAAATTCATAAATAAAACATAAATTAATCTATAACTTTACTGAAAGTTGCTCTTTTACGTTCAAATTTTCTTTTTAAATAGTGTATCTAATTACCCTCCGTAGTTTTCTATAGTTTTTTTAGTAAATTTTCACAGTTTCATAACAAATTTTCATAAAATTCGTGTTCTTAGAGTCGTATTTTCATAAAATTTTAAAAATTTTACAAATCTTCATTTCTTTCGCTCTTTTTGCACTTATTAGGTCCGTCTTGTGTAGAAACTGCCATCTGCACTCTAATCTGTAAATAATAACACACGGAATTAAAGAAAATCGCTACTTACCTAAACCGAGGTATAGTGGTCGATCGTTAAAAATATATAAATTTAATTACAACTTTTCTAATAACTTTGCTAAATATTGGTCTTTTTCGTTGAAATTTTCTTTAAATAGTGTAATTAACTGCCCCCCATATTTCCCTTTAGTTTTCTTAGTTATTTTTCACCGTTATATAATAAATTTTCACATTTTTCCTTCTTTTATAGTATTAAATTCATAAATAAAACATAAATTAATCTATAACTTTACTGAAAGTTGCTCTTTTACGTTCAAATTTTCTTTTTAAATAGTGTATCTAATTACCCTCCGTAGTTTTCTATAGTTTTTTTAGTAAATTTTCACAGTTTCATAACAAATTTTCATAAAATTCGTGTTCTTAGAGTCGTATTTTCATAAAATTTTAAAAATTTTACAAATCTTCATTTCTTTCGCTCTTTTTGCACTTATTAGGTCCGTCTTGTGTAGAAACTGCCATCTGCACTCTAATCTGTAAATAATAACACACGGAATTAAAGAAAATCGCTACTTACCTAAACCGAGGTATAGTGGTCGATCGTTAAAAATATATAAATTTAATTACAACTTTTCTAATAACTTTGCTAAATATTGGTCTTTTTCGTTGAAATTTTCTTTAAATAGTGTAATTAACTGCCCCCCCATATTTCCCTTTAGTTTTCTTAGTTATTTTTCACCGTTATATAATAAATTTTCACATTTTTCCTTCTTTTATAGTATTAAATTCATAAATAAAACATAAATTAATCTATAACTTTACTGAAAGTTGCTCTTTTACGTTCAAATTTTCTTTTTAAATAGTGTATCTAATTACCCTCCGTAGTTTTCTATAGTTTTTTTAGTAAATTTTCACAGTTTCATAACAAATTTTCATAAAATTCGTGTTCTTAGAGTCGTATTTTCATAAAATTTTAAAAATTTTACAAATCTTCATTTCTTTCGCTCTTTTTGCACTTATTAGGTCCGTCTTGTGTAGAAACTGCCATCTGCACTCTAATCTGTAAATAATAACACACGGAATTAAAGAAAATCGCTACTTACCTAAACCGAGGTATAGTGGTCGATCGTTAAAAATATATAAATTTAATTACAACTTTTCTAATAACTTTGCTAAATATTGGTCTTTTTCGTTGAAATTTTCTTTAAATAGTGTAATTAACTGCCCCCCATATTTCCCTTTAGTTTTCTTAGTTATTTTTCACCGTTATATAATAAATTTTCACATTTTTCCTTCTTTTATAGTATTAAATTCATAAATAAAACATAAATTAATCTATAACTTTACTGAAAGTTGCTCTTTTACGTTCAAATTTTCTTTTTAAATAGTGTATCTAATTACCCTCCGTAGTTTTCTATAGTTTTTTTAGTAAATTTCCACAGTTTCATAACAAATTTTCATAAAATTCGTGTTCTTAGAGTCGTATTTTCATAAAATTTTAAAAATTTTACAAATCTTCATTTCTTTCGCTCTTTTTGCACTTATTAGGTCCGTCTTGTGTAGAAACTGCCATCTGCACTCTAATCTGTAAATAATAACACACGGAATTAAAGAAAATCGCTACTTACCTAAACCGAGGTATAGTGGTCGATCGTTAAAAATATATAAATTTAATTACAACTTTTCTAATAACTTTGCTAAATATTGGTCTTTTTCGTTGAAATTTTCTTTAAATAGTGTAATTAACTGCCCCCCATATTTCCCTTTAGTTTTCTTAGTTATTTTTCACCGTTATATAATAAATTTTCACATTTTTCCTTCTTTTATAGTATTAAATTCATAAATAAAACATAAATTAATCTATAACTTTACTGAAAGTTGCTCTTTTACGTTCAAATTTTCTTTTTAAATAGTGTATCTAATTACCCTCCGTAGTTTTCTATAGTTTTTTTAGTAAATTTTCACAGTTTCATAACAAATTTTCATAAAATTCGTGTTCTTAGAGTCGTATTTTCATAAAATTTTAAAAATTTTACAAATCTTCATTTCTTTCGCTCTTTTTGCACTTATTAGGTCCGTCTTGTGTAGAAACTGCCATCTGCACTCTAATCTGTAAATAATAACACACGGAATTAAAGAAAATCGCTACTTACCTAAACCGAGGTATAGTGGTCGATCGTTAAAAATATATAAATTTAATTACAACTTTTCTAATAACTTTGCTAAATATTGGTCTTTTTCGTTGAAATTTTCTTTAAATAGTGTAATTAACTGCCCCCCATATTTCCCTTTAGTTTTCTTAGTTATTTTTCACCGTTATATAATAAATTTTCACATTTTTCCTTCTTTTATAGTATTAAATTCATAAATAAAACATAAATTAATCTATAACTTTACTGAAAGTTGCTCTTTTACGTTCAAATTTTCTTTTTAAATAGTGTATCTAATTACCCTCCGTAGTTTTCTATAGTTTTTTTAGTAAATTTTCACAGTTTCATAACAAATTTTCATAAAATTCGTGTTCTTAGAGTCGTATTTTCATAAAATTTTAAAAATTTTACAAATCTTCATTTCTTTCGCTCTTTTTGCACTTATTAGGTCCGTCTTGTGTAGAAACTGCCATCTGCACTCTAATCTGTAAATAATAACACACGGAATTAAAGAAAATCGCTACTTACCTAAACCGAGGTATAGTGGTCGATCGTTAAAAATATATAAATTTAATTACAACTTTTCTAATAACTTTGCTAAATATTGGTCTTTTTCGTTGAAATTTTCTTTAAATAGTGTAATTAACTGCCCCCCATATTTCCCTTTAGTTTTCTTAGTTATTTTTCACCGTTATATAATAAATTTTCACATTTTTCCTTCTTTTATAGTATTAAATTCATAAATAAAACATAAATTAATCTATAACTTTACTGAAAGTTGCTCTTTTACGTTCAAATTTTCTTTTTAAATAGTGTATCTAATTACCCTCCGTAGTTTTCTATAGTTTTTTTAGTAAATTTTCACAGTTTCATAACAAATTTTCATAAAATTCGTGTTCTTAGAGTCGTATTTTCATAAAATTTTAAAAATTTTACAAATCTTCATTTCTTTCGCTCTTTTTGCACTTATTAGGTCCGTCTTGTGTAGAAACTGCCATCTGCACTCTAATCTGTAAATAATAACACACGGAATTAAAGAAAATCGCTACTTACCTAAACCGAGGTATAGTGGTCGATCGTTAAAAATATATAAATTTAATTACAACTTTTCTAATAACTTTGCTAAATATTGGTCTTTTTCGTTGAAATTTTCTTTAAATAGTGTAATTAACTGCCCCCCATATTTCCCTTTAGTTTTCTTAGTTATTTTTCACCGTTATATAATAAATTTTCACATTTTTCCTTCTTTTATAGTATTAAATTCATAAATAAAACATAAATTAATCTATAACTTTACTGAAAGTTGCTCTTTTACGTTCAAATTTTCTTTTTAAATAGTGTATCTAATTACCCTCCGTAGTTTTCTATAGTTTTTTTAGTAAATTTTCACAGTTTCATAACAAATTTTCATAAAATTCGTGTTCTTAGAGTCGTATTTTCATAAAATTTTAAAAATTTTACAAATCTTCATTTCTTTCGCTCTTTTTGCACTTATTAGGTCCGTCTTGTGTAGAAACTGCCATCTGCACTCTAATCTGTAAATAATAACACACGGAATTAAAGAAAATCGCTACTTACCTAAACCGAGGTATAGTGGTCGATCATTAAAAATATATAAATTTAATTACAACTTTTCTAATAACTTTGCTAAATATTGGTCTTTTTCGTTGAAATTTTCTTTAAATAGTGTAATTAACTGCCCCCCATATTTCCCTTTAGTTTTCTTAGTTATTTTTCACCGTTATATAATAAATTTTCACATTTTTCCTTCTTTTATAGTATTAAATTCATAAATAAAACATAAATTAATCTATAACTTTACTGAAAGTTGCTCTTTTACGTTCAAATTTTCTTTTTAAATAGTGTATCTAATTACCCTCCGTAGTTTTCTATAGTTTTTTTAGTAAATTTTCACAGTTTCATAACAAATTTTCATAAAATTCGTGTTCTTAGAGTCGTATTTTCATAAAATTTTAAAAATTTTACAAATCTTCATTTCTTTCGCTCTTTTTGCACTTATTAGGTCCGTCTTGTGTAGAAACTGCCATCTGCACTCTAATCTGTAAATAATAACACACGGAATTAAAGAAAATCGCTACTTACCTAAACCGAGGTATAGTGGTCGATCGTTAAAAATATATAAATTTAATTACAACTTTTCTAATAACTTTGCTAAATATTGGTCTTTTTCGTTGAAATTTTCTTTAAATAGTGTAATTAACTGCCCCCCATATTTCCCTTTAGTTTTCTTAGTTATTTTTCACCGTTATATAATAAATTTTCACATTTTTCCTTCTTTTATAGTATTAAATTCATAAATAAAACATAAATTAATCTATAACTTTACTGAAAGTTGCTCTTTTACGTTCAAATTTTCTTTTTAAATAGTGTATCTAATTACCCTCCGTAGTTTTCTATAGTTTTTTTAGTAAATTTTCACAGTTTCATAACAAATTTTCATAAAATTCGTGTTCTTAGAGTCGTATTTTCATAAAATTTTAAAAATTTTACAAATCTTCATTTCTTTCGCTCTTTTTGCACTTATTAGGTCCGTCTTGTGTAGAAACTGCCATCTGCACTCTAATCTGTAAATAATAACACACGGAATTAAAGAAAATCGCTACTTACCTAAACCGAGGTATAGTGGTCGATCGTTAAAAATATATAAATTTAATTACAACTTTTCTAATAACTTTGCTAAATATTGGTCTTTTTCGTTGAAATTTTCTTTAAATAGTGTAATTAACTGCCCCCCATATTTCCCTTTAGTTTTCTTAGTTATTTTTCACCGTTATATAATAAATTTTCACATTTTTCCTTCTTTTATAGTATTAAATTCATAAATAAAACATAAATTAATCTATAACTTTACTGAAAGTTGCTCTTTTACGTTCAAATTTTCTTTTTAAATAGTGTATCTAATTACCCTCCGTAGTTTTCTATAGTTTTTTTAGTAAATTTTCACAGTTTCATAACAAATTTTCATAAAATTCGTGTTCTTAGAGTCGTATTTTCATAAAATTTTAAAAATTTTACAAATCTTCATTTCTTTCGCTCTTTTTGCACTTATTAGGTCCGTCTTGTGTAGAAACTGCCATCTGCACTCTAATCTGTAAATAATAACACACGGAATTAAAGAAAATCGCTACTTACCTAAACCGAGGTATAGTGGTCGATCGTTAAAAATATATAAATTTAATTACAACTTTTCTAATAACTTTGCTAAATATTGGTCTTTTTCGTTGAAATTTTCTTTAAATAGTGTAATTAACTGCCCCCCATATTTCCCTTTAGTTTTCTTAGTTATTTTTCACCGTTATATAATAAATTTTCACATTTTTCCTTCTTTTATAGTATTAAATTCATAAATAAAACATAAATTAATCTATAACTTTACTGAAAGTTGCTCTTTTACGTTCAAATTTTCTTTTTAAATAGTGTATCTAATTACCCTCCGTAGTTTTCTATAGTTTTTTTAGTAAATTTTCACAGTTTCATAACAAATTTTCATAAAATTCGTGTTCTTAGAGTCGTATTTTCATAAAATTTTAAAAATTTTACAAATCTTCATTTCTTTCGCTCTTTTTGCACTTATTAGGTCCGTCTTGTGTAGAAACTGCCATCTGCACTCTAATCTGTAAATAATAACACACGGAATTAAAGAAAATCGCTACTTACCTAAACCGAGGTATAGTGGTCGATCGTTAAAAATATATAAATTTAATTACAACTTTTCTAATAACTTTGCTAAATATTGGTCTTTTTCGTTGAAATTTTCTTTAAATAGTGTAATTAACTGCCCCCCATATTTCCCTTTAGTTTTCTTAGTTATTTTTCACCGTTATATAATAAATTTTCACATTTTTCCTTCTTTTATAGTATTAAATTCATAAATAAAACATAAATTAATCTATAACTTTACTGAAAGTTGCTCTTTTACGTTCAAATTTTCTTTTTAAATAGTGTATCTAATTACCCTCCGTAGTTTTCTATAGTTTTTTTAGTAAATTTTCACAGTTTCATAACAAATTTTCATAAAATTCGTGTTCTTAGAGTCGTATTTTCATAAAATTTTAAAAATTTTACAAATCTTCATTTCTTTCGCTCTTTTTGCACTTATTAGGTCCGTCTTGTGTAGAAACTGCCATCTGCACTCTAATCTGTAAATAATAACACACGGAATTAAAGAAAATCGCTACTTACCTAAACCGAGGTATAGTGGTCGATCATTAAAAATATATAAATTTAATTACAACTTTTCTAATAACTTTGCTAAATATTGGTCTTTTTCGTTGAAATTTTCTTTAAATAGTGTAATTAACTGCCCCCCATATTTCCCTTTAGTTTTCTTAGTTATTTTTCACCGTTATATAATAAATTTTCACATTTTTCCTTCTTTTATAGTATTAAATTCATAAATAAAACATAAATTAATCTATAACTTTACTGAAAGTTGCTCTTTTACGTTCAAATTTTCTTTTTAAATAGTGTATCTAATTACCCTCCGTAGTTTTCTATAGTTTTTTTAGTAAATTTTCACAGTTTCATAACAAATTTTCATAAAATTCGTGTTCTTAGAGTCGTATTTTCATAAAATTTTAAAAATTTTACAAATCTTCATTTCTTTCGCTCTTTTTGCACTTATTAGGTCCGTCTTGTGTAGAAACTGCCATCTGCACTCTAATCTGTAAATAATAACACACGGAATTAAAGAAAATCGCTACTTACCTAAACCGAGGTATAGTGGTCGATCGTTAAAAATATATAAATTTAATTACAACTTTTCTAATAACTTTGCTAAATATTGGTCTTTTTCGTTGAAATTTTCTTTAAATAGTGTAATTAACTGCCCCCCATATTTCCCTTTAGTTTTCTTAGTTATTTTTCACCGTTATATAATAAATTTTCACATTTTTCCTTCTTTTATAGTATTAAATTCATAAATAAAACATAAATTAATCTATAACTTTACTGAAAGTTGCTCTTTTACGTTCAAATTTTCTTTTTAAATAGTGTATCTAATTACCCTCCGTAGTTTTCTATAGTTTTTTTAGTAAATTTTCACAGTTTCATAACAAATTTTCATAAAATTCGTGTTCTTAGAGTCGTATTTTCATAAAATTTTAAAAATTTTACAAATCTTCATTTCTTTCGCTCTTTTTGCACTTATTAGGTCCGTCTTGTGTAGAAACTGCCATCTGCACTCTAATCTGTAAATAATAACACACGGAATTAAAGAAAATCGCTACTTACCTAAACCGAGGTATAGTGGTCGATCGTTAAAAATATATAAATTTAATTACAACTTTTCTAATAACTTTGCTAAATATTGGTCTTTTTCGTTGAAATTTTCTTTAAATAGTGTAATTAACTGCCCCCCATATTTCCCTTTAGTTTTCTTAGTTATTTTTCACCGTTATATAATAAATTTTCACATTTTTCCTTCTTTTATAGTATTAAATTCATAAATAAAACATAAATTAATCTATAACTTTACTGAAAGTTGCTCTTTTACGTTCAAATTTTCTTTTTAAATAGTGTATCTAATTACCCTCCGTAGTTTTCTATAGTTTTTTTAGTAAATTTTCACAGTTTCATAACAAATTTTCATAAAATTCGTGTTCTTAGAGTCGTATTTTCATAAAATTTTAAAAATTTTACAAATCTTCATTTCTTTCGCTCTTTTTGCACTTATTAGGTCCGTCTTGTGTAGAAACTGCCATCTGCACTCTAATCTGTAAATAATAACACACGGAATTAAAGAAAATCGCTACTTACCTAAACCGAGGTATAGTGGTCGATCATTAAAAATATATAAATTTAATTACAACTTTTCTAATAACTTTGCTAAATATTGGTCTTTTTCGTTGAAATTTTCTTTAAATAGTGTAATTAACTGCCCCCCATATTTCCCTTTAGTTTTCTTAGTTATTTTTCACCGTTATATAATAAATTTTCACATTTTTCCTTCTTTTATAGTATTAAATTCATAAATAAAACATAAATTAATCTATAACTTTACTGAAAGTTGCTCTTTTACGTTCAAATTTTCTTTTTAAATAGTGTATCTAATTACCCTCCGTAGTTTTCTATAGTTTTTTTAGTAAATTTTCACAGTTTCATAACAAATTTTCATAAAATTCGTGTTCTTAGAGTCGTATTTTCATAAAATTTTAAAAATTTTACAAATCTTCATTTCTTTCGCTCTTTTTGCACTTATTAGGTCCGTCTTGTGTAGAAACTGCCATCTGCACTCTAATCTGTAAATAATAACACACGGAATTAAAGAAAATCGCTACTTACCTAAACCGAGGTATAGTGGTCGATCGTTAAAAATATATAAATTTAATTACAACTTTTCTAATAACTTTGCTAAATATTGGTCTTTTTCGTTGAAATTTTCTTTAAATAGTGTAATTAACTGCCCCCCATATTTCCCTTTAGTTTTCTTAGTTATTTTTCACCGTTATATAATAAATTTTCACATTTTTCCTTCTTTTATAGTATTAAATTCATAAATAAAACATAAATTAATCTATAACTTTACTGAAAGTTGCTCTTTTACGTTCAAATTTTCTTTTTAAATAGTGTATCTAATTACCCTCCGTAGTTTTCTATAGTTTTTTTAGTAAATTTCCACAGTTTCATAACAAATTTTCATAAAATTCGTGTTCTTAGAGTCGTATTTTCATAAAATTTTAAAAATTTTACAAATCTTCATTTCTTTCGCTCTTTTTGCACTTATTAGGTCCGTCTTGTGTAGAAACTGCCATCTGCACTCTAATCTGTAAATAATAACACACGGAATTAAAGAAAATCGCTACTTACCTAAACCGAGGTATAGTGGTCGATCGTTAAAAATATATAAATTTAATTACAACTTTTCTAATAACTTTGCTAAATATTGGTCTTTTTCGTTGAAATTTTCTTTAAATAGTGTAATTAACTGCCCCCCATATTTCCCTTTAGTTTTCTTAGTTATTTTTCACCGTTATATAATAAATTTTCACATTTTTCCTTCTTTTATAGTATTAAATTCATAAATAAAACATAAATTAATCTATAACTTTACTGAAAGTTGCTCTTTTACGTTCAAATTTTCTTTTTAAATAGTGTATCTAATTACCCTCCGTAGTTTTCTATAGTTTTTTTAGTAAATTTTCACAGTTTCATAACAAATTTTCATAAAATTCGTGTTCTTAGAGTCGTATTTTCATAAAATTTTAAAAATTTTACAAATCTTCATTTCTTTCGCTCTTTTTGCACTTATTAGGTCCGTCTTGTGTAGAAACTGCCATCTGCACTCTAATCTGTAAATAATAACACACGGAATTAAAGAAAATCGCTACTTACCTAAACCGAGGTATAGTGGTCGATCGTTAAAAATATATAAATTTAATTACAACTTTTCTAATAACTTTGCTAAATATTGGTCTTTTTCGTTGAAATTTTCTTTAAATAGTGTAATTAACTGCCCCCCATATTTCCCTTTAGTTTTCTTAGTTATTTTTCACCGTTATATAATAAATTTTCACATTTTTCCTTCTTTTATAGTATTAAATTCATAAATAAAACATAAATTAATCTATAACTTTACTGAAAGTTGCTCTTTTACGTTCAAATTTTCTTTTTAAATAGTGTATCTAATTACCCTCCGTAGTTTTCTATAGTTTTTTTAGTAAATTTTCACAGTTTCATAACAAATTTTCATAAAATTCGTGTTCTTAGAGTCGTATTTTCATAAAATTTTAAAAATTTTACAAATCTTCATTTCTTTCGCTCTTTTTGCACTTATTAGGTCCGTCTTGTGTAGAAACTGCCATCTGCACTCTAATCTGTAAATAATAACACACGGAATTAAAGAAAATCGCTACTTACCTAAACCGAGGTATAGTGGTCGATCGTTAAAAATATATAAATTTAATTACAACTTTTCTAATAACTTTGCTAAATATTGGTCTTTTTCGTTGAAATTTTCTTTAAATAGTGTAATTAACTGCCCCCCCATATTTCCCTTTAGTTTTCTTAGTTATTTTTCACCGTTATATAATAAATTTTCACATTTTTCCTTCTTTTATAGTATTAAATTCATAAATAAAACATAAATTAATCTATAACTTTACTGAAAGTTGCTCTTTTACGTTCAAATTTTCTTTTTAAATAGTGTATCTAATTACCCTCCGTAGTTTTCTATAGTTTTTTTAGTAAATTTTCACAGTTTCATAACAAATTTTCATAAAATTCGTGTTCTTAGAGTCGTATTTTCATAAAATTTTAAAAATTTTACAAATCTTCATTTCTTTCGCTCTTTTTGCACTTATTAGGTCCGTCTTGTGTAGAAACTGCCATCTGCACTCTAATCTGTAAATAATAACACACGGAATTAAAGAAAATCGCTACTTACCTAAACCGAGGTATAGTGGTCGATCGTTAAAAATATATAAATTTAATTACAACTTTTCTAATAACTTTGCTAAATATTGGTCTTTTTCGTTGAAATTTTCTTTAAATAGTGTAATTAACTGCCCCCCATATTTCCCTTTAGTTTTCTTAGTTATTTTTCACCGTTATATAATAAATTTTCACATTTTTCCTTCTTTTATAGTATTAAATTCATAAATAAAACATAAATTAATCTATAACTTTACTGAAAGTTGCTCTTTTACGTTCAAATTTTCTTTTTAAATAGTGTATCTAATTACCCTCCGTAGTTTTCTATAGTTTTTTTAGTAAATTTCCACAGTTTCATAACAAATTTTCATAAAATTCGTGTTCTTAGAGTCGTATTTTCATAAAATTTTAAAAATTTTACAAATCTTCATTTCTTTCGCTCTTTTTGCACTTATTAGGTCCGTCTTGTGTAGAAACTGCCATCTGCACTCTAATCTGTAAATAATAACACACGGAATTAAAGAAAATCGCTACTTACCTAAACCGAGGTATAGTGGTCGATCGTTAAAAATATATAAATTTAATTACAACTTTTCTAATAACTTTGCTAAATATTGGTCTTTTTCGTTGAAATTTTCTTTAAATAGTGTAATTAACTGCCCCCCATATTTCCCTTTAGTTTTCTTAGTTATTTTTCACCGTTATATAATAAATTTTCACATTTTTCCTTCTTTTATAGTATTAAATTCATAAATAAAACATAAATTAATCTATAACTTTACTGAAAGTTGCTCTTTTACGTTCAAATTTTCTTTTTAAATAGTGTATCTAATTACCCTCCGTAGTTTTCTATAGTTTTTTTAGTAAATTTTCACAGTTTCATAACAAATTTTCATAAAATTCGTGTTCTTAGAGTCGTATTTTCATAAAATTTTAAAAATTTTACAAATCTTCATTTCTTTCGCTCTTTTTGCACTTATTAGGTCCGTCTTGTGTAGAAACTGCCATCTGCACTCTAATCTGTAAATAATAACACACGGAATTAAAGAAAATCGCTACTTACCTAAACCGAGGTATAGTGGTCGATCGTTAAAAATATATAAATTTAATTACAACTTTTCTAATAACTTTGCTAAATATTGGTCTTTTTCGTTGAAATTTTCTTTAAATAGTGTAATTAACTGCCCCCCATATTTTCCTTTAGTTTTCTTAGTTATTTTTCACCGTTATATAATAAATTTTCACATTTTTCCTTCTTTTATAGTATTAAATTCATAAATAAAACATAAATTAATCTATAACTTTACTGAAAGTTGCTCTTTTACGTTCAAATTTTCTTTTTAAATAGTGTATCTAATTACCCTCCGTAGTTTTCTATAGTTTTTTTAGTAAATTTCCACAGTTTCATAACAAATTTTCATAAAATTCGTGTTCTTAGAGTCGTATTTTCATAAAATTTAAAAAATTTTACAAATCTTCATTTCTTTCGCTCTTTTTGCACTTATTAGGTCCGTCTTGTGTAGAAACTGCCATCTGCACTCTAATCTGTAAATAATAACACACGGAATTAAAGAAAATCGCTACTTACCTAAACCGAGGTATAGTGGTCGATCGTTAAAAATATATAAATTTAATTACAACTTTTCTAATAACTTTGCTAAATATTGGTCTTTTTCGTTGAAATTTTCTTTAAATAGTGTAATTAACTGCCCCCCCCCATATTTCCCTTTAGTTTTCTTAGTTATTTTTCACCGTTATATAATAAATTTTCACATTTTTCCTTCTTTTATAGTATTAAATTCATAAATAAAACATAAATTAATCTATAACTTTACTGAAAGTTGCTCTTTTACGTTCAAATTTTCTTTTTAAATAGTGTATCTAATTACCCTCCGTAGTTTTCTATAGTTTTTTTAGTAAATTTTCACAGTTTCATAACAAATTTTCATAAAATTCGTGTTCTTAGAGTCGTATTTTCATAAAATTTTAAAAATTTTACAAATCTTCATTTCTTTCGCTCTTTTTGCACTTATTAGGTCCGTCTTGTGTAGAAACTGCCATCTGCACTCTAATCTGTAAATAATAACACACGGAATTAAAGAAAATCGCTACTTACCTAAACCGAGGTATAGTGGTCGATCGTTAAAAATATATAAATTTAATTACAACTTTTCTAATAACTTTGCTAAATATTGGTCTTTTTCGTTGAAATTTTCTTTAAATAGTGTAATTAACTGCCCCCCATATTTCCCTTTAGTTTTCTTAGTTATTTTTCACCGTTATATAATAAATTTTCACATTTTTCCTTCTTTTATAGTATTAAATTCATAAATAAAACATAAATTAATCTATAACTTTACTGAAAGTTGCTCTTTTACGTTCAAATTTTCTTTTTAAATAGTGTATCTAATTACCCTCCGTAGTTTTCTATAGTTTTTTTTAGTAAATTTTCACAGTTTCATAACAAATTTTCATAAAATTCGTGTTCTTAGAGTCGTATTTTCATAAAATTTTAAAAATTTTACAAATCTTCATTTCTTTCGCTCTTTTTGCACTTATTAGGTCCGTCTTGTGTAGAAACTGCCATCTGCACTCTAATCTGTAAATAATAACACACGGAATTAAAGAAAATCGCTACTTACCTAAACCGAGGTATAGTGGTCGATCGTTAAAAATATATAAATTTAATTACAACTTTTCTAATAACTTTGCTAAATATTGGTCTTTTTCGTTGAAATTTTCTTTAAATAGTGTAATTAACTGCCCCCCATATTTCCCTTTAGTTTTCTTAGTTATTTTTCACCGTTATATAATAAATTTTCACATTTTTCCTTCTTTTATAGTATTAAATTCATAAATAAAACATAAATTAATCTATAACTTTACTGAAAGTTGCTCTTTTACGTTCAAATTTTCTTTTTAAATAGTGTATCTAATTACCCTCCGTAGTTTTCTATAGTTTTTTTAGTAAATTTTCACAGTTTCATAACAAATTTTCATAAAATTCGTGTTCTTAGAGTCGTATTTTCATAAAATTTTAAAAATTTTACAAATCTTCATTTCTTTCGCTCTTTTTGCACTTATTAGGTCCGTCTTGTGTAGAAACTGCCATCTGCACTCTAATCTGTAAATAATAACACACGGAATTAAAGAAAATCGCTACTTACCTAAACCGAGGTATAGTGGTCGATCGTTAAAAATATATAAATTTAATTACAACTTTTCTAATAACTTTGCTAAATATTGGTCTTTTTCGTTGAAATTTTCTTTAAATAGTGTAATTAACTGCCCCCCATATTTCCCTTTAGTTTTCTTAGTTATTTTTCACCGTTATATAATAAATTTTCACATTTTTCCTTCTTTTATAGTATTAAATTCATAAATAAAACATAAATTAATCTATAACTTTACTGAAAGTTGCTCTTTTACGTTCAAATTTTCTTTTTAAATAGTGTATCTAATTACCCTCCGTAGTTTTCTATAGTTTTTTTTAGTAAATTTTCACAGTTTCATAACAAATTTTCATAAAATTCGTGTTCTTAGAGTCGTATTTTCATAAAATTTTAAAAATTTTACAAATCTTCATTTCTTTCGCTCTTTTTGCACTTATTAGGTCCGTCTTGTGTAGAAACTGCCATCTGCACTCTAATCTGTAAATAATAACACACGGAATTAAAGAAAATCGCTACTTACCTAAACCGAGGTATAGTGGTCGATCGTTAAAAATATATAAATTTAATTACAACTTTTCTAATAACTTTGCTAAATATTGGTCTTTTTCGTTGAAATTTTCTTTAAATAGTGTAATTAACTGCCCCCCATATTTCCCTTTAGTTTTCTTAGTTATTTTTCACCGTTATATAATAAATTTTCACATTTTTCCTTCTTTTATAGTATTAAATTCATAAATAAAACATAAATTAATCTATAACTTTACTGAAAGTTGCTCTTTTACGTTCAAATTTTCTTTTTAAATAGTGTATCTAATTACCCTCCGTAGTTTTCTATAGTTTTTTTAGTAAATTTTCACAGTTTCATAACAAATTTTCATAAAATTCGTGTTCTTAGAGTCGTATTTTCATAAAATTTTAAAAATTTTACAAATCTTCATTTCTTTCGCTCTTTTTGCACTTATTAGGTCCGTCTTGTGTAGAAACTGCCATCTGCACTCTAATCTGTAAATAATAACACACGGAATTAAAGAAAATCGCTACTTACCTAAACCGAGGTATAGTGGTCGATCGTTAAAAATATATAAATTTAATTACAACTTTTCTAATAACTTTGCTAAATATTGGTCTTTTTCGTTGAAATTTTCTTTAAATAGTGTAATTAACTGCCCCCCATATTTCCCTTTAGTTTTCTTAGTTATTTTTCACCGTTATATAATAAATTTTCACATTTTTCCTTCTTTTATAGTATTAAATTCATAAATAAAACATAAATTAATCTATAACTTTACTGAAAGTTGCTCTTTTACGTTCAAATTTTCTTTTTAAATAGTGTATCTAATTACCCTCCGTAGTTTTCTATAGTTTTTTTAGTAAATTTTCACAGTTTCATAACAAATTTTCATAAAATTCGTGTTCTTAGAGTCGTATTTTCATAAAATTTTAAAAATTTTACAAATCTTCATTTCTTTCGCTCTTTTTGCACTTATTAGGTCCGTCTTGTGTAGAAACTGCCATCTGCACTCTAATCTGTAAATAATAACACACGGAATTAAAGAAAATCGCTACTTACCTAAACCGAGGTATAGTGGTCGATCGTTAAAAATATATACTATTACTTTTTACTTTACTTGGCCCTTTGCTCTTCGTAATTTTTATTAACGACATAAGTGAATGCTTTTTAAACACAAATTTTTTACTTTTCGCTGACGATATGAAAATATTTAGAATAGTTAATAATTTCGATGATGCGCTATATTTACAAAACGATCTACTCAATTTAGACAATTACTGTAGGCGAAATAAACTTGATATTAACGTTGAAAAATGTTTTTGTGTGTCTTTCGGGCGTAAGCGTAATATTAACATATTTAAATATACCCTTAAAGGCTCTGAATTATCCAGGTGCAACGAAATAAGGGACTTGGGTATTACCATTGACAACAAATTACTATATGACCAGCACATTGAACAAATTGTTAATAAAGCATATAAAGCTCTTGGCTTTATCATTAGATCATGTTCCAGTTTCCGCAATTTAAAATCTATTAAAATTTTGTATTGTTCACTTGTTCGAAGTAATCTGGAATACGCAAGTCAAATATGGAATCCTCAGTACAATATTTACGTTAATAAAATTGAATCCATCCAAAAAAGATTCATCAGATATGTGTGCTCAAAATTCCGCATTCCCAAAGAAAACTACGAGCTGCTGTGTGGTCGTCTTCACCTTCTCCCTCTGCAAACTAGACGTTACACAGCAGACCTGGTTTTACTATCAAAAATCGCTCAGGGCCACATAGACTGTCCAGACTTATTAAAGAAATTACTCATCTCAACCCCCACTCGTTCACTACGTTGTAACAATCTCTTACACATACCTTCTTATCGCACTAACTACAGACGCAATTCCTTCTTTATAAGAGCATCTAATTCATTTAACAGACTATCTAAAGACTATGATAAGGTGGACCTTTTCTGTACCAACAGTTCTGCCATTTGTAAATTAATCACCTCCAATTTTAGCAACAGTCAACAATTTAATAACAAGCAATAATTTTATAACATTAGTTTGAACCGGCAGTAAAGTGAATTTGTTATTTATATATGACTATTGTTTATCTATATGTGAAAACTTTTTATTGGCTTAGAATGTAATTTACATGTATGTTATATTTTGTTAAGATTAAGCTGTTAGTTTTCCAGTAAATAAATAAATAAATAAATAAATAAATATAAATTTAATTACAACTTTTCTAATAACTTTGCTAAATATTGGTCTTTTTCGTTGAAATTTTCTTTAAATAGTGTAATTAACTGCCCCCCATATTTCCCTTTAGTTTTCTTAGTTATTTTTCACCGTTATATAATAAATTTTCACATTTTTCCTTCTTTTATAGTATTAAATTCATAAATAAAACATAAATTAATCTATAACTTTACTGAAAGTTGCTCTTTTACGTTCAAATTTTCTTTTTAAATAGTGTATCTAATTACCCTCCGTAGTTTTCTATAGTTTTTTTAGTAAATTTTCACAGTTTCATAACAAATTTTCATAAAATTCGTGTTCTTAGAGTCGTATTTTCATAAAATTTTAAAAATTTTACAAATCTTCATTTCTTTCGCTCTTTTTGCACTTATTAGGTCCGTCTTGTGTAGAAACTGCCATCTGCACTCTAATCTGTAAATAATAACACACGGAATTAAAGAAAATCGCTACTTACCTAAACCGAGGTATAGTGGTCGATCGTTAAAAATATATAAATTTAATTACAACTTTTCTAATAACTTTGCTAAATATTGGTCTTTTTCGTTGAAATTTTCTTTAAATAGTGTAATTAACTGCCCCCCATATTTCCCTTTAGTTTTCTTAGTTATTTTTCACCGTTATATAATAAATTTTCACATTTTTCCTTCTTTTATAGTATTAAATTCATAAATAAAACATAAATTAATCTATAACTTTACTGAAAGTTGCTCTTTTACGTTCAAATTTTCTTTTTAAATAGTGTATCTAATTACCCTCCGTAGTTTTCTATAGTTTTTTTAGTAAATTTTCACAGTTTCATAACAAATTTTCATAAAATTCGTGTTCTTAGAGTCGTATTTTCATAAAATTTTAAAAATTTTACAAATCTTCATTTCTTTCGCTCTTTTTGCACTTATTAGGTCCGTCTTGTGTAGAAACTGCCATCTGCACTCTAATCTGTAAATAATAACACACGGAATTAAAGAAAATCGCTACTTACCTAAACCGAGGTATAGTGGTCGATCGTTAAAAATATATAAATTTAATTACAACTTTTCTAATAACTTTGCTAAATATTGGTCTTTTTCGTTGAAATTTTCTTTAAATAGTGTAATTAACTGCCCCCCCATATTTCCCTTTAGTTTTCTTAGTTATTTTTCACCGTTATATAATAAATTTTCACATTTTTCCTTCTTTTATAGTATTAAATTCATAAATAAAACATAAATTAATCTATAACTTTACTGAAAGTTGCTCTTTTACGTTCAAATTTTCTTTTTAAATAGTGTATCTAATTACCCTCCGTAGTTTTCTATAGTTTTTTTAGTAAATTTTCACAGTTTCATAACAAATTTTCATAAAATTCGTGTTCTTAGAGTCGTATTTTCATAAAATTTTAAAAATTTTACAAATCTTCATTTCTTTCGCTCTTTTTGCACTTATTAGGTCCGTCTTGTGTAGAAACTGCCATCTGCACTCTAATCTGTAAATAATAACACACGGAATTAAAGAAAATCGCTACTTACCTAAACCGAGGTATAGTGGTCGATCGTTAAAAATATATAAATTTAATTACAACTTTTCTAATAACTTTGCTAAATATTGGTTTTTTTCGTTGAAATTTTCTTTAAATAGTGTAATTAACTGCCCCCCATATTTCCCTTTAGTTTTCTTAGTTATTTTTCACCGTTATATAATAAATTTTCACATTTTTCCTTCTTTTATAGTATTAAATTCATAAATAAAACATAAATTAATCTATAACTTTACTGAAAGTTGCTCTTTTACGTTCAAATTTTCTTTTTAAATAGTGTATCTCATTACCCTCCGTAGTTTTCTATAGTTTTTTTAGTAAATTTTCACAGTTTCATAACAAATTTTCATAAAATTCGTGTTCTTAGAGTCGTATTTTCATAAAATTTTAAAAATTTTACAAATCTTCATTTCTTTCGCTCTTTTTGCACTTATTAGGTCCGTCTTGTGTAGAAACTGCCATCTGCACTCTAATCTGTAAATAATAACACACGGAATTAAAGAAAATCGCTACTTACCTAAACCGAGGTATAGTGGTCGATCGTTAAAAATATATAAATTTAATTACAACTTTTCTAATAACTTTGCTAAATATTGGTCTTTTTCGTTGAAATTTTCTTTAAATAGTGTAATTAACTGCCCCCCATATTTCCCTTTAGTTTTCTTAGTTATTTTTCACCGTTATATAATAAATTTTCACATTTTTCCTTCTTTTATAGTATTAAATTCATAAATAAAACATAAATTAATCTATAACTTTACTGAAAGTTGCTCTTTTACGTTCAAATTTTCTTTTTAAATAGTGTATCTAATTACCCTCCGTAGTTTTCTATAGTTTTTTTTAGTAAATTTTCACAGTTTCATAACAAATTTTCATAAAATTCGTGTTCTTAGAGTCGTATTTTCATAAAATTTTAAAAATTTTACAAATCTTCATTTCTTTCGCTCTTTTTGCACTTATTAGGTCCGTCTTGTGTAGAAACTGCCATCTGCACTCTAATCTGTAAATAATAACACACGGAATTAAAGAAAATCGCTACTTACCTAAACCGAGGTATAGTGGTCGATCGTTAAAAATATATAAATTTAATTACAACTTTTCTAATAACTTTGCTAAATATTGGTCTTTTTCGTTGAAATTTTCTTTAAATAGTGTAATTAACTGCCCCCCATATTTCCCTTTAGTTTTCTTAGTTATTTTTCACCGTTATATAATAAATTTTCACATTTTTCCTTCTTTTATAGTATTAAATTCATAAATAAAACATAAATTAATCTATAACTTTACTGAAAGTTGCTCTTTTACGTTCAAATTTTCTTTTTAAATAGTGTATCTAATTACCCTCCGTAGTTTTCTATAGTTTTTTTAGTAAATTTTCACAGTTTCATAACAAATTTTCATAAAATTCGTGTTCTTAGAGTCGTATTTTCATAAAATTTTAAAAATTTTACAAATCTTCATTTCTTTCGCTCTTTTTGCACTTATTAGGTCCGTCTTGTGTAGAAACTGCCATCTGCACTCTAATCTGTAAATAATAACACACGGAATTAAAGAAAATCGCTACTTACCTAAACCGAGGTATAGTGGTCGATCGTTAAAAATATATAAATTTAATTACAACTTTTCTAATAACTTTGCTAAATATTGGTTTTTTTCGTTGAAATTTTCTTTAAATAGTGTAATTAACTGCCCCCCATATTTCCCTTTAGTTTTCTTAGTTATTTTTCACCGTTATATAATAAATTTTCACATTTTTCCTTCTTTTATAGTATTAAATTCATAAATAAAACATAAATTAATCTATAACTTTACTGAAAGTTGCTCTTTTACGTTCAAATTTTCTTTTTAAATAGTGTATCTCATTACCCTCCGTAGTTTTCTATAGTTTTTTTAGTAAATTTTCACAGTTTCATAACAAATTTTCATAAAATTCGTGTTCTTAGAGTCGTATTTTCATAAAATTTTAAAAATTTTACAAATCTTCATTTCTTTCGCTCTTTTTGCACTTATTAGGTCCGTCTTGTGTAGAAACTGCCATCTGCACTCTAATCTGTAAATAATAACACACGGAATTAAAGAAAATCGCTACTTACCTAAACCGAGGTATAGTGGTCGATCGTTAAAAATATATAAATTTAATTACAACTTTTCTAATAACTTTGCTAAATATTGGTCTTTTTCGTTGAAATTTTCTTTAAATAGTGTAATTAACTGCCCCCCATATTTCCCTTTAGTTTTCTTAGTTATTTTTCACCGTTATATAATAAATTTTCACATTTTTCCTTCTTTTATAGTATTAAATTCATAAATAAAACATAAATTAATCTATAACTTTACTGAAAGTTGCTCTTTTACGTTCAAATTTTCTTTTTAAATAGTGTATCTAATTACCCTCCGTAGTTTTCTATAGTTTTTTTTAGTAAATTTTCACAGTTTCATAACAAATTTTCATAAAATTCGTGTTCTTAGAGTCGTATTTTCATAAAATTTTAAAAATTTTACAAATCTTCATTTCTTTCGCTCTTTTTGCACTTATTAGGTCCGTCTTGTGTAGAAACTGCCATCTGCACTCTAATCTGTAAATAATAACACACGGAATTAAAGAAAATCGCTACTTACCTAAACCGAGGTATAGTGGTCGATCGTTAAAAATATATAAATTTAATTACAACTTTTCTAATAACTTTGCTAAATATTGGTCTTTTTCGTTGAAATTTTCTTTAAATAGTGTAATTAACTGCCCCCCATATTTCCCTTTAGTTTTCTTAGTTATTTTTCACCGTTATATAATAAATTTTCACATTTTTCCTTCTTTTATAGTATTAAATTCATAAATAAAACATAAATTAATCTATAACTTTACTGAAAGTTGCTCTTTTACGTTCAAATTTTCTTTTTAAATAGTGTATCTAATTACCCTCCGTAGTTTTCTATAGTTTTTTTAGTAAATTTCCACAGTTTCATAACAAATTTTCATAAAATTCGTGTTCTTAGAGTCGTATTTTCATAAAATTTTAAAAATTTTACAAATCTTCATTTCTTTCGCTCTTTTTGCACTTATTAGGTCCGTCTTGTGTAGAAACTGCCATCTGCACTCTAATCTGTAAATAATAACACACGGAATTAAAGAAAATCGCTACTTACCTAAACCGAGGTATAGTGGTCGATCATTAAAAATATATAAATTTAATTACAACTTTTCTAATAACTTTGCTAAATATTGGTCTTTTTCGTTGAAATTTTCTTTAAATAGTGTAATTAACTGCCCCCCATATTTCCCTTTAGTTTTCTTAGTTATTTTTCACCGTTATATAATAAATTTTCACATTTTTCCTTCTTTTATAGTATTAAATTCATAAATAAAACATAAATTAATCTATAACTTTACTGAAAGTTGCTCTTTTACGTTCAAATTTTCTTTTTAAATAGTGTATCTAATTACCCTCCGTAGTTTTCTATAGTTTTTTTAGTAAATTTTCACAGTTTCATAACAAATTTTCATAAAATTCGTGTTCTTAGAGTCGTATTTTCATAAAATTTTAAAAATTTTACAAATCTTCATTTCTTTCGCTCTTTTTGCACTTATTAGGTCCGTCTTGTGTAGAAACTGCCATCTGCACTCTAATCTGTAAATAATAACACACGGAATTAAAGAAAATCGCTACTTACCTAAACCGAGGTATAGTGGTCGATCGTTAAAAATATATAAATTTAATTACAACTTTTCTAATAACTTTGCTAAATATTGGTCTTTTTCGTTGAAATTTTCTTTAAATAGTGTAATTAACTGCCCCCCATATTTCCCTTTAGTTTTCTTAGTTATTTTTCACCGTTATATAATAAATTTTCACATTTTTCCTTCTTTTATAGTATTAAATTCATAAATAAAACATAAATTAATCTATAACTTTACTGAAAGTTGCTCTTTTACGTTCAAATTTTCTTTTTAAATAGTGTATCTAATTACCCTCCGTAGTTTTCTATAGTTTTTTTAGTAAATTTCCACAGTTTCATAACAAATTTTCATAAAATTCGTGTTCTTAGAGTCGTATTTTCATAAAATTTTAAAAATTTTACAAATCTTCATTTCTTTCGCTCTTTTTGCACTTATTAGGTCCGTCTTGTGTAGAAACTGCCATCTGCACTCTAATCTGTAAATAATAACACACGGAATTAAAGAAAATCGCTACTTACCTAAACCGAGGTATAGTGGTCGATCGTTAAAAATATATAAATTTAATTACAACTTTTCTAATAACTTTGCTAAATATTGGTCTTTTTCGTTGAAATTTTCTTTAAATAGTGTAATTAACTGCCCCCCCCCATATTTCCCTTTAGTTTTCTTAGTTATTTTTCACCGTTATATAATAAATTTTCACATTTTTCCTTCTTTTATAGTATTAAATTCATAAATAAAACATAAATTAATCTATAACTTTACTGAAAGTTGCTCTTTTACGTTCAAATTTTCTTTTTAAATAGTGTATCTAATTACCCTCCGTAGTTTTCTATAGTTTTTTTAGTAAATTTTCACAGTTTCATAACAAATTTTCATAAAATTCGTGTTCTTAGAGTCGTATTTTCATAAAATTTTAAAAATTTTACAAATCTTAATTTCTTTCGCTCTTTTTGCACTTATTAGGTCCGTCTTGTGTAGAAACTGCCATCTGCACTCTAATCTGTAAATAATAACACACGGAATTAAAGAAAATCGCTACTTACCTAAACCGAGGTATAGTGGTCGATCGTTAAAAATATATAAATTTAATTACAACTTTTCTAATAACTTTGCTAAATATTGGTTTTTTTCGTTGAAATTTTCTTTAAATAGTGTAATTAACTGCCCCCCATATTTCCCTTTAGTTTTCTTAGTTATTTTTCACCGTTATATAATAAATTTTCACATTTTTCCTTCTTTTATAGTATTAAATTCATAAATAAAACATAAATTAATCTATAACTTTACTGAAAGTTGCTCTTTTACGTTCAAATTTTCTTTTTAAATAGTGTATCTCATTACCCTCCGTAGTTTTCTATAGTTTTTTTAGTAAATTTTCACAGTTTCATAACAAATTTTCATAAAATTCGTGTTCTTAGAGTCGTATTTTCATAAAATTTTAAAAATTTTACAAATCTTCATTTCTTTCGCTCTTTTTGCACTTATTAGGTCCGTCTTGTGTAGAAACTGCCATCTGCACTCTAATCTGTAAATAATAACACACGGAATTAAAGAAAATCGCTACTTACCTAAACCGAGGTATAGTGGTCGATCGTTAAAAATATATAAATTTAATTACAACTTTTCTAATAACTTTGCTAAATATTGGTCTTTTTCGTTGAAATTTTCTTTAAATAGTGTAATTAACTGCCCCCCATATTTCCCTTTAGTTTTCTTAGTTATTTTTCACCGTTATATAATAAATTTTCACATTTTTCCTTCTTTTATAGTATTAAATTCATAAATAAAACATAAATTAATCTATAACTTTACTGAAAGTTGCTCTTTTACGTTCAAATTTTCTTTTTAAATAGTGTATCTAATTACCCTCCGTAGTTTTCTATAGTTTTTTTAGTAAATTTTCACAGTTTCATAACAAATTTTCATAAAATTCGTGTTCTTAGAGTCGTATTTTCATAAAATTTTAAAAATTTTACAAATCTTCATTTCTTTCGCTCTTTTTGCACTTATTAGGTCCGTCTTGTGTAGAAACTGCCATCTGCACTCTAATCTGTAAATAATAACACACGGAATTAAAGAAAATCGCTACTTACCTAAACCGAGGTATAGTGGTCGATCGTTAAAAATATATAAATTTAATTACAACTTTTCTAATAACTTTGCTAAATATTGGTCTTTTTCGTTGAAATTTTCTTTAAATAGTGTAATTAACTGCCCCCCATATTTCCCTTTAGTTTTCTTAGTTATTTTTCACCGTTATATAATAAATTTTCACATTTTTCCTTCTTTTATAGTATTAAATTCATAAATAAAACATAAATTAATCTATAACTTTACTGAAAGTTGCTCTTTTACGTTCAAATTTTCTTTTTAAATAGTGTATCTAATTACCCTCCGTAGTTTTCTATAGTTTTTTTAGTAAATTTCCACAGTTTCATAACAAATTTTCATAAAATTCGTGTTCTTAGAGTCGTATTTTCATAAAATTTTAAAAATTTTACAAATCTTCATTTCTTTCGCTCTTTTTGCACTTATTAGGTCCGTCTTGTGTAGAAACTGCCATCTGCACTCTAATCTGTAAATAATAACACACGGAATTAAAGAAAATCGCTACTTACCTAAACCGAGGTATAGTGGTCGATCGTTAAAAATATATAAATTTAATTACAACTTTTCTAATAACTTTGCTAAATATTGGTCTTTTTCGTTGAAATTTTCTTTAAATAGTGTAATTAACTGCCCCCCATATTTCCCTTTAGTTTTCTTAGTTATTTTTCACCGTTATATAATAAATTTTCACATTTTTCCTTCTTTTATAGTATTAAATTCATAAATAAAACATAAATTAATCTATAACTTTACTGAAAGTTGCTCTTTTACGTTCAAATTTTCTTTTTAAATAGTGTATCTAATTACCCTCCGTAGTTTTCTATAGTTTTTTTAGTAAATTTTCACAGTTTCATAACAAATTTTCATAAAATTCGTGTTCTTAGAGTCGTATTTTCATAAAATTTTAAAAATTTTACAAATCTTCATTTCTTTCGCTCTTTTTGCACTTATTAGGTCCGTCTTGTGTAGAAACTGCCATCTGCACTCTAATCTGTAAATAATAACACACGGAATTAAAGAAAATCGCTACTTACCTAAACCGAGGTATAGTGGTCGATCGTTAAAAATATATAAATTTAATTACAACTTTTCTAATAACTTTGCTAAATATTGGTCTTTTTCGTTGAAATTTTCTTTAAATAGTGTAATTAACTGCCCCCCATATTTCCCTTTAGTTTTCTTAGTTATTTTTCACCGTTATATAATAAATTTTCACATTTTTCCTTCTTTTATAGTATTAAATTCATAAATAAAACATAAATTAATCTATAACTTTACTGAAAGTTGCTCTTTTACGTTCAAATTTTCTTTTTAAATAGTGTATCTAATTACCCTCCGTAGTTTTCTATAGTTTTTTTAGTAAATTTTCACAGTTTCATAACAAATTTTCATAAAATTCGTGTTCTTAGAGTCGTATTTTCATAAAATTTTAAAAATTTTACAAATCTTCATTTCTTTCGCTCTTTTTGCACTTATTAGGTCCGTCTTGTGTAGAAACTGCCATCTGCACTCTAATCTGTAAATAATAACACACGGAATTAAAGAAAATCGCTACTTACCTAAACCGAGGTATAGTGGTCGATCGTTAAAAATATATAAATTTAATTACAACTTTTCTAATAACTTTGCTAAATATTGGTCTTTTTCGTTGAAATTTTCTTTAAATAGTGTAATTAACTGCCCCCCATATTTCCCTTTAGTTTTCTTAGTTATTTTTCACCGTTATATAATAAATTTTCACATTTTTCCTTCTTTTATAGTATTAAATTCATAAATAAAACATAAATTAATCTATAACTTTACTGAAAGTTGCTCTTTTACGTTCAAATTTTCTTTTTAAATAGTGTATCTAATTACCCTCCGTAGTTTTCTATAGTTTTTTTAGTAAATTTTCACAGTTTCATAACAAATTTTCATAAAATTCGTGTTCTTAGAGTCGTATTTTCATAAAATTTTAAAAATTTTACAAATCTTCATTTCTTTCGCTCTTTTTGCACTTATTAGGTCCGTCTTGTGTAGAAACTGCCATCTGCACTCTAATCTGTAAATAATAACACACGGAATTAAAGAAAATCGCTACTTACCTAAACCGAGGTATAGTGGTCGATCGTTAAAAATATATAAATTTAATTACAACTTTTCTAATAACTTTGCTAAATATTGGTCTTTTTCGTTGAAATTTTCTTTAAATAGTGTAATTAACTGCCCCCCATATTTCCCTTTAGTTTTCTTAGTTATTTTTCACCGTTATATAATAAATTTTCACATTTTTCCTTCTTTTATAGTATTAAATTCATAAATAAAACATAAATTAATCTATAACTTTACTGAAAGTTGCTCTTTTACGTTCAAATTTTCTTTTTAAATAGTGTATCTAATTACCCTCCGTAGTTTTCTATAGTTTTTTTAGTAAATTTTCACAGTTTCATAACAAATTTTCATAAAATTCGTGTTCTTAGAGTCGTATTTTCATAAAATTTTAAAAATTTTACAAATCTTCATTTCTTTCGCTCTTTTTGCACTTATTAGGTCCGTCTTGTGTAGAAACTGCCATCTGCACTCTAATCTGTAAATAATAACACACGGAATTAAAGAAAATCGCTACTTACCTAAACCGAGGTATAGTGGTCGATCGTTAAAAATATATAAATTTAATTACAACTTTTCTAATAACTTTGCTAAATATTGGTCTTTTTCGTTGAAATTTTCTTTAAATAGTGTAATTAACTGCCCCCCATATTTCCCTTTAGTTTTCTTAGTTATTTTTCACCGTTATATAATAAATTTTCACATTTTTCCTTCTTTTATAGTATTAAATTCATAAATAAAACATAAATTAATCTATAACTTTACTGAAAGTTGCTCTTTTACGTTCAAATTTTCTTTTTAAATAGTGTATCTAATTACCCTCCGTAGTTTTCTATAGTTTTTTTAGTAAATTTTCACAGTTTCATAACAAATTTTCATAAAATTCGTGTTCTTAGAGTCGTATTTTCATAAAATTTTAAAAATTTTACAAATCTTCATTTCTTTCGCTCTTTTTGCACTTATTAGGTCCGTCTTGTGTAGAAACTGCCATCTGCACTCTAATCTGTAAATAATAACACACGGAATTAAAGAAAATCGCTACTTACCTAAACCGAGGTATAGTGGTCGATCGTTAAAAATATATAAATTTAATTACAACTTTTCTAATAACTTTGCTAAATATTGGTCTTTTTCGTTGAAATTTTCTTTAAATAGTGTAATTAACTGCCCCCCATATTTCCCTTTAGTTTTCTTAGTTATTTTTCACCGTTATATAATAAATTTTCACATTTTTCCTTCTTTTATAGTATTAAATTCATAAATAAAACATAAATTAATCTATAACTTTACTGAAAGTTGCTCTTTTACGTTCAAATTTTCTTTTTAAATAGTGTATCTAATTACCCTCCGTAGTTTTCTATAGTTTTTTTAGTAAATTTTCACAGTTTCATAACAAATTTTCATAAAATTCGTGTTCTTAGAGTCGTATTTTCATAAAATTTTAAAAATTTTACAAATCTTCATTTCTTTCGCTCTTTTTGCACTTATTAGGTCCGTCTTGTGTAGAAACTGCCATCTGCACTCTAATCTGTAAATAATAACACACGGAATTAAAGAAAATCGCTACTTACCTAAACCGAGGTATAGTGGTCGATCGTTAAAAATATATAAATTTAATTACAACTTTTCTAATAACTTTGCTAAATATTGGTCTTTTTCGTTGAAATTTTCTTTAAATAGTGTAATTAACTGCCCCCCATATTTCCCTTTAGTTTTCTTAGTTATTTTTCACCGTTATATAATAAATTTTCACATTTTTCCTTCTTTTATAGTATTAAATTCATAAATAAAACATAAATTAATCTATAACTTTACTGAAAGTTGCTCTTTTACGTTCAAATTTTCTTTTTAAATAGTGTATCTAATTACCCTCCGTAGTTTTCTATAGTTTTTTTAGTAAATTTCCACAGTTTCATAACAAATTTTCATAAAATTCGTGTTCTTAGAGTCGTATTTTCATAAAATTTAAAAAATTTTACAAATCTTCATTTCTTTCGCTCTTTTTGCACTTATTAGGTCCGTCTTGTGTAGAAACTGCCATCTGCACTCTAATCTGTAAATAATAACACACGGAATTAAAGAAAATCGCTACTTACCTAAACCGAGGTATAGTGGTCGATCGTTAAAAATATATAAATTTAATTACAACTTTTCTAATAACTTTGCTAAATATTGGTCTTTTTCGTTGAAATTTTCTTTAAATAGTGTAATTAACTGCCCCCCCCCATATTTCCCTTTAGTTTTCTTAGTTATTTTTCACCGTTATATAATAAATTTTCACATTTTTTCTTCTTTTATAGTATTAAATTCATAAATAAAACATAAATTAATCTATAACTTTACTGAAAGTTGCTCTTTTACGTTCAAATTTTCTTTTTAAATAGTGTATCTAATTACCCTCCGTAGTTTTCTATAGTTTTTTTAGTAAATTTTCACAGTTTCATAACAAATTTTCATAAAATTCGTGTTCTTAGAGTCGTATTTTCATAAAATTTTAAAAATTTTACAAATCTTCATTTCTTTCGCTCTTTTTGCACTTATTAGGTCCGTCTTGTGTAGAAACTGCCATCTGCACTCTAATCTGTCAATAATAACACACGGAATTAAAGAAAATCGCTACTTACCTAAACCGAGGTATAGTGGTCGATCGTTAAAAATATATAAATTTAATTACAACTTTTCTAATAACTTTGCTAAATATTGGTCTTTTTCGTTGAAATTTTCTTTAAATAGTGTAATTAACTGCCCCCCATATTTCCCTTTAGTTTTCTTAGTTATTTTTCACCGTTATATAATAAATTTTCACATTTTTCCTTCTTTTATAGTATTAAATTCATAAATAAAACATAAATTAATCTATAACTTTACTGAAAGTTGCTCTTTTACGTTCAAATTTTCTTTTTAAATAGTGTATCTAATTACCCTCCGTAGTTTTCTATAGTTTTTTTAGTAAATTTTCACAGTTTCATAACAAATTTTCATAAAATTCGTGTTCTTAGAGTCGTATTTTCATAAAATTTTAAAAATTTTACAAATCTTCATTTCTTTCGCTCTTTTTGCACTTATTAGGTCCGTCTTGTGTAGAAACTGCCATCTGCACTCTAATCTGTAAATAATAACACACGGAATTAAAGAAAATCGCTACTTACCTAAACCGAGGTATAGTGGTCGATCGTTAAAAATATATAAATTTAATTACAACTTTTCTAATAACTTTGCTAAATATTGGTCTTTTTCGTTGAAATTTTCTTTAAATAGTGTAATTAACTGCCCCCCATATTTCCCTTTAGTTTTCTTAGTTATTTTTCACCGTTATATAATAAATTTTCACATTTTTCCTTCTTTTATAGTATTAAATTCATAAATAAAACATAAATTAATCTATAACTTTACTGAAAGTTGCTCTTTTACGTTCAAATTTTCTTTTTAAATAGTGTATCTAATTACCCTCCGTAGTTTTCTATAGTTTTTTTAGTAAATTTCCACAGTTTCATAACAAATTTTCATAAAATTCGTGTTCTTAGAGTCGTATTTTCATAAAATTTTAAAAATTTTACAAATCTTCATTTCTTTCGCTCTTTTTGCACTTATTAGGTCCGTCTTGTGTAGAAACTGCCATCTGCACTCTAATCTGTAAATAATAACACACGGAATTAAAGAAAATCGCTACTTACCTAAACCGAGGTATAGTGGTCGATCGTTAAAAATATATAAATTTAATTACAACTTTTCTAATAACTTTGCTAAATATTGGTCTTTTTCGTTGAAATTTTCTTTAAATAGTGTAATTAACTGCCCCCCATATTTCCCTTTAGTTTTCTTAGTTATTTTTCACCGTTATATAATAAATTTTCACATTTTTCCTTCTTTTATAGTATTAAATTCATAAATAAAACATAAATTAATCTATAACTTTACTGAAAGTTGCTCTTTTACGTTCAAATTTTCTTTTTAAATAGTGTATCTAATTACCCTCCGTAGTTTTCTATAGTTTTTTTAGTAAATTTTCACAGTTTCATAACAAATTTTCATAAAATTCGTGTTCTTAGAGTCGTATTTTCATAAAATTTTAAAAATTTTACAAATCTTCATTTCTTTCGCTCTTTTTGCACTTATTAGGTCCGTCTTGTGTAGAAACTGCCATCTGCACTCTAATCTGTAAATAATAACACACGGAATTAAAGAAAATCGCTACTTACCTAAACCGAGGTATAGTGGTCGATCGTTAAAAATATATAAATTTAATTACAACTTTTCTAATAACTTTGCTAAATATTGGTCTTTTTCGTTGAAATTTTCTTTAAATAGTGTAATTAACTGCCCCCCATATTTCCCTTTAGTTTTCTTAGTTATTTTTCACCGTTATATAATAAATTTTCACATTTTTCCTTCTTTTATAGTATTAAATTCATAAATAAAACATAAATTAATCTATAACTTTACTGAAAGTTGCTCTTTTACGTTCAAATTTTCTTTTTAAATAGTGTATCTAATTACCCTCCGTAGTTTTCTATAGTTTTTTTAGTAAATTTTCACAGTTTCATAACAAATTTTCATAAAATTCGTGTTCTTAGAGTCGTATTTTCATAAAATTTTAAAAATTTTACAAATCTTCATTTCTTTCGCTCTTTTTGCACTTATTAGGTCCGTCTTGTGTAGAAACTGCCATCTGCACTCTAATCTGTAAATAATAACACACGGAATTAAAGAAAATCGCTACTTACCTAAACCGAGGTATAGTGGTCGATCGTTAAAAATATATAAATTTAATTACAACTTTTCTAATAACTTTGCTAAATATTGGTCTTTTTCGTTGAAATTTTCTTTAAATAGTGTAATTAACTGCCCCCCCATATTTCCCTTTAGTTTTCTTAGTTATTTTTCACCGTTATATAATAAATTTTCACATTTTTCCTTCTTTTATAGTATTAAATTCATAAATAAAACATAAATTAATCTATAACTTTACTGAAAGTTGCTCTTTTACGTTCAAATTTTCTTTTTAAATAGTGTATCTAATTACCCTCCGTAGTTTTCTATAGTTTTTTTAGTAAATTTTCACAGTTTCATAACAAATTTTCATAAAATTCGTGTTCTTAGAGTCGTATTTTCATAAAATTTTAAAAATTTTACAAATCTTCATTTCTTTCGCTCTTTTTGCACTTATTAGGTCCGTCTTGTGTAGAAACTGCCATCTGCACTCTAATCTGTAAATAATAACACACGGAATTAAAGAAAATCGCTACTTACCTAAACCGAGGTATAGTGGTCGATCGTTAAAAATATATAAATTTAATTACAACTTTTCTAATAACTTTGCTAAATATTGGTCTTTTTCGTTGAAATTTTCTTTAAATAGTGTAATTAACTGCCCCCCATATTTCCCTTTAGTTTTCTTAGTTATTTTTCACCGTTATATAATAAATTTTCACATTTTTCCTTCTTTTATAGTATTAAATTCATAAATAAAACATAAATTAATCTATAACTTTACTGAAAGTTGCTCTTTTACGTTCAAATTTTCTTTTTAAATAGTGTATCTAATTACCCTCCGTAGTTTTCTATAGTTTTTTTAGTAAATTTTCACAGTTTCATAACAAATTTTCATAAAATTCGTGTTCTTAGAGTCGTATTTTCATAAAATTTTAAAAATTTTACAAATCTTCATTTCTTTCGCTCTTTTTGCACTTATTAGGTCCGTCTTGTGTAGAAACTGCCATCTGCACTCTAATCTGTAAATAATAACACACGGAATTAAAGAAAATCGCTACTTACCTAAACCGAGGTATAGTGGTCGATCGTTAAAAATATATAAATTTAATTACAACTTTTCTAATAACTTTGCTAAATATTGGTCTTTTTCGTTGAAATTTTCTTTAAATAGTGTAATTAACTGCCCCCCATATTTCCCTTTAGTTTTCTTAGTTATTTTTCACCGTTATATAATAAATTTTCACATTTTTCCTTCTTTTATAGTATTAAATTCATAAATAAAACATAAATTAATCTATAACTTTACTGAAAGTTGCTCTTTTACGTTCAAATTTTCTTTTTAAATAGTGTATCTAATTACCCTCCGTAGTTTTCTATAGTTTTTTTAGTAAATTTTCACAGTTTCATAACAAATTTTCATAAAATTCGTGTTCTTAGAGTCGTATTTTCATAAAATTTTAAAAATTTTACAAATCTTCATTTCTTTCGCTCTTTTTGCACTTATTAGGTCCGTCTTGTGTAGAAACTGCCATCTGCACTCTAATCTGTAAATAATAACACACGGAATTAAAGAAAATCGCTACTTACCTAAACCGAGGTATAGTGGTCGATCGTTAAAAATATATAAATTTAATTACAACTTTTCTAATAACTTTGCTAAATATTGGTCTTTTTCGTTGAAATTTTCTTTAAATAGTGTAATTAACTGCCCCCCATATTTCCCTTTAGTTTTCTTAGTTATTTTTCACCGTTATATAATAAATTTTCACATTTTTCCTTCTTTTATAGTATTAAATTCATAAATAAAACATAAATTAATCTATAACTTTACTGAAAGTTGCTCTTTTACGTTCAAATTTTCTTTTTAAATAGTGTATCTAATTACCCTCCGTAGTTTTCTATAGTTTTTTTAGTAAATTTTCACAGTTTCATAACAAATTTTCATAAAATTCGTGTTCTTAGAGTCGTATTTTCATAAAATTTTAAAAATTTTACAAATCTTCATTTCTTTCGCTCTTTTTGCACTTATTAGGTCCGTCTTGTGTAGAAACTGCCATCTGCACTCTAATCTGTAAATAATAACACACGGAATTAAAGAAAATCGCTACTTACCTAAACCGAGGTATAGTGGTCGATCGTTAAAAATATATAAATTTAATTACAACTTTTCTAATAACTTTGCTAAATATTGGTCTTTTTCGTTGAAATTTTCTTTAAATAGTGTAATTAACTGCCCCCCATATTTCCCTTTAGTTTTCTTAGTTATTTTTCACCGTTATATAATAAATTTTCACATTTTTCCTTCTTTTATAGTATTAAATTCATAAATAAAACATAAATTAATCTATAACTTTACTGAAAGTTGCTCTTTTACGTTCAAATTTTCTTTTTAAATAGTGTATCTAATTACCCTCCGTAGTTTTCTATAGTTTTTTTAGTAAATTTTCACAGTTTCATAACAAATTTTCATAAAATTCGTGTTCTTAGAGTCGTATTTTCATAAAATTTTAAAAATTTTACAAATCTTCATTTCTTTCGCTCTTTTTGCACTTATTAGGTCCGTCTTGTGTAGAAACTGCCATCTGCACTCTAATCTGTAAATAATAACACACGGAATTAAAGAAAATCGCTACTTACCTAAACCGAGGTATAGTGGTCGATCGTTAAAAATATATAAATTTAATTACAACTTTTCTAATAACTTTGCTAAATATTGGTCTTTTTCGTTGAAATTTTCTTTAAATAGTGTAATTAACTGCCCCCCATATTTCCCTTTAGTTTTCTTAGTTATTTTTCACCGTTATATAATAAATTTTCACATTTTTCCTTCTTTTATAGTATTAAATTCATAAATAAAACATAAATTAATCTATAACTTTACTGAAAGTTGCTCTTTTACGTTCAAATTTTCTTTTTAAATAGTGTATCTAATTACCCTCCGTAGTTTTCTATAGTTTTTTTAGTAAATTTTCACAGTTTCATAACAAATTTTCATAAAATTCGTGTTCTTAGAGTCGTATTTTCATAAAATTTTAAAAATTTTACAAATCTTCATTTCTTTCGCTCTTTTTGCACTTATTAGGTCCGTCTTGTGTAGAAACTGCCATCTGCACTCTAATCTGTAAATAATAACACACGGAATTAAAGAAAATCGCTACTTACCTAAACCGAGGTATAGTGGTCGATCGTTAAAAATATATAAATTTAATTACAACTTTTCTAATAACTTTGCTAAATATTGGTCTTTTTCGTTGAAATTTTCTTTAAATAGTGTAATTAACTGCCCCCCATATTTCCCTTTAGTTTTCTTAGTTATTTTTCACCGTTATATAATAAATTTTCACATTTTTCCTTCTTTTATAGTATTAAATTCATAAATAAAACATAAATTAATCTATAACTTTACTGAAAGTTGCTCTTTTACGTTCAAATTTTCTTTTTAAATAGTGTATCTAATTACCCTCCGTAGTTTTCTATAGTTTTTTTAGTAAATTTCCACAGTTTCATAACAAATTTTCATAAAATTCGTGTTCTTAGAGTCGTATTTTCATAAAATTTTAAAAATTTTACAAATCTTCATTTCTTTCGCTCTTTTTGCACTTATTAGGTCCGTCTTGTGTAGAAACTGCCATCTGCACTCTAATCTGTAAATAATAACACACGGAATTAAAGAAAATCGCTACTTACCTAAACCGAGGTATAGTGGTCGATCGTTAAAAATATATAAATTTAATTACAACTTTTCTAATAACTTTGCTAAATATTGGTCTTTTTCGTTGAAATTTTCTTTAAATAGTGTAATTAACTGCCCCCCCCCCATATTTCCCTTTAGTTTTCTTAGTTATTTTTCACCGTTATATAATAAATTTTCACATTTTTTCTTCTTTTATAGTATTAAATTCATAAATAAAACATAAATTAATCTATAACTTTACTGAAAGTTGCTCTTTTACGTTCAAATTTTCTTTTTAAATAGTGTATCTAATTACCCTCCGTAGTTTTCTATAGTTTTTTTAGTAAATTTTCACAGTTTCATAACAAATTTTCATAAAATTCGTGTTCTTAGAGTCGTATTTTCATAAAATTTTAAAAATTTTACAAATCTTCATTTCTTTCGCTCTTTTTGCACTTATTAGGTCCGTCTTGTGTAGAAACTGCCATCTGCACTCTAATCTGTCAATAATAACACACGGAATTAAAGAAAATCGCTACTTACCTAAACCGAGGTATAGTGGTCGATCGTTAAAAATATATAAATTTAATTACAACTTTTCTAATAACTTTGCTAAATATTGGTCTTTTTCGTTGAAATTTTCTTTAAATAGTGTAATTAACTGCCCCCCATATTTCCCTTTAGTTTTCTTAGTTATTTTTCACCGTTATATAATAAATTTTCACATTTTTCCTTCTTTTATAGTATTAAATTCATAAATAAAACATAAATTAATCTATAACTTTACTGAAAGTTGCTCTTTTACGTTCAAATTTTCTTTTTAAATAGTGTATCTAATTACCCTCCGTAGTTTTCTATAGTTTTTTTAGTAAATTTTCACAGTTTCATAACAAATTTTCATAAAATTCGTGTTCTTAGAGTCGTATTTTCATAAAATTTTAAAAATTTTACAAATCTTCATTTCTTTCGCTCTTTTTGCACTTATTAGGTCCGTCTTGTGTAGAAACTGCCATCTGCACTCTAATCTGTAAATAATAACACACGGAATTAAAGAAAATCGCTACTTACCTAAACCGAGGTATAGTGGTCGATCGTTAAAAATATATAAATTTAATTACAACTTTTCTAATAACTTTGCTAAATATTGGTCTTTTTCGTTGAAATTTTCTTTAAATAGTGTAATTAACTGCCCCCCATATTTCCCTTTAGTTTTCTTAGTTATTTTTCACCGTTATATAATAAATTTTCACATTTTTCCTTCTTTTATAGTATTAAATTCATAAATAAAACATAAATTAATCTATAACTTTACTGAAAGTTGCTCTTTTACGTTCAAATTTTCTTTTTAAATAGTGTATCTAATTACCCTCCGTAGTTTTCTATAGTTTTTTTAGTAAATTTTCACAGTTTCATAACAAATTTTCATAAAATTCGTGTTCTTAGAGTCGTATTTTCATAAAATTTTAAAAATTTTACAAATCTTCATTTCTTTCGCTCTTTTTGCACTTATTAGGTCCGTCTTGTGTAGAAACTGCCATCTGCACTCTAATCTGTAAATAATAACACACGGAATTAAAGAAAATCGCTACTTACCTAAACCGAGGTATAGTGGTCGATCGTTAAAAATATATAAATTTAATTACAACTTTTCTAATAACTTTGCTAAATATTGGTCTTTTTCGTTGAAATTTTCTTTAAATAGTGTAATTAACTGCCCCCCATATTTCCCTTTAGTTTTCTTAGTTATTTTTCACCGTTATATAATAAATTTTCACATTTTTCCTTCTTTTATAGTATTAAATTCATAAATAAAACATAAATTAATCTATAACTTTACTGAAAGTTGCTCTTTTACGTTCAAATTTTCTTTTTAAATAGTGTATCTAATTACCCTCCGTAGTTTTCTATAGTTTTTTTAGTAAATTTTCACAGTTTCATAACAAATTTTCATAAAATTCGTGTTCTTAGAGTCGTATTTTCATAAAATTTTAAAAATTTTACAAATCTTCATTTCTTTCGCTCTTTTTGCACTTATTAGGTCCGTCTTGTGTAGAAACTGCCATCTGCACTCTAATCTGTAAATAATAACACACGGAATTAAAGAAAATCGCTACTTACCTAAACCGAGGTATAGTGGTCGATCGTTAAAAATATATAAATTTAATTACAACTTTTCTAATAACTTTGCTAAATATTGGTCTTTTTCGTTGAAATTTTCTTTAAATAGTGTAATTAACTGCCCCCCATATTTCCCTTTAGTTTTCTTAGTTATTTTTCACCGTTATATAATAAATTTTCACATTTTTCCTTCTTTTATAGTATTAAATTCATAAATAAAACATAAATTAATCTATAACTTTACTGAAAGTTGCTCTTTTACGTTCAAATTTTCTTTTTAAATAGTGTATCTAATTACCCTCCGTAGTTTTCTATAGTTTTTTTAGTAAATTTTCACAGTTTCATAACAAATTTTCATAAAATTCGTGTTCTTAGAGTCGTATTTTCATAAAATTTTAAAAATTTTACAAATCTTCATTTCTTTCGCTCTTTTTGCACTTATTAGGTCCGTCTTGTGTAGAAACTGCCATCTGCACTCTAATCTGTAAATAATAACACACGGAATTAAAGAAAATCGCTACTTACCTAAACCGAGGTATAGTGGTCGATCGTTAAAAATATATAAATTTAATTACAACTTTTCTAATAACTTTGCTAAATATTGGTCTTTTTCGTTGAAATTTTCTTTAAATAGTGTAATTAACTGCCCCCCCATATTTCCCTTTAGTTTTCTTAGTTATTTTTCACCGTTATATAATAAATTTTCACATTTTTCCTTCTTTTATAGTATTAAATTCATAAATAAAACATAAATTAATCTATAACTTTACTGAAAGTTGCTCTTTTACGTTCAAATTTTCTTTTTAAATAGTGTATCTAATTACCCTCCGTAGTTTTCTATAGTTTTTTTAGTAAATTTTCACAGTTTCATAACAAATTTTCATAAAATTCGTGTTCTTAGAGTCGTATTTTCATAAAATTTTAAAAATTTTACAAATCTTCATTTCTTTCGCTCTTTTTGCACTTATTAGGTCCGTCTTGTGTAGAAACTGCCATCTGCACTCTAATCTGTAAATAATAACACACGGAATTAAAGAAAATCGCTACTTACCTAAACCGAGGTATAGTGGTCGATCGTTAAAAATATATAAATTTAATTACAACTTTTCTAATAACTTTGCTAAATATTGGTCTTTTTCGTTGAAATTTTCTTTAAATAGTGTAATTAACTGCCCCCCATATTTCCCTTTAGTTTTCTTAGTTATTTTTCACCGTTATATAATAAATTTTCACATTTTTCCTTCTTTTATAGTATTAAATTCATAAATAAAACATAAATTAATCTATAACTTTACTGAAAGTTGCTCTTTTACGTTCAAATTTTCTTTTTAAATAGTGTATCTAATTACCCTCCGTAGTTTTCTATAGTTTTTTTAGTAAATTTTCACAGTTTCATAACAAATTTTCATAAAATTCGTGTTCTTAGAGTCGTATTTTCATAAAATTTTAAAAATTTTACAAATCTTCATTTCTTTCGCTCTTTTTGCACTTATTAGGTCCGTCTTGTGTAGAAACTGCCATCTGCACTCTAATCTGTAAATAATAACACACGGAATTAAAGAAAATCGCTACTTACCTAAACCGAGGTATAGTGGTCGATCGTTAAAAATATATAAATTTAATTACAACTTTTCTAATAACTTTGCTAAATATTGGTCTTTTTCGTTGAAATTTTCTTTAAATAGTGTAATTAACTGCCCCCCATATTTCCCTTTAGTTTTCTTAGTTATTTTTCACCGTTATATAATAAATTTTCACATTTTTCCTTCTTTTATAGTATTAAATTCATAAATAAAACATAAATTAATCTATAACTTTACTGAAAGTTGCTCTTTTACGTTCAAATTTTCTTTTTAAATAGTGTATCTAATTACCCTCCGTAGTTTTCTATAGTTTTTTTAGTAAATTTTCACAGTTTCATAACAAATTTTCATAAAATTCGTGTTCTTAGAGTCGTATTTTCATAAAATTTTAAAAATTTTACAAATCTTCATTTCTTTCGCTCTTTTTGCACTTATTAGGTCCGTCTTGTGTAGAAACTGCCATCTGCACTCTAATCTGTAAATAATAACACACGGAATTAAAGAAAATCGCTACTTACCTAAACCGAGGTATAGTGGTCGATCGTTAAAAATATATAAATTTAATTACAACTTTTCTAATAACTTTGCTAAATATTGGTCTTTTTCGTTGAAATTTTCTTTAAATAGTGTAATTAACTGCCCCCCCATATTTCCCTTTAGTTTTCTTAGTTATTTTTCACCGTTATATAATAAATTTTCACATTTTTCCTTCTTTTATAGTATTAAATTCATAAATAAAACATAAATTAATCTATAACTTTACTGAAAGTTGCTCTTTTACGTTCAAATTTTCTTTTTAAATAGTGTATCTAATTACCCTCCGTAGTTTTCTATAGTTTTTTTAGTAAATTTTCACAGTTTCATAACAAATTTTCATAAAATTCGTGTTCTTAGAGTCGTATTTTCATAAAATTTTAAAAATTTTACAAATCTTCATTTCTTTCGCTCTTTTTGCACTTATTAGGTCCGTCTTGTGTAGAAACTGCCATCTGCACTCTAATCTGTAAATAATAACACACGGAATTAAAGAAAATCGCTACTTACCTAAACCGAGGTATAGTGGTCGATCGTTAAAAATATATAAATTTAATTACAACTTTTCTAATAACTTTGCTAAATATTGGTCTTTTTCGTTGAAATTTTCTTTAAATAGTGTAATTAACTGCCCCCCATATTTCCCTTTAGTTTTCTTAGTTATTTTTCACCGTTATATAATAAATTTTCACATTTTTCCTTCTTTTATAGTATTAAATTCATAAATAAAACATAAATTAATCTATAACTTTACTGAAAGTTGCTCTTTTACGTTCAAATTTTCTTTTTAAATAGTGTATCTAATTACCCTCCGTAGTTTTCTATAGTTTTTTTAGTAAATTTCCACAGTTTCATAACAAATTTTCATAAAATTCGTGTTCTTAGAGTCGTATTTTCATAAAATTTTAAAAATTTTACAAATCTTCATTTCTTTCGCTCTTTTTGCACTTATTAGGTCCGTCTTGTGTAGAAACTGCCATCTGCACTCTAATCTGTAAATAATAACACACGGAATTAAAGAAAATCGCTACTTACCTAAACCGAGGTATAGTGGTCGATCGTTAAAAATATATAAATTTAATTACAACTTTTCTAATAACTTTGCTAAATATTGGTCTTTTTCGTTGAAATTTTCTTTAAATAGTGTAATTAACTGCCCCCCATATTTCCCTTTAGTTTTCTTAGTTATTTTTCACCGTTATATAATAAATTTTCACATTTTTCCTTCTTTTATAGTATTAAATTCATAAATAAAACATAAATTAATCTATAACTTTACTGAAAGTTGCTCTTTTACGTTCAAATTTTCTTTTTAAATAGTGTATCTAATTACCCTCCGTAGTTTTCTATAGTTTTTTTAGTAAATTTTCACAGTTTCATAACAAATTTTCATAAAATTCGTGTTCTTAGAGTCGTATTTTCATAAAATTTTAAAAATTTTACAAATCTTCATTTCTTTCGCTCTTTTTGCACTTATTAGGTCCGTCTTGTGTAGAAACTGCCATCTGCACTCTAATCTGTAAATAATAACACACGGAATTAAAGAAAATCGCTACTTACCTAAACCGAGGTATAGTGGTCGATCGTTAAAAATATATAAATTTAATTACAACTTTTCTAATAACTTTGCTAAATATTGGTCTTTTTCGTTGAAATTTTCTTTAAATAGTGTAATTAACTGCCCCCCATATTTTCCTTTAGTTTTCTTAGTTATTTTTCACCGTTATATAATAAATTTTCACATTTTTCCTTCTTTTATAGTATTAAATTCATAAATAAAACATAAATTAATCTATAACTTTACTGAAAGTTGCTCTTTTACGTTCAAATTTTCTTTTTAAATAGTGTATCTAATTACCCTCCGTAGTTTTCTATAGTTTTTTTAGTAAATTTCCACAGTTTCATAACAAATTTTCATAAAATTCGTGTTCTTAGAGTCGTATTTTCATAAAATTTTAAAAATTTTACAAATCTTCATTTCTTTCGCTCTTTTTGCACTTATTAGGTCCGTCTTGTGTAGAAACTGCCATCTGCACTCTAATCTGTAAATAATAACACACGGAATTAAAGAAAATCGCTACTTACCTAAACCGAGGTATAGTGGTCGATCGTTAAAAATATATAAATTTAATTACAACTTTTCTAATAACTTTGCTAAATATTGGTCTTTTTCGTTGAAATTTTCTTTAAATAGTGTAATTAACTGCCCCCCCCCATATTTCCCTTTAGTTTTCTTAGTTATTTTTCACCGTTATATAATAAATTTTCACATTTTTCCTTCTTTTATAGTATTAAATTCATAAATAAAACATAAATTAATCTATAACTTTACTGAAAGTTGCTCTTTTACGTTCAAATTTTCTTTTTAAATAGTGTATCTAATTACCCTCCGTAGTTTTCTATAGTTTTTTTAGTAAATTTTCACAGTTTCATAACAAATTTTCATAAAATTCGTGTTCTTAGAGTCGTATTTTCATAAAATTTTAAAAATTTTACAAATCTTCATTTCTTTCGCTCTTTTTGCACTTATTAGGTCCGTCTTGTGTAGAAACTGCCATCTGCACTCTAATCTGTAAATAATAACACACGGAATTAAAGAAAATCGCTACTTACCTAAACCGAGGTATAGTGGTCGATCGTTAAAAATATATAAATTTAATTACAACTTTTCTAATAACTTTGCTAAATATTGGTCTTTTTCGTTGAAATTTTCTTTAAATAGTGTAATTAACTGCCCCCCATATTTCCCTTTAGTTTTCTTAGTTATTTTTCACCGTTATATAATAAATTTTCACATTTTTCCTTCTTTTATAGTATTAAATTCATAAATAAAACATAAATTAATCTATAACTTTACTGAAAGTTGCTCTTTTACGTTCAAATTTTCTTTTTAAATAGTGTATCTAATTACCCTCCGTAGTTTTCTATAGTTTTTTTTAGTAAATTTTCACAGTTTCATAACAAATTTTCATAAAATTCGTGTTCTTAGAGTCGTATTTTCATAAAATTTTAAAAATTTTACAAATCTTCATTTCTTTCGCTCTTTTTGCACTTATTAGGTCCGTCTTGTGTAGAAACTGCCATCTGCACTCTAATCTGTAAATAATAACACACGGAATTAAAGAAAATCGCTACTTACCTAAACCGAGGTATAGTGGTCGATCGTTAAAAATATATAAATTTAATTACAACTTTTCTAATAACTTTGCTAAATATTGGTCTTTTTCGTTGAAATTTTCTTTAAATAGTGTAATTAACTGCCCCCCATATTTCCCTTTAGTTTTCTTAGTTATTTTTCACCGTTATATAATAAATTTTCACATTTTTCCTTCTTTTATAGTATTAAATTCATAAATAAAACATAAATTAATCTATAACTTTACTGAAAGTTGCTCTTTTACGTTCAAATTTTCTTTTTAAATAGTGTATCTAATTACCCTCCGTAGTTTTCTATAGTTTTTTTAGTAAATTTTCACAGTTTCATAACAAATTTTCATAAAATTCGTGTTCTTAGAGTCGTATTTTCATAAAATTTTAAAAATTTTACAAATCTTCATTTCTTTCGCTCTTTTTGCACTTATTAGGTCCGTCTTGTGTAGAAACTGCCATCTGCACTCTAATCTGTAAATAATAACACACGGAATTAAAGAAAATCGCTACTTACCTAAACCGAGGTATAGTGGTCGATCGTTAAAAATATATAAATTTAATTACAACTTTTCTAATAACTTTGCTAAATATTGGTCTTTTTCGTTGAAATTTTCTTTAAATAGTGTAATTAACTGCCCCCCATATTTCCCTTTAGTTTTCTTAGTTATTTTTCACCGTTATATAATAAATTTTCACATTTTTCCTTCTTTTATAGTATTAAATTCATAAATAAAACATAAATTAATCTATAACTTTACTGAAAGTTGCTCTTTTACGTTCAAATTTTCTTTTTAAATAGTGTATCTAATTACCCTCCGTAGTTTTCTATAGTTTTTTTTAGTAAATTTTCACAGTTTCATAACAAATTTTCATAAAATTCGTGTTCTTAGAGTCGTATTTTCATAAAATTTTAAAAATTTTACAAATCTTCATTTCTTTCGCTCTTTTTGCACTTATTAGGTCCGTCTTGTGTAGAAACTGCCATCTGCACTCTAATCTGTAAATAATAACACACGGAATTAAAGAAAATCGCTACTTACCTAAACCGAGGTATAGTGGTCGATCGTTAAAAATATATAAATTTAATTACAACTTTTCTAATAACTTTGCTAAATATTGGTCTTTTTCGTTGAAATTTTCTTTAAATAGTGTAATTAACTGCCCCCCATATTTCCCTTTAGTTTTCTTAGTTATTTTTCACCGTTATATAATAAATTTTCACATTTTTCCTTCTTTTATAGTATTAAATTCATAAATAAAACATAAATTAATCTATAACTTTACTGAAAGTTGCTCTTTTACGTTCAAATTTTCTTTTTAAATAGTGTATCTAATTACCCTCCGTAGTTTTCTATAGTTTTTTTAGTAAATTTTCACAGTTTCATAACAAATTTTCATAAAATTCGTGTTCTTAGAGTCGTATTTTCATAAAATTTTAAAAATTTTACAAATCTTCATTTCTTTCGCTCTTTTTGCACTTATTAGGTCCGTCTTGTGTAGAAACTGCCATCTGCACTCTAATCTGTAAATAATAACACACGGAATTAAAGAAAATCGCTACTTACCTAAACCGAGGTATAGTGGTCGATCGTTAAAAATATATAAATTTAATTACAACTTTTCTAATAACTTTGCTAAATATTGGTCTTTTTCGTTGAAATTTTCTTTAAATAGTGTAATTAACTGCCCCCCATATTTCCCTTTAGTTTTCTTAGTTATTTTTCACCGTTATATAATAAATTTTCACATTTTTCCTTCTTTTATAGTATTAAATTCATAAATAAAACATAAATTAATCTATAACTTTACTGAAAGTTGCTCTTTTACGTTCAAATTTTCTTTTTAAATAGTGTATCTAATTACCCTCCGTAGTTTTCTATAGTTTTTTTAGTAAATTTTCACAGTTTCATAACAAATTTTCATAAAATTCGTGTTCTTAGAGTCGTATTTTCATAAAATTTTAAAAATTTTACAAATCTTCATTTCTTTCGCTCTTTTTGCACTTATTAGGTCCGTCTTGTGTAGAAACTGCCATCTGCACTCTAATCTGTAAATAATAACACACGGAATTAAAGAAAATCGCTACTTACCTAAACCGAGGTATAGTGGTCGATCGTTAAAAATATATAAATTTAATTACAACTTTTCTAATAACTTTGCTAAATATTGGTCTTTTTCGTTGAAATTTTCTTTAAATAGTGTAATTAACTGCCCCCCATATTTCCCTTTAGTTTTCTTAGTTATTTTTCACCGTTATATAATAAATTTTCACATTTTTCCTTCTTTTATAGTATTAAATTCATAAATAAAACATAAATTAATCTATAACTTTACTGAAAGTTGCTCTTTTACGTTCAAATTTTCTTTTTAAATAGTGTATCTAATTACCCTCCGTAGTTTTCTATAGTTTTTTTAGTAAATTTTCACAGTTTCATAACAAATTTTCATAAAATTCGTGTTCTTAGAGTCGTATTTTCATAAAATTTTAAAAATTTTACAAATCTTCATTTCTTTCGCTCTTTTTGCACTTATTAGGTCCGTCTTGTGTAGAAACTGCCATCTGCACTCTAATCTGTAAATAATAACACACGGAATTAAAGAAAATCGCTACTTACCTAAACCGAGGTATAGTGGTCGATCGTTAAAAATATATAAATTTAATTACAACTTTTCTAATAACTTTGCTAAATATTGGTCTTTTTCGTTGAAATTTTCTTTAAATAGTGTAATTAACTGCCCCCCATATTTCCCTTTAGTTTTCTTAGTTATTTTTCACCGTTATATAATAAATTTTCACATTTTTCCTTCTTTTATAGTATTAAATTCATAAATAAAACATAAATTAATCTATAACTTTACTGAAAGTTGCTCTTTTACGTTCAAATTTTCTTTTTAAATAGTGTATCTAATTACCCTCCGTAGTTTTCTATAGTTTTTTTAGTAAATTTTCACAGTTTCATAACAAATTTTCATAAAATTCGTGTTCTTAGAGTCGTATTTTCATAAAATTTTACAAATCTTCATTTCTTTCGCTCTTTTTGCACTTATTAGGTCCGTCTTGTGTAGAAACTGCCATCTGCACTCTAATCTGTAAATAATAACACACGGAATTAAAGAAAATCGCTACTTACCTAAACCGAGGTATAGTGGTCGATCGTTAAAAATATATAAATTTAATTACAACTTTTCTAATAACTTTGCTAAATATTGGTCTTTTTCGTTGAAATTTTCTTTAAATAGTGTAATTAACTGCCCCCCCATATTTCCCTTTAGTTTTCTTAGTTATTTTTCACCGTTATATAATAAATTTTCACATTTTTCCTTCTTTTATAGTATTAAATTCATAAATAAAACATAAATTAATCTATAACTTTACTGAAAGTTGCTCTTTTACGTTCAAATTTTCTTTTTAAATAGTGTATCTAATTACCCTCCGTAGTTTTCTATAGTTTTTTTAGTAAATTTTCACAGTTTCATAACAAATTTTCATAAAATTCGTGTTCTTAGAGTCGTATTTTCATAAAATTTTAAAAATTTTACAAATCTTCATTTCTTTCGCTCTTTTTGCACTTATTAGGTCCGTCTTGTGTAGAAACTGCCATCTGCACTCTAATCTGTAAATAATAACACACGGAATTAAAGAAAATCGCTACTTACCTAAACCGAGGTATAGTGGTCGATCGTTAAAAATATATAAATTTAATTACAACTTTTCTAATAACTTTGCTAAATATTGGTTTTTTTCGTTGAAATTTTCTTTAAATAGTGTAATTAACTGCCCCCCATATTTCCCTTTAGTTTTCTTAGTTATTTTTCACCGTTATATAATAAATTTTCACATTTTTCCTTCTTTTATAGTATTAAATTCATAAATAAAACATAAATTAATCTATAACTTTACTGAAAGTTGCTCTTTTACGTTCAAATTTTCTTTTTAAATAGTGTATCTCATTACCCTCCGTAGTTTTCTATAGTTTTTTTAGTAAATTTTCACAGTTTCATAACAAATTTTCATAAAATTCGTGTTCTTAGAGTCGTATTTTCATAAAATTTTAAAAATTTTACAAATCTTCATTTCTTTCGCTCTTTTTGCACTTATTAGGTCCGTCTTGTGTAGAAACTGCCATCTGCACTCTAATCTGTAAATAATAACACACGGAATTAAAGAAAATCGCTACTTACCTAAACCGAGGTATAGTGGTCGATCGTTAAAAATATATAAATTTAATTACAACTTTTCTAATAACTTTGCTAAATATTGGTCTTTTTCGTTGAAATTTTCTTTAAATAGTGTAATTAACTGCCCCCCATATTTCCCTTTAGTTTTCTTAGTTATTTTTCACCGTTATATAATAAATTTTCACATTTTTCCTTCTTTTATAGTATTAAATTCATAAATAAAACATAAATTAATCTATAACTTTACTGAAAGTTGCTCTTTTACGTTCAAATTTTCTTTTTAAATAGTGTATCTAATTACCCTCCGTAGTTTTCTATAGTTTTTTTTAGTAAATTTTCACAGTTTCATAACAAATTTTCATAAAATTCGTGTTCTTAGAGTCGTATTTTCATAAAATTTTAAAAATTTTACAAATCTTCATTTCTTTCGCTCTTTTTGCACTTATTAGGTCCGTCTTGTGTAGAAACTGCCATCTGCACTCTAATCTGTAAATAATAACACACGGAATTAAAGAAAATCGCTACTTACCTAAACCGAGGTATAGTGGTCGATCGTTAAAAATATATAAATTTAATTACAACTTTTCTAATAACTTTGCTAAATATTGGTCTTTTTCGTTGAAATTTTCTTTAAATAGTGTAATTAACTGCCCCCCATATTTCCCTTTAGTTTTCTTAGTTATTTTTCACCGTTATATAATAAATTTTCACATTTTTCCTTCTTTTATAGTATTAAATTCATAAATAAAACATAAATTAATCTATAACTTTACTGAAAGTTGCTCTTTTACGTTCAAATTTTCTTTTTAAATAGTGTATCTAATTACCCTCCGTAGTTTTCTATAGTTTTTTTAGTAAATTTTCACAGTTTCATAACAAATTTTCATAAAATTCGTGTTCTTAGAGTCGTATTTTCATAAAATTTTAAAAATTTTACAAATCTTCATTTCTTTCGCTCTTTTTGCACTTATTAGGTCCGTCTTGTGTAGAAACTGCCATCTGCACTCTAATCTGTAAATAATAACACACGGAATTAAAGAAAATCGCTACTTACCTAAACCGAGGTATAGTGGTCGATCGTTAAAAATATATAAATTTAATTACAACTTTTCTAATAACTTTGCTAAATATTGGTTTTTTTCGTTGAAATTTTCTTTAAATAGTGTAATTAACTGCCCCCCATATTTCCCTTTAGTTTTCTTAGTTATTTTTCACCGTTATATAATAAATTTTCACATTTTTCCTTCTTTTATAGTATTAAATTCATAAATAAAACATAAATTAATCTATAACTTTACTGAAAGTTGCTCTTTTACGTTCAAATTTTCTTTTTAAATAGTGTATCTCATTACCCTCCGTAGTTTTCTATAGTTTTTTTAGTAAATTTTCACAGTTTCATAACAAATTTTCATAAAATTCGTGTTCTTAGAGTCGTATTTTCATAAAATTTTAAAAATTTTACAAATCTTCATTTCTTTCGCTCTTTTTGCACTTATTAGGTCCGTCTTGTGTAGAAACTGCCATCTGCACTCTAATCTGTAAATAATAACACACGGAATTAAAGAAAATCGCTACTTACCTAAACCGAGGTATAGTGGTCGATCGTTAAAAATATATAAATTTAATTACAACTTTTCTAATAACTTTGCTAAATATTGGTTTTTTTCGTTGAAATTTTCTTTAAATAGTGTAATTAACTGCCCCCCATATTTCCCTTTAGTTTTCTTAGTTATTTTTCACCGTTATATAATAAATTTTCACATTTTTCCTTCTTTTATAGTATTAAATTCATAAATAAAACATAAATTAATCTATAACTTTACTGAAAGTTGCTCTTTTACGTTCAAATTTTCTTTTTAAATAGTGTATCTCATTACCCTCCGTAGTTTTCTATAGTTTTTTTAGTAAATTTTCACAGTTTCATAACAAATTTTCATAAAATTCGTGTTCTTAGAGTCGTATTTTCATAAAATTTTAAAAATTTTACAAATCTTCATTTCTTTCGCTCTTTTTGCACTTATTAGGTCCGTCTTGTGTAGAAACTGCCATCTGCACTCTAATCTGTAAATAATAACACACGGAATTAAAGAAAATCGCTACTTACCTAAACCGAGGTATAGTGGTCGATCGTTAAAAATATATAAATTTAATTACAACTTTTCTAATAACTTTGCTAAATATTGGTCTTTTTCGTTGAAATTTTCTTTAAATAGTGTAATTAACTGCCCCCCATATTTCCCTTTAGTTTTCTTAGTTATTTTTCACCGTTATATAATAAATTTTCACATTTTTCCTTCTTTTATAGTATTAAATTCATAAATAAAACATAAATTAATCTATAACTTTACTGAAAGTTGCTCTTTTACGTTCAAATTTTCTTTTTAAATAGTGTATCTAATTACCCTCCGTAGTTTTCTATAGTTTTTTTTAGTAAATTTTCACAGTTTCATAACAAATTTTCATAAAATTCGTGTTCTTAGAGTCGTATTTTCATAAAATTTTAAAAATTTTACAAATCTTCATTTCTTTCGCTCTTTTTGCACTTATTAGGTCCGTCTTGTGTAGAAACTGCCATCTGCACTCTAATCTGTAAATAATAACACACGGAATTAAAGAAAATCGCTACTTACCTAAACCGAGGTATAGTGGTCGATCGTTAAAAATATATAAATTTAATTACAACTTTTCTAATAACTTTGCTAAATATTGGTCTTTTTCGTTGAAATTTTCTTTAAATAGTGTAATTAACTGCCCCCCATATTTCCCTTTAGTTTTCTTAGTTATTTTTCACCGTTATATAATAAATTTTCACATTTTTCCTTCTTTTATAGTATTAAATTCATAAATAAAACATAAATTAATCTATAACTTTACTGAAAGTTGCTCTTTTACGTTCAAATTTTCTTTTTAAATAGTGTATCTAATTACCCTCCGTAGTTTTCTATAGTTTTTTTAGTAAATTTTCACAGTTTCATAACAAATTTTCATAAAATTCGTGTTCTTAGAGTCGTATTTTCATAAAATTTTAAAAATTTTACAAATCTTCATTTCTTTCGCTCTTTTTGCACTTATTAGGTCCGTCTTGTGTAGAAACTGCCATCTGCACTCTAATCTGTAAATAATAACACACGGAATTAAAGAAAATCGCTACTTACCTAAACCGAGGTATAGTGGTCGATCGTTAAAAATATATAAATTTAATTACAACTTTTCTAATAACTTTGCTAAATATTGGTTTTTTTCGTTGAAATTTTCTTTAAATAGTGTAATTAACTGCCCCCCATATTTCCCTTTAGTTTTCTTAGTTATTTTTCACCGTTATATAATAAATTTTCACATTTTTCCTTCTTTTATAGTATTAAATTCATAAATAAAACATAAATTAATCTATAACTTTACTGAAAGTTGCTCTTTTACGTTCAAATTTTCTTTTTAAATAGTGTATCTCATTACCCTCCGTAGTTTTCTATAGTTTTTTTAGTAAATTTTCACAGTTTCATAACAAATTTTCATAAAATTCGTGTTCTTAGAGTCGTATTTTCATAAAATTTTAAAAATTTTACAAATCTTCATTTCTTTCGCTCTTTTTGCACTTATTAGGTCCGTCTTGTGTAGAAACTGCCATCTGCACTCTAATCTGTAAATAATAACACACGGAATTAAAGAAAATCGCTACTTACCTAAACCGAGGTATAGTGGTCGATCGTTAAAAATATATAAATTTAATTACAACTTTTCTAATAACTTTGCTAAATATTGGTCTTTTTCGTTGAAATTTTCTTTAAATAGTGTAATTAACTGCCCCCCATATTTCCCTTTAGTTTTCTTAGTTATTTTTCACCGTTATATAATAAATTTTCACATTTTTCCTTCTTTTATAGTATTAAATTCATAAATAAAACATAAATTAATCTATAACTTTACTGAAAGTTGCTCTTTTACGTTCAAATTTTCTTTTTAAATAGTGTATCTAATTACCCTCCGTAGTTTTCTATAGTTTTTTTAGTAAATTTTCACAGTTTCATAACAAATTTTCATAAAATTCGTGTTCTTAGAGTCGTATTTTCATAAAATTTTAAAAATTTTACAAATCTTCATTTCTTTCGCTCTTTTTGCACTTATTAGGTCCGTCTTGTGTAGAAACTGCCATCTGCACTCTAATCTGTAAATAATAACACACGGAATTAAAGAAAATCGCTACTTACCTAAACCGAGGTATAGTGGTCGATCGTTAAAAATATATAAATTTAATTACAACTTTTCTAATAACTTTGCTAAATATTGGTCTTTTTCGTTGAAATTTTCTTTAAATAGTGTAATTAACTGCCCCCCATATTTCCCTTTAGTTTTCTTAGTTATTTTTCACCGTTATATAATAAATTTTCACATTTTTCCTTCTTTTATAGTATTAAATTCATAAATAAAACATAAATTAATCTATAACTTTACTGAAAGTTGCTCTTTTACGTTCAAATTTTCTTTTTAAATAGTGTATCTAATTACCCTCCGTAGTTTTCTATAGTTTTTTTAGTAAATTTTCACAGTTTCATAACAAATTTTCATAAAATTCGTGTTCTTAGAGTCGTATTTTCATAAAATTTTACAAATCTTCATTTCTTTCGCTCTTTTTGCACTTATTAGGTCCGTCTTGTGTAGAAACTGCCATCTGCACTCTAATCTGTAAATAATAACACACGGAATTAAAGAAAATCGCTACTTACCTAAACCGAGGTATAGTGGTCGATCGTTAAAAATATATAAATTTAATTACAACTTTTCTAATAACTTTGCTAAATATTGGTCTTTTTCGTTGAAATTTTCTTTAAATAGTGTAATTAACTGCCCCCCCATATTTCCCTTTAGTTTTCTTAGTTATTTTTCACCGTTATATAATAAATTTTCACATTTTTCCTTCTTTTATAGTATTAAATTCATAAATAAAACATAAATTAATCTATAACTTTACTGAAAGTTGCTCTTTTACGTTCAAATTTTCTTTTTAAATAGTGTATCTAATTACCCTCCGTAGTTTTCTATAGTTTTTTTAGTAAATTTTCACAGTTTCATAACAAATTTTCATAAAATTCGTGTTCTTAGAGTCGTATTTTCATAAAATTTTAAAAATTTTACAAATCTTCATTTCTTTCGCTCTTTTTGCACTTATTAGGTCCGTCTTGTGTAGAAACTGCCATCTGCACTCTAATCTGTAAATAATAACACACGGAATTAAAGAAAATCGCTACTTACCTAAACCGAGGTATAGTGGTCGATCGTTAAAAATATATAAATTTAATTACAACTTTTCTAATAACTTTGCTAAATATTGGTTTTTTTCGTTGAAATTTTCTTTAAATAGTGTAATTAACTGCCCCCCATATTTCCCTTTAGTTTTCTTAGTTATTTTTCACCGTTATATAATAAATTTTCACATTTTTCCTTCTTTTATAGTATTAAATTCATAAATAAAACATAAATTAATCTATAACTTTACTGAAAGTTGCTCTTTTACGTTCAAATTTTCTTTTTAAATAGTGTATCTCATTACCCTCCGTAGTTTTCTATAGTTTTTTTAGTAAATTTTCACAGTTTCATAACAAATTTTCATAAAATTCGTGTTCTTAGAGTCGTATTTTCATAAAATTTTAAAAATTTTACAAATCTTCATTTCTTTCGCTCTTTTTGCACTTATTAGGTCCGTCTTGTGTAGAAACTGCCATCTGCACTCTAATCTGTAAATAATAACACACGGAATTAAAGAAAATCGCTACTTACCTAAACCGAGGTATAGTGGTCGATCGTTAAAAATATATAAATTTAATTACAACTTTTCTAATAACTTTGCTAAATATTGGTCTTTTTCGTTGAAATTTTCTTTAAATAGTGTAATTAACTGCCCCCCATATTTCCCTTTAGTTTTCTTAGTTATTTTTCACCGTTATATAATAAATTTTCACATTTTTCCTTCTTTTATAGTATTAAATTCATAAATAAAACATAAATTAATCTATAACTTTACTGAAAGTTGCTCTTTTACGTTCAAATTTTCTTTTTAAATAGTGTATCTAATTACCCTCCGTAGTTTTCTATAGTTTTTTTTAGTAAATTTTCACAGTTTCATAACAAATTTTCATAAAATTCGTGTTCTTAGAGTCGTATTTTCATAAAATTTTAAAAATTTTACAAATCTTCATTTCTTTCGCTCTTTTTGCACTTATTAGGTCCGTCTTGTGTAGAAACTGCCATCTGCACTCTAATCTGTAAATAATAACACACGGAATTAAAGAAAATCGCTACTTACCTAAACCGAGGTATAGTGGTCGATCGTTAAAAATATATAAATTTAATTACAACTTTTCTAATAACTTTGCTAAATATTGGTCTTTTTCGTTGAAATTTTCTTTAAATAGTGTAATTAACTGCCCCCCATATTTCCCTTTAGTTTTCTTAGTTATTTTTCACCGTTATATAATAAATTTTCACATTTTTCCTTCTTTTATAGTATTAAATTCATAAATAAAACATAAATTAATCTATAACTTTACTGAAAGTTGCTCTTTTACGTTCAAATTTTCTTTTTAAATAGTGTATCTAATTACCCTCCGTAGTTTTCTATAGTTTTTTTAGTAAATTTCCACAGTTTCATAACAAATTTTCATAAAATTCGTGTTCTTAGAGTCGTATTTTCATAAAATTTTAAAAATTTTACAAATCTTCATTTCTTTCGCTCTTTTTGCACTTATTAGGTCCGTCTTGTGTAGAAACTGCCATCTGCACTCTAATCTGTAAATAATAACACACGGAATTAAAGAAAATCGCTACTTACCTAAACCGAGGTATAGTGGTCGATCATTAAAAATATATAAATTTAATTACAACTTTTCTAATAACTTTGCTAAATATTGGTCTTTTTCGTTGAAATTTTCTTTAAATAGTGTAATTAACTGCCCCCCATATTTCCCTTTAGTTTTCTTAGTTATTTTTCACCGTTATATAATAAATTTTCACATTTTTCCTTCTTTTATAGTATTAAATTCATAAATAAAACATAAATTAATCTATAACTTTACTGAAAGTTGCTCTTTTACGTTCAAATTTTCTTTTTAAATAGTGTATCTAATTACCCTCCGTAGTTTTCTATAGTTTTTTTAGTAAATTTTCACAGTTTCATAACAAATTTTCATAAAATTCGTGTTCTTAGAGTCGTATTTTCATAAAATTTTAAAAATTTTACAAATCTTCATTTCTTTCGCTCTTTTTGCACTTATTAGGTCCGTCTTGTGTAGAAACTGCCATCTGCACTCTAATCTGTAAATAATAACACACGGAATTAAAGAAAATCGCTACTTACCTAAACCGAGGTATAGTGGTCGATCGTTAAAAATATATAAATTTAATTACAACTTTTCTAATAACTTTGCTAAATATTGGTCTTTTTCGTTGAAATTTTCTTTAAATAGTGTAATTAACTGCCCCCCATATTTCCCTTTAGTTTTCTTAGTTATTTTTCACCGTTATATAATAAATTTTCACATTTTTCCTTCTTTTATAGTATTAAATTCATAAATAAAACATAAATTAATCTATAACTTTACTGAAAGTTGCTCTTTTACGTTCAAATTTTCTTTTTAAATAGTGTATCTAATTACCCTCCGTAGTTTTCTATAGTTTTTTTAGTAAATTTCCACAGTTTCATAACAAATTTTCATAAAATTCGTGTTCTTAGAGTCGTATTTTCATAAAATTTTAAAAATTTTACAAATCTTCATTTCTTTCGCTCTTTTTGCACTTATTAGGTCCGTCTTGTGTAGAAACTGCCATCTGCACTCTAATCTGTAAATAATAACACACGGAATTAAAGAAAATCGCTACTTACCTAAACCGAGGTATAGTGGTCGATCGTTAAAAATATATAAATTTAATTACAACTTTTCTAATAACTTTGCTAAATATTGGTCTTTTTCGTTGAAATTTTCTTTAAATAGTGTAATTAACTGCCCCCCCCCATATTTCCCTTTAGTTTTCTTAGTTATTTTTCACCGTTATATAATAAATTTTCACATTTTTCCTTCTTTTATAGTATTAAATTCATAAATAAAACATAAATTAATCTATAACTTTACTGAAAGTTGCTCTTTTACGTTCAAATTTTCTTTTTAAATAGTGTATCTAATTACCCTCCGTAGTTTTCTATAGTTTTTTTAGTAAATTTTCACAGTTTCATAACAAATTTTCATAAAATTCGTGTTCTTAGAGTCGTATTTTCATAAAATTTTAAAAATTTTACAAATCTTAATTTCTTTCGCTCTTTTTGCACTTATTAGGTCCGTCTTGTGTAGAAACTGCCATCTGCACTCTAATCTGTAAATAATAACACACGGAATTAAAGAAAATCGCTACTTACCTAAACCGAGGTATAGTGGTCGATCGTTAAAAATATATAAATTTAATTACAACTTTTCTAATAACTTTGCTAAATATTGGTTTTTTTCGTTGAAATTTTCTTTAAATAGTGTAATTAACTGCCCCCCATATTTCCCTTTAGTTTTCTTAGTTATTTTTCACCGTTATATAATAAATTTTCACATTTTTCCTTCTTTTATAGTATTAAATTCATAAATAAAACATAAATTAATCTATAACTTTACTGAAAGTTGCTCTTTTACGTTCAAATTTTCTTTTTAAATAGTGTATCTCATTACCCTCCGTAGTTTTCTATAGTTTTTTTAGTAAATTTTCACAGTTTCATAACAAATTTTCATAAAATTCGTGTTCTTAGAGTCGTATTTTCATAAAATTTTAAAAATTTTACAAATCTTCATTTCTTTCGCTCTTTTTGCACTTATTAGGTCCGTCTTGTGTAGAAACTGCCATCTGCACTCTAATCTGTAAATAATAACACACGGAATTAAAGAAAATCGCTACTTACCTAAACCGAGGTATAGTGGTCGATCGTTAAAAATATATAAATTTAATTACAACTTTTCTAATAACTTTGCTAAATATTGGTCTTTTTCGTTGAAATTTTCTTTAAATAGTGTAATTAACTGCCCCCCATATTTCCCTTTAGTTTTCTTAGTTATTTTTCACCGTTATATAATAAATTTTCACATTTTTCCTTCTTTTATAGTATTAAATTCATAAATAAAACATAAATTAATCTATAACTTTACTGAAAGTTGCTCTTTTACGTTCAAATTTTCTTTTTAAATAGTGTATCTAATTACCCTCCGTAGTTTTCTATAGTTTTTTTAGTAAATTTTCACAGTTTCATAACAAATTTTCATAAAATTCGTGTTCTTAGAGTCGTATTTTCATAAAATTTTAAAAATTTTACAAATCTTCATTTCTTTCGCTCTTTTTGCACTTATTAGGTCCGTCTTGTGTAGAAACTGCCATCTGCACTCTAATCTGTAAATAATAACACACGGAATTAAAGAAAATCGCTACTTACCTAAACCGAGGTATAGTGGTCGATCGTTAAAAATATATAAATTTAATTACAACTTTTCTAATAACTTTGCTAAATATTGGTCTTTTTCGTTGAAATTTTCTTTAAATAGTGTAATTAACTGCCCCCCATATTTCCCTTTAGTTTTCTTAGTTATTTTTCACCGTTATATAATAAATTTTCACATTTTTCCTTCTTTTATAGTATTAAATTCATAAATAAAACATAAATTAATCTATAACTTTACTGAAAGTTGCTCTTTTACGTTCAAATTTTCTTTTTAAATAGTGTATCTAATTACCCTCCGTAGTTTTCTATAGTTTTTTTAGTAAATTTCCACAGTTTCATAACAAATTTTCATAAAATTCGTGTTCTTAGAGTCGTATTTTCATAAAATTTTAAAAATTTTACAAATCTTCATTTCTTTCGCTCTTTTTGCACTTATTAGGTCCGTCTTGTGTAGAAACTGCCATCTGCACTCTAATCTGTAAATAATAACACACGGAATTAAAGAAAATCGCTACTTACCTAAACCGAGGTATAGTGGTCGATCGTTAAAAATATATAAATTTAATTACAACTTTTCTAATAACTTTGCTAAATATTGGTCTTTTTCGTTGAAATTTTCTTTAAATAGTGTAATTAACTGCCCCCCATATTTCCCTTTAGTTTTCTTAGTTATTTTTCACCGTTATATAATAAATTTTCACATTTTTCCTTCTTTTATAGTATTAAATTCATAAATAAAACATAAATTAATCTATAACTTTACTGAAAGTTGCTCTTTTACGTTCAAATTTTCTTTTTAAATAGTGTATCTAATTACCCTCCGTAGTTTTCTATAGTTTTTTTAGTAAATTTTCACAGTTTCATAACAAATTTTCATAAAATTCGTGTTCTTAGAGTCGTATTTTCATAAAATTTTAAAAATTTTACAAATCTTCATTTCTTTCGCTCTTTTTGCACTTATTAGGTCCGTCTTGTGTAGAAACTGCCATCTGCACTCTAATCTGTAAATAATAACACACGGAATTAAAGAAAATCGCTACTTACCTAAACCGAGGTATAGTGGTCGATCGTTAAAAATATATAAATTTAATTACAACTTTTCTAATAACTTTGCTAAATATTGGTCTTTTTCGTTGAAATTTTCTTTAAATAGTGTAATTAACTGCCCCCCATATTTCCCTTTAGTTTTCTTAGTTATTTTTCACCGTTATATAATAAATTTTCACATTTTTCCTTCTTTTATAGTATTAAATTCATAAATAAAACATAAATTAATCTATAACTTTACTGAAAGTTGCTCTTTTACGTTCAAATTTTCTTTTTAAATAGTGTATCTAATTACCCTCCGTAGTTTTCTATAGTTTTTTTAGTAAATTTTCACAGTTTCATAACAAATTTTCATAAAATTCGTGTTCTTAGAGTCGTATTTTCATAAAATTTTAAAAATTTTACAAATCTTCATTTCTTTCGCTCTTTTTGCACTTATTAGGTCCGTCTTGTGTAGAAACTGCCATCTGCACTCTAATCTGTAAATAATAACACACGGAATTAAAGAAAATCGCTACTTACCTAAACCGAGGTATAGTGGTCGATCGTTAAAAATATATAAATTTAATTACAACTTTTCTAATAACTTTGCTAAATATTGGTCTTTTTCGTTGAAATTTTCTTTAAATAGTGTAATTAACTGCCCCCCATATTTCCCTTTAGTTTTCTTAGTTATTTTTCACCGTTATATAATAAATTTTCACATTTTTCCTTCTTTTATAGTATTAAATTCATAAATAAAACATAAATTAATCTATAACTTTACTGAAAGTTGCTCTTTTACGTTCAAATTTTCTTTTTAAATAGTGTATCTAATTACCCTCCGTAGTTTTCTATAGTTTTTTTAGTAAATTTTCACAGTTTCATAACAAATTTTCATAAAATTCGTGTTCTTAGAGTCGTATTTTCATAAAATTTTAAAAATTTTACAAATCTTCATTTCTTTCGCTCTTTTTGCACTTATTAGGTCCGTCTTGTGTAGAAACTGCCATCTGCACTCTAATCTGTAAATAATAACACACGGAATTAAAGAAAATCGCTACTTACCTAAACCGAGGTATAGTGGTCGATCGTTAAAAATATATAAATTTAATTACAACTTTTCTAATAACTTTGCTAAATATTGGTCTTTTTCGTTGAAATTTTCTTTAAATAGTGTAATTAACTGCCCCCCATATTTCCCTTTAGTTTTCTTAGTTATTTTTCACCGTTATATAATAAATTTTCACATTTTTCCTTCTTTTATAGTATTAAATTCATAAATAAAACATAAATTAATCTATAACTTTACTGAAAGTTGCTCTTTTACGTTCAAATTTTCTTTTTAAATAGTGTATCTAATTACCCTCCGTAGTTTTCTATAGTTTTTTTAGTAAATTTTCACAGTTTCATAACAAATTTTCATAAAATTCGTGTTCTTAGAGTCGTATTTTCATAAAATTTTAAAAATTTTACAAATCTTCATTTCTTTCGCTCTTTTTGCACTTATTAGGTCCGTCTTGTGTAGAAACTGCCATCTGCACTCTAATCTGTAAATAATAACACACGGAATTAAAGAAAATCGCTACTTACCTAAACCGAGGTATAGTGGTCGATCGTTAAAAATATATAAATTTAATTACAACTTTTCTAATAACTTTGCTAAATATTGGTCTTTTTCGTTGAAATTTTCTTTAAATAGTGTAATTAACTGCCCCCCATATTTCCCTTTAGTTTTCTTAGTTATTTTTCACCGTTATATAATAAATTTTCACATTTTTCCTTCTTTTATAGTATTAAATTCATAAATAAAACATAAATTAATCTATAACTTTACTGAAAGTTGCTCTTTTACGTTCAAATTTTCTTTTTAAATAGTGTATCTAATTACCCTCCGTAGTTTTCTATAGTTTTTTTAGTAAATTTTCACAGTTTCATAACAAATTTTCATAAAATTCGTGTTCTTAGAGTCGTATTTTCATAAAATTTTAAAAATTTTACAAATCTTCATTTCTTTCGCTCTTTTTGCACTTATTAGGTCCGTCTTGTGTAGAAACTGCCATCTGCACTCTAATCTGTAAATAATAACACACGGAATTAAAGAAAATCGCTACTTACCTAAACCGAGGTATAGTGGTCGATCGTTAAAAATATATAAATTTAATTACAACTTTTCTAATAACTTTGCTAAATATTGGTCTTTTTCGTTGAAATTTTCTTTAAATAGTGTAATTAACTGCCCCCCATATTTCCCTTTAGTTTTCTTAGTTATTTTTCACCGTTATATAATAAATTTTCACATTTTTCCTTCTTTTATAGTATTAAATTCATAAATAAAACATAAATTAATCTATAACTTTACTGAAAGTTGCTCTTTTACGTTCAAATTTTCTTTTTAAATAGTGTATCTAATTACCCTCCGTAGTTTTCTATAGTTTTTTTAGTAAATTTTCACAGTTTCATAACAAATTTTCATAAAATTCGTGTTCTTAGAGTCGTATTTTCATAAAATTTTAAAAATTTTACAAATCTTCATTTCTTTCGCTCTTTTTGCACTTATTAGGTCCGTCTTGTGTAGAAACTGCCATCTGCACTCTAATCTGTAAATAATAACACACGGAATTAAAGAAAATCGCTACTTACCTAAACCGAGGTATAGTGGTCGATCGTTAAAAATATATAAATTTAATTACAACTTTTCTAATAACTTTGCTAAATATTGGTCTTTTTCGTTGAAATTTTCTTTAAATAGTGTAATTAACTGCCCCCCATATTTCCCTTTAGTTTTCTTAGTTATTTTTCACCGTTATATAATAAATTTTCACATTTTTCCTTCTTTTATAGTATTAAATTCATAAATAAAACATAAATTAATCTATAACTTTACTGAAAGTTGCTCTTTTACGTTCAAATTTTCTTTTTAAATAGTGTATCTAATTACCCTCCGTAGTTTTCTATAGTTTTTTTAGTAAATTTCCACAGTTTCATAACAAATTTTCATAAAATTCGTGTTCTTAGAGTCGTATTTTCATAAAATTTAAAAAATTTTACAAATCTTCATTTCTTTCGCTCTTTTTGCACTTATTAGGTCCGTCTTGTGTAGAAACTGCCATCTGCACTCTAATCTGTAAATAATAACACACGGAATTAAAGAAAATCGCTACTTACCTAAACCGAGGTATAGTGGTCGATCGTTAAAAATATATAAATTTAATTACAACTTTTCTAATAACTTTGCTAAATATTGGTCTTTTTCGTTGAAATTTTCTTTAAATAGTGTAATTAACTGCCCCCCCCCATATTTCCCTTTAGTTTTCTTAGTTATTTTTCACCGTTATATAATAAATTTTCACATTTTTTCTTCTTTTATAGTATTAAATTCATAAATAAAACATAAATTAATCTATAACTTTACTGAAAGTTGCTCTTTTACGTTCAAATTTTCTTTTTAAATAGTGTATCTAATTACCCTCCGTAGTTTTCTATAGTTTTTTTAGTAAATTTTCACAGTTTCATAACAAATTTTCATAAAATTCGTGTTCTTAGAGTCGTATTTTCATAAAATTTTAAAAATTTTACAAATCTTCATTTCTTTCGCTCTTTTTGCACTTATTAGGTCCGTCTTGTGTAGAAACTGCCATCTGCACTCTAATCTGTCAATAATAACACACGGAATTAAAGAAAATCGCTACTTACCTAAACCGAGGTATAGTGGTCGATCGTTAAAAATATATAAATTTAATTACAACTTTTCTAATAACTTTGCTAAATATTGGTCTTTTTCGTTGAAATTTTCTTTAAATAGTGTAATTAACTGCCCCCCATATTTCCCTTTAGTTTTCTTAGTTATTTTTCACCGTTATATAATAAATTTTCACATTTTTCCTTCTTTTATAGTATTAAATTCATAAATAAAACATAAATTAATCTATAACTTTACTGAAAGTTGCTCTTTTACGTTCAAATTTTCTTTTTAAATAGTGTATCTAATTACCCTCCGTAGTTTTCTATAGTTTTTTTAGTAAATTTTCACAGTTTCATAACAAATTTTCATAAAATTCGTGTTCTTAGAGTCGTATTTTCATAAAATTTTAAAAATTTTACAAATCTTCATTTCTTTCGCTCTTTTTGCACTTATTAGGTCCGTCTTGTGTAGAAACTGCCATCTGCACTCTAATCTGTAAATAATAACACACGGAATTAAAGAAAATCGCTACTTACCTAAACCGAGGTATAGTGGTCGATCGTTAAAAATATATAAATTTAATTACAACTTTTCTAATAACTTTGCTAAATATTGGTCTTTTTCGTTGAAATTTTCTTTAAATAGTGTAATTAACTGCCCCCCATATTTCCCTTTAGTTTTCTTAGTTATTTTTCACCGTTATATAATAAATTTTCACATTTTTCCTTCTTTTATAGTATTAAATTCATAAATAAAACATAAATTAATCTATAACTTTACTGAAAGTTGCTCTTTTACGTTCAAATTTTCTTTTTAAATAGTGTATCTAATTACCCTCCGTAGTTTTCTATAGTTTTTTTAGTAAATTTCCACAGTTTCATAACAAATTTTCATAAAATTCGTGTTCTTAGAGTCGTATTTTCATAAAATTTTAAAAATTTTACAAATCTTCATTTCTTTCGCTCTTTTTGCACTTATTAGGTCCGTCTTGTGTAGAAACTGCCATCTGCACTCTAATCTGTAAATAATAACACACGGAATTAAAGAAAATCGCTACTTACCTAAACCGAGGTATAGTGGTCGATCGTTAAAAATATATAAATTTAATTACAACTTTTCTAATAACTTTGCTAAATATTGGTCTTTTTCGTTGAAATTTTCTTTAAATAGTGTAATTAACTGCCCCCCATATTTCCCTTTAGTTTTCTTAGTTATTTTTCACCGTTATATAATAAATTTTCACATTTTTCCTTCTTTTATAGTATTAAATTCATAAATAAAACATAAATTAATCTATAACTTTACTGAAAGTTGCTCTTTTACGTTCAAATTTTCTTTTTAAATAGTGTATCTAATTACCCTCCGTAGTTTTCTATAGTTTTTTTAGTAAATTTTCACAGTTTCATAACAAATTTTCATAAAATTCGTGTTCTTAGAGTCGTATTTTCATAAAATTTTAAAAATTTTACAAATCTTCATTTCTTTCGCTCTTTTTGCACTTATTAGGTCCGTCTTGTGTAGAAACTGCCATCTGCACTCTAATCTGTAAATAATAACACACGGAATTAAAGAAAATCGCTACTTACCTAAACCGAGGTATAGTGGTCGATCGTTAAAAATATATAAATTTAATTACAACTTTTCTAATAACTTTGCTAAATATTGGTCTTTTTCGTTGAAATTTTCTTTAAATAGTGTAATTAACTGCCCCCCATATTTCCCTTTAGTTTTCTTAGTTATTTTTCACCGTTATATAATAAATTTTCACATTTTTCCTTCTTTTATAGTATTAAATTCATAAATAAAACATAAATTAATCTATAACTTTACTGAAAGTTGCTCTTTTACGTTCAAATTTTCTTTTTAAATAGTGTATCTAATTACCCTCCGTAGTTTTCTATAGTTTTTTTAGTAAATTTTCACAGTTTCATAACAAATTTTCATAAAATTCGTGTTCTTAGAGTCGTATTTTCATAAAATTTTAAAAATTTTACAAATCTTCATTTCTTTCGCTCTTTTTGCACTTATTAGGTCCGTCTTGTGTAGAAACTGCCATCTGCACTCTAATCTGTAAATAATAACACACGGAATTAAAGAAAATCGCTACTTACCTAAACCGAGGTATAGTGGTCGATCGTTAAAAATATATAAATTTAATTACAACTTTTCTAATAACTTTGCTAAATATTGGTCTTTTTCGTTGAAATTTTCTTTAAATAGTGTAATTAACTGCCCCCCCATATTTCCCTTTAGTTTTCTTAGTTATTTTTCACCGTTATATAATAAATTTTCACATTTTTCCTTCTTTTATAGTATTAAATTCATAAATAAAACATAAATTAATCTATAACTTTACTGAAAGTTGCTCTTTTACGTTCAAATTTTCTTTTTAAATAGTGTATCTAATTACCCTCCGTAGTTTTCTATAGTTTTTTTAGTAAATTTTCACAGTTTCATAACAAATTTTCATAAAATTCGTGTTCTTAGAGTCGTATTTTCATAAAATTTTAAAAATTTTACAAATCTTCATTTCTTTCGCTCTTTTTGCACTTATTAGGTCCGTCTTGTGTAGAAACTGCCATCTGCACTCTAATCTGTAAATAATAACACACGGAATTAAAGAAAATCGCTACTTACCTAAACCGAGGTATAGTGGTCGATCGTTAAAAATATATAAATTTAATTACAACTTTTCTAATAACTTTGCTAAATATTGGTCTTTTTCGTTGAAATTTTCTTTAAATAGTGTAATTAACTGCCCCCCATATTTCCCTTTAGTTTTCTTAGTTATTTTTCACCGTTATATAATAAATTTTCACATTTTTCCTTCTTTTATAGTATTAAATTCATAAATAAAACATAAATTAATCTATAACTTTACTGAAAGTTGCTCTTTTACGTTCAAATTTTCTTTTTAAATAGTGTATCTAATTACCCTCCGTAGTTTTCTATAGTTTTTTTAGTAAATTTTCACAGTTTCATAACAAATTTTCATAAAATTCGTGTTCTTAGAGTCGTATTTTCATAAAATTTTAAAAATTTTACAAATCTTCATTTCTTTCGCTCTTTTTGCACTTATTAGGTCCGTCTTGTGTAGAAACTGCCATCTGCACTCTAATCTGTAAATAATAACACACGGAATTAAAGAAAATCGCTACTTACCTAAACCGAGGTATAGTGGTCGATCGTTAAAAATATATAAATTTAATTACAACTTTTCTAATAACTTTGCTAAATATTGGTCTTTTTCGTTGAAATTTTCTTTAAATAGTGTAATTAACTGCCCCCCATATTTCCCTTTAGTTTTCTTAGTTATTTTTCACCGTTATATAATAAATTTTCACATTTTTCCTTCTTTTATAGTATTAAATTCATAAATAAAACATAAATTAATCTATAACTTTACTGAAAGTTGCTCTTTTACGTTCAAATTTTCTTTTTAAATAGTGTATCTAATTACCCTCCGTAGTTTTCTATAGTTTTTTTAGTAAATTTTCACAGTTTCATAACAAATTTTCATAAAATTCGTGTTCTTAGAGTCGTATTTTCATAAAATTTTAAAAATTTTACAAATCTTCATTTCTTTCGCTCTTTTTGCACTTATTAGGTCCGTCTTGTGTAGAAACTGCCATCTGCACTCTAATCTGTAAATAATAACACACGGAATTAAAGAAAATCGCTACTTACCTAAACCGAGGTATAGTGGTCGATCGTTAAAAATATATAAATTTAATTACAACTTTTCTAATAACTTTGCTAAATATTGGTCTTTTTCGTTGAAATTTTCTTTAAATAGTGTAATTAACTGCCCCCCATATTTCCCTTTAGTTTTCTTAGTTATTTTTCACCGTTATATAATAAATTTTCACATTTTTCCTTCTTTTATAGTATTAAATTCATAAATAAAACATAAATTAATCTATAACTTTACTGAAAGTTGCTCTTTTACGTTCAAATTTTCTTTTTAAATAGTGTATCTAATTACCCTCCGTAGTTTTCTATAGTTTTTTTAGTAAATTTTCACAGTTTCATAACAAATTTTCATAAAATTCGTGTTCTTAGAGTCGTATTTTCATAAAATTTTAAAAATTTTACAAATCTTCATTTCTTTCGCTCTTTTTGCACTTATTAGGTCCGTCTTGTGTAGAAACTGCCATCTGCACTCTAATCTGTAAATAATAACACACGGAATTAAAGAAAATCGCTACTTACCTAAACCGAGGTATAGTGGTCGATCGTTAAAAATATATAAATTTAATTACAACTTTTCTAATAACTTTGCTAAATATTGGTCTTTTTCGTTGAAATTTTCTTTAAATAGTGTAATTAACTGCCCCCCATATTTCCCTTTAGTTTTCTTAGTTATTTTTCACCGTTATATAATAAATTTTCACATTTTTCCTTCTTTTATAGTATTAAATTCATAAATAAAACATAAATTAATCTATAACTTTACTGAAAGTTGCTCTTTTACGTTCAAATTTTCTTTTTAAATAGTGTATCTAATTACCCTCCGTAGTTTTCTATAGTTTTTTTAGTAAATTTTCACAGTTTCATAACAAATTTTCATAAAATTCGTGTTCTTAGAGTCGTATTTTCATAAAATTTTAAAAATTTTACAAATCTTCATTTCTTTCGCTCTTTTTGCACTTATTAGGTCCGTCTTGTGTAGAAACTGCCATCTGCACTCTAATCTGTAAATAATAACACACGGAATTAAAGAAAATCGCTACTTACCTAAACCGAGGTATAGTGGTCGATCGTTAAAAATATATAAATTTAATTACAACTTTTCTAATAACTTTGCTAAATATTGGTCTTTTTCGTTGAAATTTTCTTTAAATAGTGTAATTAACTGCCCCCCATATTTCCCTTTAGTTTTCTTAGTTATTTTTCACCGTTATATAATAAATTTTCACATTTTTCCTTCTTTTATAGTATTAAATTCATAAATAAAACATAAATTAATCTATAACTTTACTGAAAGTTGCTCTTTTACGTTCAAATTTTCTTTTTAAATAGTGTATCTAATTACCCTCCGTAGTTTTCTATAGTTTTTTTAGTAAATTTTCACAGTTTCATAACAAATTTTCATAAAATTCGTGTTCTTAGAGTCGTATTTTCATAAAATTTTAAAAATTTTACAAATCTTCATTTCTTTCGCTCTTTTTGCACTTATTAGGTCCGTCTTGTGTAGAAACTGCCATCTGCACTCTAATCTGTAAATAATAACACACGGAATTAAAGAAAATCGCTACTTACCTAAACCGAGGTATAGTGGTCGATCGTTAAAAATATATAAATTTAATTACAACTTTTCTAATAACTTTGCTAAATATTGGTCTTTTTCGTTGAAATTTTCTTTAAATAGTGTAATTAACTGCCCCCCATATTTCCCTTTAGTTTTCTTAGTTATTTTTCACCGTTATATAATAAATTTTCACATTTTTCCTTCTTTTATAGTATTAAATTCATAAATAAAACATAAATTAATCTATAACTTTACTGAAAGTTGCTCTTTTACGTTCAAATTTTCTTTTTAAATAGTGTATCTAATTACCCTCCGTAGTTTTCTATAGTTTTTTTAGTAAATTTCCACAGTTTCATAACAAATTTTCATAAAATTCGTGTTCTTAGAGTCGTATTTTCATAAAATTTTAAAAATTTTACAAATCTTCATTTCTTTCGCTCTTTTTGCACTTATTAGGTCCGTCTTGTGTAGAAACTGCCATCTGCACTCTAATCTGTAAATAATAACACACGGAATTAAAGAAAATCGCTACTTACCTAAACCGAGGTATAGTGGTCGATCGTTAAAAATATATAAATTTAATTACAACTTTTCTAATAACTTTGCTAAATATTGGTCTTTTTCGTTGAAATTTTCTTTAAATAGTGTAATTAACTGCCCCCCCCCATATTTCCCTTTAGTTTTCTTAGTTATTTTTCACCGTTATATAATAAATTTTCACATTTTTTCTTCTTTTATAGTATTAAATTCATAAATAAAACATAAATTAATCTATAACTTTACTGAAAGTTGCTCTTTTACGTTCAAATTTTCTTTTTAAATAGTGTATCTAATTACCCTCCGTAGTTTTCTATAGTTTTTTTAGTAAATTTTCACAGTTTCATAACAAATTTTCATAAAATTCGTGTTCTTAGAGTCGTATTTTCATAAAATTTTAAAAATTTTACAAATCTTCATTTCTTTCGCTCTTTTTGCACTTATTAGGTCCGTCTTGTGTAGAAACTGCCATCTGCACTCTAATCTGTCAATAATAACACACGGAATTAAAGAAAATCGCTACTTACCTAAACCGAGGTATAGTGGTCGATCGTTAAAAATATATAAATTTAATTACAACTTTTCTAATAACTTTGCTAAATATTGGTCTTTTTCGTTGAAATTTTCTTTAAATAGTGTAATTAACTGCCCCCCATATTTCCCTTTAGTTTTCTTAGTTATTTTTCACCGTTATATAATAAATTTTCACATTTTTCCTTCTTTTATAGTATTAAATTCATAAATAAAACATAAATTAATCTATAACTTTACTGAAAGTTGCTCTTTTACGTTCAAATTTTCTTTTTAAATAGTGTATCTAATTACCCTCCGTAGTTTTCTATAGTTTTTTTAGTAAATTTTCACAGTTTCATAACAAATTTTCATAAAATTCGTGTTCTTAGAGTCGTATTTTCATAAAATTTTAAAAATTTTACAAATCTTCATTTCTTTCGCTCTTTTTGCACTTATTAGGTCCGTCTTGTGTAGAAACTGCCATCTGCACTCTAATCTGTAAATAATAACACACGGAATTAAAGAAAATCGCTACTTACCTAAACCGAGGTATAGTGGTCGATCGTTAAAAATATATAAATTTAATTACAACTTTTCTAATAACTTTGCTAAATATTGGTCTTTTTCGTTGAAATTTTCTTTAAATAGTGTAATTAACTGCCCCCCATATTTCCCTTTAGTTTTCTTAGTTATTTTTCACCGTTATATAATAAATTTTCACATTTTTCCTTCTTTTATAGTATTAAATTCATAAATAAAACATAAATTAATCTATAACTTTACTGAAAGTTGCTCTTTTACGTTCAAATTTTCTTTTTAAATAGTGTATCTAATTACCCTCCGTAGTTTTCTATAGTTTTTTTAGTAAATTTTCACAGTTTCATAACAAATTTTCATAAAATTCGTGTTCTTAGAGTCGTATTTTCATAAAATTTTAAAAATTTTACAAATCTTCATTTCTTTCGCTCTTTTTGCACTTATTAGGTCCGTCTTGTGTAGAAACTGCCATCTGCACTCTAATCTGTAAATAATAACACACGGAATTAAAGAAAATCGCTACTTACCTAAACCGAGGTATAGTGGTCGATCGTTAAAAATATATAAATTTAATTACAACTTTTCTAATAACTTTGCTAAATATTGGTCTTTTTCGTTGAAATTTTCTTTAAATAGTGTAATTAACTGCCCCCCATATTTCCCTTTAGTTTTCTTAGTTATTTTTCACCGTTATATAATAAATTTTCACATTTTTCCTTCTTTTATAGTATTAAATTCATAAATAAAACATAAATTAATCTATAACTTTACTGAAAGTTGCTCTTTTACGTTCAAATTTTCTTTTTAAATAGTGTATCTAATTACCCTCCGTAGTTTTCTATAGTTTTTTTAGTAAATTTTCACAGTTTCATAACAAATTTTCATAAAATTCGTGTTCTTAGAGTCGTATTTTCATAAAATTTTAAAAATTTTACAAATCTTCATTTCTTTCGCTCTTTTTGCACTTATTAGGTCCGTCTTGTGTAGAAACTGCCATCTGCACTCTAATCTGTAAATAATAACACACGGAATTAAAGAAAATCGCTACTTACCTAAACCGAGGTATAGTGGTCGATCGTTAAAAATATATAAATTTAATTACAACTTTTCTAATAACTTTGCTAAATATTGGTCTTTTTCGTTGAAATTTTCTTTAAATAGTGTAATTAACTGCCCCCCATATTTCCCTTTAGTTTTCTTAGTTATTTTTCACCGTTATATAATAAATTTTCACATTTTTCCTTCTTTTATAGTATTAAATTCATAAATAAAACATAAATTAATCTATAACTTTACTGAAAGTTGCTCTTTTACGTTCAAATTTTCTTTTTAAATAGTGTATCTAATTACCCTCCGTAGTTTTCTATAGTTTTTTTAGTAAATTTTCACAGTTTCATAACAAATTTTCATAAAATTCGTGTTCTTAGAGTCGTATTTTCATAAAATTTTAAAAATTTTACAAATCTTCATTTCTTTCGCTCTTTTTGCACTTATTAGGTCCGTCTTGTGTAGAAACTGCCATCTGCACTCTAATCTGTAAATAATAACACACGGAATTAAAGAAAATCGCTACTTACCTAAACCGAGGTATAGTGGTCGATCGTTAAAAATATATAAATTTAATTACAACTTTTCTAATAACTTTGCTAAATATTGGTCTTTTTCGTTGAAATTTTCTTTAAATAGTGTAATTAACTGCCCCCCCATATTTCCCTTTAGTTTTCTTAGTTATTTTTCACCGTTATATAATAAATTTTCACATTTTTCCTTCTTTTATAGTATTAAATTCATAAATAAAACATAAATTAATCTATAACTTTACTGAAAGTTGCTCTTTTACGTTCAAATTTTCTTTTTAAATAGTGTATCTAATTACCCTCCGTAGTTTTCTATAGTTTTTTTAGTAAATTTTCACAGTTTCATAACAAATTTTCATAAAATTCGTGTTCTTAGAGTCGTATTTTCATAAAATTTTAAAAATTTTACAAATCTTCATTTCTTTCGCTCTTTTTGCACTTATTAGGTCCGTCTTGTGTAGAAACTGCCATCTGCACTCTAATCTGTAAATAATAACACACGGAATTAAAGAAAATCGCTACTTACCTAAACCGAGGTATAGTGGTCGATCGTTAAAAATATATAAATTTAATTACAACTTTTCTAATAACTTTGCTAAATATTGGTTTTTTTCGTTGAAATTTTCTTTAAATAGTGTAATTAACTGCCCCCCATATTTCCCTTTAGTTTTCTTAGTTATTTTTCACCGTTATATAATAAATTTTCACATTTTTCCTTCTTTTATAGTATTAAATTCATAAATAAAACATAAATTAATCTATAACTTTACTGAAAGTTGCTCTTTTACGTTCAAATTTTCTTTTTAAATAGTGTATCTCATTACCCTCCGTAGTTTTCTATAGTTTTTTTAGTAAATTTTCACAGTTTCATAACAAATTTTCATAAAATTCGTGTTCTTAGAGTCGTATTTTCATAAAATTTTAAAAATTTTACAAATCTTCATTTCTTTCGCTCTTTTTGCACTTATTAGGTCCGTCTTGTGTAGAAACTGCCATCTGCACTCTAATCTGTAAATAATAACACACGGAATTAAAGAAAATCGCTACTTACCTAAACCGAGGTATAGTGGTCGATCGTTAAAAATATATAAATTTAATTACAACTTTTCTAATAACTTTGCTAAATATTGGTCTTTTTCGTTGAAATTTTCTTTAAATAGTGTAATTAACTGCCCCCCATATTTCCCTTTAGTTTTCTTAGTTATTTTTCACCGTTATATAATAAATTTTCACATTTTTCCTGCTTTTATAGTATTAAATTCATAAATAAAACATAAATTAATCTATAACTTTACTGAAAGTTGCTCTTTTACGTTCAAATTTTCTTTTTAAATAGTGTATCTAATTACCCTCCGTAGTTTTCTATAGTTTTTTTTAGTAAATTTTCACAGTTTCATAACAAATTTTCATAAAATTCGTGTTCTTAGAGTCGTATTTTCATAAAATTTTAAAAATTTTACAAATCTTCATTTCTTTCGCTCTTTTTGCACTTATTAGGTCCGTCTTGTGTAGAAACTGCCATCTGCACTCTAATCTGTAAATAATAACACACGGAATTAAAGAAAATCGCTACTTACCTAAACCGAGGTATAGTGGTCGATCGTTAAAAATATATAAATTTAATTACAACTTTTCTAATAACTTTGCTAAATATTGGTCTTTTTCGTTGAAATTTTCTTTAAATAGTGTAATTAACTGCCCCCCATATTTCCCTTTAGTTTTCTTAGTTATTTTTCACCGTTATATAATAAATTTTCACATTTTTCCTTCTTTTATAGTATTAAATTCATAAATAAAACATAAATTAATCTATAACTTTACTGAAAGTTGCTCTTTTACGTTCAAATTTTCTTTTTAAATAGTGTATCTAATTACCCTCCGTAGTTTTCTATAGTTTTTTTAGTAAATTTTCACAGTTTCATAACAAATTTTCATAAAATTCGTGTTCTTAGAGTCGTATTTTCATAAAATTTTAAAAATTTTACAAATCTTCATTTCTTTCGCTCTTTTTGCACTTATTAGGTCCGTCTTGTGTAGAAACTGCCATCTGCACTCTAATCTGTAAATAATAACACACGGAATTAAAGAAAATCGCTACTTACCTAAACCGAGGTATAGTGGTCGATCGTTAAAAATATATAAATTTAATTACAACTTTTCTAATAACTTTGCTAAATATTGGTCTTTTTCGTTGAAATTTTCTTTAAATAGTGTAATTAACTGCCCCCCATATTTCCCTTTAGTTTTCTTAGTTATTTTTCACCGTTATATAATAAATTTTCACATTTTTCCTTCTTTTATAGTATTAAATTCATAAATAAAACATAAATTAATCTATAACTTTACTGAAAGTTGCTCTTTTACGTTCAAATTTTCTTTTTAAATAGTGTATCTAATTACCCTCCGTAGTTTTCTATAGTTTTTTTAGTAAATTTTCACAGTTTCATAACAAATTTTCATAAAATTCGTGTTCTTAGAGTCGTATTTTCATAAAATTTTAAAAATTTTACAAATCTTCATTTCTTTCGCTCTTTTTGCACTTATTAGGTCCGTCTTGTGTAGAAACTGCCATCTGCACTCTAATCTGTAAATAATAACACACGGAATTAAAGAAAATCGCTACTTACCTAAACCGAGGTATAGTGGTCGATCGTTAAAAATATATAAATTTAATTACAACTTTTCTAATAACTTTGCTAAATATTGGTCTTTTTCGTTGAAATTTTCTTTAAATAGTGTAATTAACTGCCCCCCATATTTCCCTTTAGTTTTCTTAGTTATTTTTCACCGTTATATAATAAATTTTCACATTTTTCCTGCTTTTATAGTATTAAATTCATAAATAAAACATAAATTAATCTATAACTTTACTGAAAGTTGCTCTTTTACGTTCAAATTTTCTTTTTAAATAGTGTATCTAATTACCCTCCGTAGTTTTCTATAGTTTTTTTTAGTAAATTTTCACAGTTTCATAACAAATTTTCATAAAATTCGTGTTCTTAGAGTCGTATTTTCATAAAATTTTAAAAATTTTACAAATCTTCATTTCTTTCGCTCTTTTTGCACTTATTAGGTCCGTCTTGTGTAGAAACTGCCATCTGCACTCTAATCTGTAAATAATAACACACGGAATTAAAGAAAATCGCTACTTACCTAAACCGAGGTATAGTGGTCGATCGTTAAAAATATATAAATTTAATTACAACTTTTCTAATAACTTTGCTAAATATTGGTCTTTTTCGTTGAAATTTTCTTTAAATAGTGTAATTAACTGCCCCCCATATTTCCCTTTAGTTTTCTTAGTTATTTTTCACCGTTATATAATAAATTTTCACATTTTTCCTTCTTTTATAGTATTAAATTCATAAATAAAACATAAATTAATCTATAACTTTACTGAAAGTTGCTCTTTTACGTTCAAATTTTCTTTTTAAATAGTGTATCTAATTACCCTCCGTAGTTTTCTATAGTTTTTTTAGTAAATTTTCACAGTTTCATAACAAATTTTCATAAAATTCGTGTTCTTAGAGTCGTATTTTCATAAAATTTTAAAAATTTTACAAATCTTCATTTCTTTCGCTCTTTTTGCACTTATTAGGTCCGTCTTGTGTAGAAACTGCCATCTGCACTCTAATCTGTAAATAATAACACACGGAATTAAAGAAAATCGCTACTTACCTAAACCGAGGTATAGTGGTCGATCGTTAAAAATATATAAATTTAATTACAACTTTTCTAATAACTTTGCTAAATATTGGTCTTTTTCGTTGAAATTTTCTTTAAATAGTGTAATTAACTGCCCCCCATATTTCCCTTTAGTTTTCTTAGTTATTTTTCACCGTTATATAATAAATTTTCACATTTTTCCTTCTTTTATAGTATTAAATTCATAAATAAAACATAAATTAATCTATAACTGTGCACGACGCAACAATATTAAACAAACGAAAGAAAATGCTTATTGTAACCGGCGCTAGTTGAACAACCTAGGAGCGGTGGGCGGAGCCATGACGACGGTGTAATTATCAGGCCACGCCTCTGGTTCGACAACTAGCAAGGGTTATACGGCGGGACTAGCGCAACCTTATGTTGAATTTAAATTATAATTTGTGTAAATAATTGTATTACTTGTATCGAACGATAAAAAATAATGATTGTATTATAACTAAGTTTAAGGTTGAGTTGTAACTGTGCAATAACTCTCCCAAATAAAGGCACCGTATGAACAGGGAGAGTTAGCATAGTCTTCTAATGAAAACTGTAATTGTTAAATATAATAAATGTTTACTTTATTATATAATAAATATATTAGGCCGTTAGGCACATAAAATAATAGTAGTAGTGTAACCAAAGAGCATGTTATCGTGACGCGGCCGCGGAGCAAATGAAGCCACGCGCACCGCGCCACGACGTTTTATATTTATAGTGCTGAGGCGGGGGGAAGGATTCTCCGCCTAAAGCAGCTGAAAATTATAATGTAAACCTGTAAATAAGTAAAAATATTGATATGTACACCCTAGTCTAACAAGTAGTTATAAGAATATTATATAGTGAATTATGTTTATTAGTTTGTAAGGTTATTAAATAAATAAAGATAGGCGCGGGGGTGAGGCAAGGGTCCGCTGGCCAGCAGCGGCCAAATCATATAAAAGACGGGCCGGCCGCTAGGGTCAGCAGTCGCTCTCCAGCCACCGAAAAGGCACCAGCAAGAAAAGAAAAAGTACAAGTTCCTCCTCACCGCCGCTTGCCTCCAGTTAAAAGCAAGACCAGCGCGTTTTATTCCATTTTTCGCACGGCATTACGGCGATCCGTAATATTAATGGTCCTTCGAGAAGCCGGATTACTAGAAGAAAAAGACAATATCGGTCTTGGTATTGCCGGAAGAAAGAAGCAAACCGCAAGAACGAAAAAATATTATTGTGAAGAAGAATGGTGATTACGCGTAGTAACAACGGAGAATCATCGAAGCGTCGCAAGGATGAACAAACAACCCAGGGGGCCACAGAAGAGGCCTCCGGGGGCGACTCAGCCGCTAGTGGTTCAACAAACACCACTAGCGAAACCACAACGGTCAGCATACGACCGCTACCTCGGCAACCGATAGAACAACCGCAACGGAAGAAACCCAGCAAGAGGGTGATCAAAGATCGCAGTGCACATTGAAGCCCGGCGAGACTAGGTCACGCCGCTCCGTAGCCTCACGCAAGAGACTCCTCGCGGAGTTAGAGGCGAAAGAGCGGTTAGCCGAACTCAAGCTCGAGCAGGCTCAGTTGCAAGCAAGAACAGAATTGCAAGAAATACACGTGCAGCGACTACAAGCAGAAGCCGGATCAACCGATGAAGATGAAGAAATAGAAGACGATTTGGCATCAGTGCGCATTAGTACATGGTTGCAAGAAAAACCTACATCGCAACCCGCGCCTCAGCCCGCGCCACAACCCGCGCCGCAGCCTGCGCCGCAACCCACGTCGTACTTCACGCCGCAACCAGCACTGCAGATCGCACCACCCGTACTTCAACAGTGTGCGCCGCAATACGCTCCGCAACATACCACGCCGCAGAAAGAAGACTATGGACAGGCGCAGCAGCAAATCGACGTCGCTACCTTAGCCGCTGCTCTATCACAAGCAGTACGAAGCACAAGGGAGCCGCCGAAATATATACAAGAGCTGCCCTCATTCAATGGTAGCAGCAAGGAGTGGCTCAGCTTCAAGACAATGTACGAAGAATCTTCAAAGTACTTCACGGCGAACGAAAACATAGCGAGAATACGCCGAAGCTTAAAAGGGACAGCAAAAGAAGCCGCAGGTTGCCTACTTATAAGCCAACCAGATCCCAGAATTATAATAGAAGCTTTGGAAAGGAGATTCGGACGACCAGAAGCGTTAATTCACTTGGAAATAGAGAAGCTGAAGCTGCTGAACAAAGTTACGGACAATCCCAGGGAGCTATGCATATTTGCAAATCGCATAGCGAACGTAGTGGGCACCGTGGAAGCACTCAAGAAAGCACACTATCTGCATAGTCCAGAAATGACGCGAGTGATCACAGACAAACTCACGCCCATATTGAAAAGCAAATGGTACGACTATGCAGCCAGAAAGAAAGAAGATATCCCAGAGCTTAAGAAGATATCAATGTTCTTAAACGAAGAAGCGGATAAATGCAGCGCGTATGCCTTGCCGGAGTTCATCGCAGAGGACAGCGAAACGAGAGAGCGAAGACCGAGAAAAATAGGACGTGCCTTCGCCACAAGCAAGAAACCATATGAAGAACGCTGCCCTCAATGCAAACAAGAACACAAACTGCCCGATTGCAAGTCATACGCCGCTCTGTCCACAAATGACAGATGGGAAGTAGCAAAGAAGTACAATATCTGCTACCGCTGTCTGCGAGGCAAACATCGTCGATTACTGTGCAAAGCTCCACCGTGCGGAAAAGGCGGATGCATGATGAAACACCATAAATTGTTGCATCACGACAGAACAGCAGTAATGGAAAAAGAACCCGCTATGGAAACCGCAACATCGGCAAAGGAGGTCAACACAGCGACTCGACCGTACAAGCACCGCCGCGCTTACCTAAAGATTGCGCCCGTAACAATAAGGGGGCCGCTAAGCTGCGTCGAAACATACGCATTATTGGATGAAGGGAGCACGGTCACCTTAGTCGATGCCTCAATCGCCGACGTCATCGGCGCCGACGGCCCAGCCCACACAATGTGGATACAAGGGGTCGGCTCGGAGGTGAAACACGAGAAGAGCAAGATCGTCAGCTTTAAAATAAGAGGAACGTACGCGCAAGAAGAACACAACATAGAAGCAGCGCGTACTGTAGAGCGGTTGGACTTCGCGCCAGAATCCGTGAATGAAGATCACTTGGGGAATTGCCCACATCTGTTGGATATCAAAGAGGATATCACCTACGAACGCGCCTCACCGAAAGTACTAATCGGGCAAGATAACTGGCACCTCATAGTGTCTAGAAAACTGCGCGTCGGCCGTCGAGACCAACCAGTCGCCTCATACACCAACCTGGGCTGGGTTCTGCATGGCTGTCATAGCTCATTGACGTCGACGGTCACCTTCTGCGGCAGACTACATCAGAGGGAAGATGCACCACCGATAGAAGAAGAAATAAAAAATTATTTCAAATTGGAGTCGCTGTGCATCGAGCCGAGAAGACCGAAAGAAGATCCCGAGCAGCGAGCCATGCAAATATTGGACGAAACCAGCCAGAGGTCAGCGGACGGCAGATTCGAGACAGGGTTGTTGTGGAAACAAAAGGACTTCCAAATACCAAATAATTATAAAGAAGCGGAAAGGCGCCTGCACACCTTAGAGAAGAGGCTCGACCGAGACAGCAATCTCAAGCTACAGTACGAAGAACGCATCGAGAACCTCTTCAACTCGGGTTACGCAGAGCGCGCGCCAATGCCACCGCCGCAAGGAAGGACATGGTATCTGCCACACTTCCCAGTCATCAACCCTGCGAAACCGAACAAACCGCCGAGATTGGTACACGACGCCGCAGCGAAGACAGCCGGAATATGTCTCAACGATATGCTTCACTCGGGGCCCGACTTATTACAATCACTGCCCGGAGTGATCATGAGGTTCCGACAGTATCCGTATGCAGTGAGCGCCGATATAAAAGAAATGTTCATGCAGATTAAAGTGCGCAAAGAAGATAGAGACGTTTTACGTTTCTTGTGGAGAGGCAAGCGGCGGGAGGACCAACCGGAGGAATATAGGATGACGTCAATCATCTTTGGAGCGACATCATCACCATGCACAGCATTATACATCAAAAATAAAAATGCTGAAGAACATGCAGAAGCGTACCCAGAAGCTGCGGTCGCCATAAAAAGAAACCATTATATGGACGACTACTTGCAGAGCTTCCACTCTGTCACGGAAGCTCAGCAAACAGTAAAAGCAGTCGATCACGTCCACAAACAAGCGGGATTCGTACTCAGCGGGTGGACATCGAACGAAGAAAAAACAATAGAAGAAATAACGACAGAGCATAGACAACACGACGCGACCGTGTGCCTGGGCGGAAAAGAAACTGAGAAGACGCTAGGGCTGCTCTGGCATGTACAAAGCGATCATATTGGATTCAATACTAACAATATGAAGATGCCTGCCGACGTAAAAGAAAAACAACGCTTGCCAACTAAACGAGAAGCGTTGAGCGTCATAATGGCATTATTTGATCCGCTGGGGTTAATATCACCGGTGACCACCCCAGCGAAGAGAATATTTCAAGACACATGGCGTTACAAGGCGGACTGGGACGACCCTCTGCCAACAGAATTAAAAGAAAAATGGGAAGGCTGGATTACTTCACTTAACGCCATAGAACAACTAAGAATACCGCGATGCTACGATTACAACCCGGTGTCGACGCGCCAACTACACACATTCGTCGACGCAAGCGAGGAGGCCTACGCAGCAGCAGTGTATTGGAGAACGGAGCGAGCAGACGGCAGCGTTAACATATCATTGGCCGCCGCCAAGAGCCGCGTAACACCACTGAAACCAGTTTCCATACCACGGCTCGAGTTACAAGCGGCACTGCTGGGAGCTCGTCTTGCGCAGACCGTGATCGATGAACACGATGGCGACATAGCAGGCAAGACATACTGGTGCGACTCCCGTACTGCACTGGTGTGGATAAGATCGGAGCCTCGCGCGTACAAAGCTTTCGTCGCTCATCGCCTGGCGGAGATAGAAGATACGACCAAAAAGAACGAATGGCGTTGGCTACCGTCTAAAGAAAACGTGGCAGACGACGCAACCCGAGCCACACCAGAAGGGTTCGACGAGTCGCACCGATGGTTCCGAGGGCCCCCGTTTCTGCAGCGTCCACCGGCAGAATGGCCGCAGGAAGAGAAAACGACACAATATGACACCGGGGAAGAGCGAGAAATATGTAACATCGCTGTTAAAAGTGAAGACTCGACAACAACACATCTTCCACAGATAGGAAGATTTTCTAAATGGATTCGGCTCATAAGGGCGACAGCGAGAGTCCTCCTATTCATCGACATGTGCAGACCAAACAAGCACGTAGTGAAGGCTGGGCGTAAACGCAACAAAGCAAGACAAGGTAGCGACCCTGGCTGGCAGAGAACAAACAAACGCAACACCCCCGCCAAGGAGAAAAAGGCGACTCCTACTGCCTCATCGCTTGTAGGAATACCGGCCGCTTATCATATGAGAGCCGAACAACTGTGGGTGCAAGCCAGTCAGCGGGAAAGCTTCACGAAGGAGCTCAAGAGAATCACCAGCGGAAGTGTTCCGGGAGGCGACGACAAACTAGGCCACCTGAGCACATACATTGATGAAGAGGGGACCCTACGCCTCAGAGGTCGAATAAAAGCGGCATCAGAAGTGGAGGACGACATGTACGACCCTCCCATATTAGACGGGAAGCACGCATACACTCGCCTGTACATAGCACACGTACACGAGAGGCTGCATCACGGAGGCGTAGAAACAGTTGTGAATGAATTAAGACAGAGATTGTACGTAAGAAAAATACGTCCAGTAGTGAAAACTGTCGTCAAAGGATGCCTGCCGTGCCGTCTAAGAAAAGCCAAGCCTGCATCACCGTCTACAGGAAACCTGCCGTCCGCACGCCTCGCTCATCACGCACGTCCGTTCACATACACCGGACTAGACTACTTCGGGCCAATAGAAGTCACAGTGGGACGACATCGCGAAAAGCGCTATGGCGCGTTATTTACCTGCATGACGTCGCGAGCAATACACATAGAAGTAGCCCACTCGTTGAGCGCAGACTCAGCCGTGTCGGCACTTAGGCGTTTTATGAGCAGAAGAGGATGCCCAAAAGAAATATGGAGTGACAACGCTACGTGCTTCAAGGCAGCAGACAAGGAGATGGCCGAAGCAGCACTTGCAGCCCTCGAGCACGAAACCACGTGTCAACAGATTGTGTGGAAGTACATACCGCCATCAGCACCGTTCATGGGCGGCGTATGGGAGCGAATGGTTCGCTCCGTAAAAGAAGCCCTACGCGTCACCCTCAACGAGCGCTATCCCAGCGACGAAACATTGGGGACCCTGCTCGCCGAGGTCGAAAATACTGTAAACTCCAGACCTCTCACACACGTCTCAGTCGACCCAGGAGACCCTGAAGCCATCACGCCGAATCACATCCTCATCGGTCCCAACTCGCACGTACCTGCGCCGGGACACTTCAGCAAGAATGACGTGACGGCCCGCCAGCAATGGAAACGAGCTCAAGCCCTAGCCGACGTGTTTTGGAGAAGATGGGTTAAAGAATACCTGCCCCTACTCCAACACCGGCGGGAGCCCAGCAGCATAGGAGTATCGCCGAAGATTGGAGACCTAGTCATCATTTGTGACTCCAATCTACCACGCAACACCTGGCCCAGAGGGAAAATAAGTAAGGTATATCCTGGCGTCGACGGAGAGGTACGAGTAGTGGACGTAACCACCGGCAGTGGGCACATACTAAGAAGACCAACGAAGAAGATCGTCGTGCTACCAGAGGGATCGCAGCGTGGCGACGGCGGGAGAATGTGCACGACGCAACAATATTAAACAAACGAAAGAAAATGCTTATTGTAACCGGCGCTAGTTGAACAACCTAGGAGCGGTGGGCGGAGCCATGACGACGGTGTAATTATCAGGCCACGCCTCTGGTTCGACAACTAGCAAGGGTTATACGGCGGGACTAGCGCAACCTTATGTTGAATTTAAATTATAATTTGTGTAAATAATTGTATTACTTGTATCGAACGATAAAAAATAATGATTGTATTATAACTAAGTTTAAGGTTGAGTTGTAACTGTGCAATAACTCTCCCAAATAAAGGCACCGTATGAACAGGGAGAGTTAGCATAGTCTTCTAATGAAAACTGTAATTGTTAAATATAATAAATGTTTACTTTATTATATAATAAATATATTAGGCCGTTAGGCACATAAAATAATAGTAGTAGTGTAACCAAAGAGCATGTTATCGTGACGCGGCCGCGGAGCAAATGAAGCCACGCGCACCGCGCCACGACGTTTTATATTTATAGTGCTGAGGCGGGGGGAAGGATTCTCCGCCTAAAGCAGCTGAAAATTATAATGTAAACCTGTAAATAAGTAAAAATATTGATATGTACACCCTAGTCTAACAAGTAGTTATAAGAATATTATATAGTGAATTATGTTTATTAGTTTGTAAGGTTATTAAATAAATAAAGATAGGCGCGGGGGTGAGGCAAGGGTCCGCTGGCCAGCAGCGGCCAAATCATATAAAAGACGGGCCGGCCGCTAGGGTCAGCACTCCGCCTGTTGCACCGCCCCCGAGCGGTTGTGTACAGGTAGTTCGCGTGCCTAGCGTCCCAACGCTAGTGCCCCCCGCTCCGCGCCTCGCGCTTTTCAGATAGTGAGCGCCTAAGCGCTGAAGTCCGGTAAGTGTTTTCCGCTAACTCTCAGTTCTCACCCCCCCGCCCTTGGTCGGGGAGGTTGGCTGACCGCTTGTTTTATATTGTAGAACACTAGATACTAGTGTATAAGTTTATTAGTATATTTTATTACATATCTGTTTATTATATTCCGTGTATCTGTTTCTTGTAAAACGTTACTTGCTCTTTTCAGAGCAAGTCCCTGTTCTTTTGAGAACAGGGGTCTGTTTCTTGGATTAAGAGCGTCCCGTTCTTTTCAGAACGGTGATCCCTGATCCCCCACGTCATACGATAGTTCTAATTTTTAGTTTATTTTTAGTTTAGTTGTAGATCTGTTAAAATGTCCGATCAGGACCAAAAATCTTCGCTTCTCGAGGCCATCAATAGGATGAACCCGCAGGAGATTGCTGCCATTATAGCCCTTCTGGCTTGTCCCGCCCGTAAGGCAATCATCCCGCCGCCCGTAATAGCGGCCCACATAGAGTCCCAGAACTCATTCGCCGCGCTTGAGATAGATATGGAGTGCTCTCACTCCGACTCCGCGTCAACGTCGTCAATGTCTGCCTCTCGGAAGAGGTCCGCCGCAGTTTCCAGTACCAGGACATCGGAATCCTCTGACTCCGATGACACCGGTGCTAATTCAAACGAATCGTCGTACACCACGGTGTCGTCAAAGCGCGCAGCGAAGCGCGCCGCGAAAAACCGTTCGCCCCCCGCCGAAGCGGCCCGTGCCGCTCCCCCCACCCCCGCAGCCCCCGTCGCTGCCGCGTCTACCTCCGCAGCCCCCGCCGCTGCCTCGACCCCCTTAGATATTGCAGCGCCGTCGAAGCCGGCTTCACGTTGCGCTCCGCAACTCGCGAAAAAACCAGTTCCGCCCCCTGTCTTTTTGAGAGACAAGGCCGAGTTCACCAGACTGAGCAAGGTATGCTACGACTCTGGAATTAAATATGACATAGCTACGAACATGGGCGTAGCGATAAAAATAGTTCCCCAATCTATTGACGATTTTCGCCGACTCACTAGGCTTTTTACTAACGAACGAGTATCGTACCATACATACGCTCTTCCGGAAGAGCGTAAAGTCAAGGCCGTCATCCGAGGCGTCCCGTTCGAACTCTCCAACGAGGAGATTCTTGATGACCTTAAGTCACAAGGATTCCCCGTCGAAGCTGTTCATAAAATGCACAGTAGGACCGGGTTGAGATACCCGATAGTCTTAGCCATCCTTACCAACGTTCCGGAGGCGCAATCCATCTTCCGGCAAGTACGCACGGTGTGCGGCTTGTCGGGAGTTAGGGTTGAGTCACCGCATAGGCGCGGTTTCCCGGCGCAGTGCCACCGCTGCCAACTATATGGTCACGCGGCGGCCAATTGCTCCGCCCCACCCAGGTGCGTTAAGTGCCTAGATCCACACATCACCAAAGAGTGTCCCCGGCCTAAAGATGCCGTATCCCCGCCCGCGTGCGTCCTGTGTCAACAGACAGGCCACCCGGCAAGCTACAGAGGATGCCCGTGCGCTCCTCGTCCTCGTATAACTAGACAGGTCCCACCGCCGGTAAATGACCGTTCATTCCCGGCGTTATATGTTAGGAGGCCCCGTCAGGGCGTATCTCAGCCGTCTCAGGGCGTTGCAAGACCCCCTCAGGGTCCCCCGAGACCACCAAAAGCACCTATTAGGCCACCTCCGGGCTTCTCAAAGCCTACACAGGCTCCAGTTTTTCCCTGGGGCCCCAAAAAGGTCGAAACACCGCAGGCAACCTCTGCTCCGCAGCAGAAACAGCCTACAATCGCCGATGACATTAACACGGTTTACGCCGCGATAAGAAACATTGACGTTAATGAAATTGCTATATTAGCAAACAAGTTGCGCGCCGCGCGGTCCCCTCAGGACCGTCTTCTGGCTCTCGTAGAGCACAGTAACCTATTGCGTTCGTTGTAAGTTAAGTTAACTTAATTAACTTAGCTTACAATGACAGAGCCCTCCGCTCTGCCTAAAAGTCACGGTCGTATCAAGCCCAAAGGGCTATCGCTTATTTCATTTAACATTCGCGGATTGCGAAATAACCTCCCAGAGCTTAAGCTATTCCTTAAAGATCGCGAAGCTGATTTTCTCCTCTTACAGGAAACCAACCTTAAAAATAAAGACACTAAAGGCTTATCCATTAAAAATTATTCTCTTCTTCGTAATGATAGGCACGACCGCCGAGGCGGTGGCACGGCCATTTATTACAAGAAGACACTACATTGCTCTCTTATTGATACTCCGCAGCTTACCAATATGGAAGCTACGTTATGCAGGTTATCTATGACGGGACATCAGTCTTTAGTCATAGCCTCCTGTTACATTCCCCCTAAAAACCTCCCCCTCAAAGATGATTTTGAGGCAATCTTATCTCTTAGTAATTCAGTCATTATGTTTGGAGATTTTAACTCTAAACATACTGAATGGACATGCCGTACGATTAATACTAATGGTAGGATACTGCGTGATATAACGCAGTCTCTCGACTTAACCGTTTTCAGCCCGCTCGGTGCAACGCACTATCCCGATGCTACCGATTTAAACCCAGATGTACTAGATTTTGCGTTACTCAAAGGAGTTTCACTCAACCTCAGGTCTATTGAGACACTAGACGATATAGGATCCGATCACCGACCGGTCTCCCTTATCCTTGGCCATCAGCCTCCCCCTATTATAACTACGAAAACCTTTACTAACTGGAAAGGTTTCAAGGACTCCCTAGCAAAAGCTATGGATTCGCAGGACTCCCCTAATTACCTATCGTCGGATTTAGACTTAGACAGTCCCGTAAAAATCGACACCGCGGTCGAATCACTTTCAACCCTAATTAAATCCTCCCTTAAGGAGAATGAAAGGGTCGTCCCGGTTGCTAATACTAATGGGCTTCCCCTATATATTAGCAACATATTAAAAGCTAAAAAAGCTGCTTTCCGGAGAGCAGCTAAATATCCCACCCCCGAATATAGGCATACGGCTAATCGTCTTCAACGAAAACTCCGTTCGCACCTTTATGAATTTCGAGAGCTCCAAAGGAGTGAACTCATGGAGAATATATCTCCCTCACATACAGCGTACTATCAGATGGCTAGAGCCCTCCGTATAGACGCTACAACTCACACTCCCCCTCTCTCCCGCCCCGACGGTACGGTTGCCTTCGAGGACGACGAGAAGGCTGAGTGCTTTGCAGACAGCATTGCCGCACAATGCTCTCCTAGCTCTCAACCTGTCGACCCCTCACATATTCAGGAAGTGGAGGATGAGGTCCGCCGCCGGAACTCACCCCCCACAACCTCTGACCCTATCACTGTGTCCAATGATGAGATCTCGTCCCTCATCAAAGGACTTAAGCCCAAAAAATCTCCGGGCGCGGATGGCATATCCAACCAAGCCCTTAAATACTTTCCAGAGCAGGTGTTAACCCTCTTAGCTATTATCTTTAACGCCTGTTTTAATCTTAGTTACTTTCCCACTTCTTGGAAAGAGGCAATTGTCATTGGTATTCCCAAGCCAGGCAAGCCTCTTAACCTCCCCTCCAGTCATCGTCCCATTAGCCTCCTAAAGGCCATGGGCAAACTCTTTGAAAGAGTTATTCAAAATCGAATGAGGCGCCATCTGTTTCCCACAGACGGTGACCCCATTGTCATCCCACACCAATTTGGTTTCCGCGCAAAACACTCGTGTCCACAACAGGTACACCGCATTGTGGAATATATCCTCAGCGGTTTTTATCCACGTCGACTAAAGACAATCGCGGTCTTTTTCGACATTGCCAAAGCCTTCGACCGAGTCTGGCATGAAGGCCTTATTTTCAAATTATATAGGATAGGACTCTCCGATCGTCTAGTACGTCTCGTAGCCTCTTATTTACAACATCGTACCTTTCGTTTTAGACACGAAGGCACGTTATCCTCTCAGCGCCCCATTAAAGCTGGTGTTCCTCAAGGATCAGTACTAGCTCCCCTCCTGTACATCTTGTACACCAACGACATTCCTATCCCGTCGAATGGTGTACAGCTCTCACTCTTCGCAGATGACACTGCACTATACTTCAAAAGTCCTAGAATATCTTCAGCAAGGAACAAGATCCAAAAGTCAGTCGATGACCTAGGAGACTGGTTCCAAAAATGGCGTATCGATGTGAACCCGGAGAAGAGCTCCGCAGTTCAATTCGATATTAAAAGACGCCGTAATAAAAACAAGAAAAATACTCCACCTATACGAATGCTAGGGACCCCTGTCCCATGGCACATGTCAGCAAAATATTTAGGCGTCACCCTTGACTATAGGCTTACTTTTGAGTCTCATGTCAAAAGAGTAACGCGTCTAGCACGTTTCTATTTAGGTCGGCTTAACAGTATGTTAGGCAGACATAGCAAAATGTCATTACGAAATAAGCGAACCCTCTATAAGGTTTGTATACGACCGGTTATGACTTACTCGGCTCCTATTTTTGCACACGCTAACGATAAAATTATTAACGAACTCCAAGTAGTTCAAAACCTCTTCTGTCGTCGAGCTACGAACGCACCTTGGTACGTCCGTAATGCCGACCTTCACCGGGATTTAGAAATCCCAACAATCCAGCAATGTCTTAAAAAATTCTCTGAAAACTTCTTTAAAGTATCAGAGTCGCATACTAACACACTTATTCGTGAGGCAGTTACTTATACCGCCCCACTCCCTTCTCGCTATAGCGTCCGCAGGCCGAGAAACACTCTCTCGGACCCGCCAAATAAGTTGTCAAACGACCTGAACTGCCTCCTGGCGGCTCAGGCCAATCCTAATTAAATTAAAAACTAGTTAAAATTAATAATATGCCTTCGTAGGCAGTCCCTAAACGGCACTTAGCCGTCTGCGCCCTCTTTTCCCAAAAGAGGGTCGCTTTAGATACGGCATATGCAGCTTTAATAGAGCTAGTTGCCAGTCCCCAAAGGCGGTTTTTAGTGGGTATCACTTAGGTCCCCCGGTAGGCAGTGAGTCCCACATAACCAGGACAGACCGGCTGTCGTGGTATGCGTAATGCATTTTCCGCCTCCCTTCGGGGTAGCCCATTTCCAATTGCTTCGGGCGCAAAAAAAAAAAAAAAAAACTAGGGTCAGCAGTCGCTCTCCAGCCACCGAAAAGGCACCAGCAAGAAAAGAAAAAGTACAAGTTCCTCCTCACCGCCGCTTGCCTCCAGTTAAAAGCAAGACCAGCGCGTTTTATTCCATTTTTCGCACGGCATTACGGCGATCCGTAATAATAACTTTACTGAAAGTTGCTCTTTTACGTTCAAATTTTCTTTTTAAATAGTGTATCTAATTACCCTCCGTAGTTTTCTATAGTTTTTTTAGTAAATTTTCACAGTTTCATAACAAATTTTCATAAAATTCGTGTTCTTAGAGTCGTATTTTCATAAAATTTTAAAAATTTTACAAATCTTCATTTCTTTCGCTCTTTTTGCACTTATTAGGTCCGTCTTGTGTAGAAACTGCCATCTGCACTCTAATCTGTAAATAATAACACACGGAATTAAAGAAAATCGCTACTTACCTAAACCGAGGTATAGTGGTCGATCGTTAAAAATATATAAATTTAATTACAACTTTTCTAATAACTTTGCTAAATATTGGTCTTTTTCGTTGAAATTTTCTTTAAATAGTGTAATTAACTGCCCCCCATATTTCCCTTTAGTTTTCTTAGTTATTTTTCACCGTTATATAATAAATTTTCACATTTTTCCTTCTTTTATAGTATTAAATTCATAAATAAAACATAAATTAATCTATAACTTTACTGAAAGTTGCTCTTTTACGTTCAAATTTTCTTTTTAAATAGTGTATCTAATTACCCTCCGTAGTTTTCTATAGTTTTTTTAGTAAATTTTCACAGTTTCATAACAAATTTTCATAAAATTCGTGTTCTTAGAGTCGTATTTTCATAAAATTTTAAAAATTTTACAAATCTTCATTTCTTTCGCTCTTTTTGCACTTATTAGGTCCGTCTTGTGTAGAAACTGCCATCTGCACTCTAATCTGTAAATAATAACACACGGAATTAAAGAAAATCGCTACTTACCTAAACCGAGGTATAGTGGTCGATCGTTAAAAATATATAAATTTAATTACAACTTTTCTAATAACTTTGCTAAATATTGGTCTTTTTCGTTGAAATTTTCTTTAAATAGTGTAATTAACTGCCCCCCATATTTCCCTTTAGTTTTCTTAGTTATTTTTCACCGTTATATAATAAATTTTCACATTTTTCCTTCTTTTATAGTATTAAATTCATAAATAAAACATAAATTAATCTATAACTTTACTGAAAGTTGCTCTTTTACGTTCAAATTTTCTTTTTAAATAGTGTATCTAATTACCCTCCGTAGTTTTCTATAGTTTTTTTAGTAAATTTTCACAGTTTCATAACAAATTTTCATAAAATTCGTGTTCTTAGAGTCGTATTTTCATAAAATTTTAAAAATTTTACAAATCTTCATTTCTTTCGCTCTTTTTGCACTTATTAGGTCCGTCTTGTGTAGAAACTGCCATCTGCACTCTAATCTGTAAATAATAACACACGGAATTAAAGAAAATCGCTACTTACCTAAACCGAGGTATAGTGGTCGATCGTTAAAAATATATAAATTTAATTACAACTTTTCTAATAACTTTGCTAAATATTGGTCTTTTTCGTTGAAATTTTCTTTAAATAGTGTAATTAACTGCCCCCCATATTTCCCTTTAGTTTTCTTAGTTATTTTTCACCGTTATATAATAAATTTTCACATTTTTCCTTCTTTTATAGTATTAAATTCATAAATAAAACATAAATTAATCTATAACTTTACTGAAAGTTGCTCTTTTACGTTCAAATTTTCTTTTTAAATAGTGTATCTAATTACCCTCCGTAGTTTTCTATAGTTTTTTTAGTAAATTTCCACAGTTTCATAACAAATTTTCATAAAATTCGTGTTCTTAGAGTCGTATTTTCATAAAATTTTAAAAATTTTACAAATCTTCATTTCTTTCGCTCTTTTTGCACTTATTAGGTCCGTCTTGTGTAGAAACTGCCATCTGCACTCTAATCTGTAAATAATAACACACGGAATTAAAGAAAATCGCTACTTACCTAAACCGAGGTATAGTGGTCGATCGTTAAAAATATATAAATTTAATTACAACTTTTCTAATAACTTTGCTAAATATTGGTCTTTTTCGTTGAAATTTTCTTTAAATAGTGTAATTAACTGCCCCCCCCCATATTTCCCTTTAGTTTTCTTAGTTATTTTTCACCGTTATATAATAAATTTTCACATTTTTCCTTCTTTTATAGTATTAAATTCATAAATAAAACATAAATTAATCTATAACTTTACTGAAAGTTGCTCTTTTACGTTCAAATTTTCTTTTTAAATAGTGTATCTCATTACCCTCCGTAGTTTTCTATAGTTTTTTTAGTAAATTTTCACAGTTTCATAACAAATTTTCATAAAATTCGTGTTCTTAGAGTCGTATTTTCATAAAATTTTAAAAATTTTACAAATCTTCATTTCTTTCGCTCTTTTTGCACTTATTAGGTCCGTCTTGTGTAGAAACTGCCATCTGCACTCTAATCTGTAAATAATAACACACGGAATTAAAGAAAATCGCTACTTACCTAAACCGAGGTATAGTGGTCGATCGTTAAAAATATATAAATTTAATTACAACTTTTCTAATAACTTTGCTAAATATTGGTCTTTTTCGTTGAAATTTTCTTTAAATAGTGTAATTAACTGCCCCCCATATTTCCCTTTAGTTTTCTTAGTTATTTTTCACCGTTATATAATAAATTTTCACATTTTTCCTTCTTTTATAGTATTAAATTCATAAATAAAACATAAATTAATCTATAACTTTACTGAAAGTTGCTCTTTTACGTTCAAATTTTCTTTTTAAATAGTGTATCTAATTACCCTCCGTAGTTTTCTATAGTTTTTTTTAGTAAATTTTCACAGTTTCATAACAAATTTTCATAAAATTCGTGTTCTTAGAGTCGTATTTTCATAAAATTTTAAAAATTTTACAAATCTTCATTTCTTTCGCTCTTTTTGCACTTATTAGGTCCGTCTTGTGTAGAAACTGCCATCTGCACTCTAATCTGTAAATAATAACACACGGAATTAAAGAAAATCGCTACTTACCTAAACCGAGGTATAGTGGTCGATCGTTAAAAATATATAAATTTAATTACAACTTTTCTAATAACTTTGCTAAATATTGGTCTTTTTCGTTGAAATTTTCTTTAAATAGTGTAATTAACTGCCCCCCATATTTCCCTTTAGTTTTCTTAGTTATTTTTCACCGTTATATAATAAATTTTCACATTTTTCCTTCTTTTATAGTATTAAATTCATAAATAAAACATAAATTAATCTATAACTTTACTGAAAGTTGCTCTTTTACGTTCAAATTTTCTTTTTAAATAGTGTATCTAATTACCCTCCGTAGTTTTCTATAGTTTTTTTAGTAAATTTTCACAGTTTCATAACAAATTTTCATAAAATTCGTGTTCTTAGAGTCGTATTTTCATAAAATTTTAAAAATTTTACAAATCTTCATTTCTTTCGCTCTTTTTGCACTTATTAGGTCCGTCTTGTGTAGAAACTGCCATCTGCACTCTAATCTGTAAATAATAACACACGGAATTAAAGAAAATCGCTACTTACCTAAACCGAGGTATAGTGGTCGATCGTTAAAAATATATAAATTTAATTACAACTTTTCTAATAACTTTGCTAAATATTGGTCTTTTTCGTTGAAATTTTCTTTAAATAGTGTAATTAACTGCCCCCCATATTTCCCTTTAGTTTTCTTAGTTATTTTTCACCGTTATATAATAAATTTTCACATTTTTCCTTCTTTTATAGTATTAAATTCATAAATAAAACATAAATTAATCTATAACTTTACTGAAAGTTGCTCTTTTACGTTCAAATTTTCTTTTTAAATAGTGTATCTAATTACCCTCCGTAGTTTACTATAGTTTTTTTAGTAAATTTTCACAGTTTCATAACAAATTTTCATAAAATTCGTGTTCTTAGAGTCGTATTTTCATAAAATTTTAAAAATTTTACAAATCTTCATTTCTTTCGCTCTTTTTGCACTTATTAGGTCCGTCTTGTGTAGAAACTGCCATCTGCACTCTAATCTGTAAATAATAACACACGGAATTAAAGAAAATCGCTACTTACCTAAACCGAGGTATAGTGGTCGATCGTTAAAAATATATAAATTTAATTACAACTTTTCTAATAACTTTGCTAAATATTGGTCTTTTTCGTTGAAATTTTCTTTAAATAGTGTAATTAACTGCCCCCCATATTTCCCTTTAGTTTTCTTAGTTATTTTTCACCGTTATATAATAAATTTTCACATTTTTCCTTCTTTTATAGTATTAAATTCATAAATAAAACATAAATTAATCTATAACTTTACTGAAAGTTGCTCTTTTACGTTCAAATTTTCTTTTTAAATAGTGTATCTAATTACCCTCCGTAGTTTTCTATAGTTTTTTTAGTAAATTTTCACAGTTTCATAACAAATTTTCATAAAATTCGTGTTCTTAGAGTCGTATTTTCATAAAATTTTAAAAATTTTACAAATCTTCATTTCTTTCGCTCTTTTTGCACTTATTAGGTCCGTCTTGTGTAGAAACTGCCATCTGCACTCTAATCTGTAAATAATAACACACGGAATTAAAGAAAATCGCTACTTACCTAAACCGAGGTATAGTGGTCGATCGTTAAAAATATATAAATTTAATTACAACTTTTCTAATAACTTTGCTAAATATTGGTCTTTTTCGTTGAAATTTTCTTTAAATAGTGTAATTAACTGCCCCCCCCCATATTTCCCTTTAGTTTTCTTAGTTATTTTTCACCGTTATATAATAAATTTTCACATTTTTCCTTCTTTTATAGTATTAAATTCATAAATAAAACATAAATTAATCTATAACTTTACTGAAAGTTGCTCTTTTACGTTCAAATTTTCTTTTTAAATAGTGTATCTAATTACCCTCCGTAGTTTTCTATAGTTTTTTTAGTAAATTTTCACAGTTTCATAACAAATTTTCATAAAATTCGTGTTCTTAGAGTCGTATTTTCATAAAATTTTAAAAATTTTACAAATCTTCATTTCTTTCGCTCTTTTTGCACTTATTAGGTCCGTCTTGTGTAGAAACTGCCATCTGCACTCTAATCTGTAAATAATAACACACGGAATTAAAGAAAATCGCTACTTACCTAAACCGAGGTATAGTGGTCGATCGTTAAAAATATATAAATTTAATTACAACTTTTCTAATAACTTTGCTAAATATTGGTCTTTTTCGTTGAAATTTTCTTTAAATAGTGTAATTAACTGCCCCCCATATTTCCCTTTAGTTTTCTTAGTTATTTTTCACCGTTATATAATAAATTTTCACATTTTTCCTTCTTTTATAGTATTAAATTCATAAATAAAACATAAATTAATCTATAACTTTACTGAAAGTTGCTCTTTTACGTTCAAATTTTCTTTTTAAATAGTGTATCTAATTACCCTCCGTAGTTTTCTATAGTTTTTTTAGTAAATTTTCACAGTTTCATAACAAATTTTCATAAAATTCGTGTTCTTAGAGTCGTATTTTCATAAAATTTTAAAAATTTTACAAATCTTCATTTCTTTCGCTCTTTTTGCACTTATTAGGTCCGTCTTGTGTAGAAACTGCCATCTGCACTCTAATCTGTAAATAATAACACACGGAATTAAAGAAAATCGCTACTTACCTAAACCGAGGTATAGTGGTCGATCGTTAAAAATATATAAATTTAATTACAACTTTTCTAATAACTTTGCTAAATATTGGTCTTTTTCGTTGAAATTTTCTTTAAATAGTGTAATTAACTGCCCCCCATATTTCCCTTTAGTTTTCTTAGTTATTTTTCACCGTTATATAATAAATTTTCACATTTTTCCTTCTTTTATAGTATTAAATTCATAAATAAAACATAAATTAATCTATAACTTTACTGAAAGTTGCTCTTTTACGTTCAAATTTTCTTTTTAAATAGTGTATCTAATTACCCTCCGTAGTTTTCTATAGTTTTTTTAGTAAATTTTCACAGTTTCATAACAAATTTTCATAAAATTCGTGTTCTTAGAGTCGTATTTTCATAAAATTTTAAAAATTTTACAAATCTTCATTTCTTTCGCTCTTTTTGCACTTATTAGGTCCGTCTTGTGTAGAAACTGCCATCTGCACTCTAATCTGTAAATAATAACACACGGAATTAAAGAAAATCGCTACTTACCTAAACCGAGGTATAGTGGTCGATCGTTAAAAATATATAAATTTAATTACAACTTTTCTAATAACTTTGCTAAATATTGGTCTTTTTCGTTGAAATTTTCTTTAAATAGTGTAATTAACTGCCCCCCATATTTCCCTTTAGTTTTCTTAGTTATTTTTCACCGTTATATAATAAATTTTCACATTTTTCCTTCTTTTATAGTATTAAATTCATAAATAAAACATAAATTAATCTATAACTTTACTGAAAGTTGCTCTTTTACGTTCAAATTTTCTTTTTAAATAGTGTATCTAATTACCCTCCGTAGTTTTCTATAGTTTTTTTAGTAAATTTTCACAGTTTCATAACAAATTTTCATAAAATTCGTGTTCTTAGAGTCGTATTTTCATAAAATTTTAAAAATTTTACAAATCTTCATTTCTTTCGCTCTTTTTGCACTTATTAGGTCCGTCTTGTGTAGAAACTGCCATCTGCACTCTAATCTGTAAATAATAACACACGGAATTAAAGAAAATCGCTACTTACCTAAACCGAGGTATAGTGGTCGATCGTTAAAAATATATAAATTTAATTACAACTTTTCTAATAACTTTGCTAAATATTGGTCTTTTTCGTTGAAATTTTCTTTAAATAGTGTAATTAACTGCCCCCCATATTTCCCTTTAGTTTTCTTAGTTATTTTTCACCGTTATATAATAAATTTTCACATTTTTCCTTCTTTTATAGTATTAAATTCATAAATAAAACATAAATTAATCTATAACTTTACTGAAAGTTGCTCTTTTACGTTCAAATTTTCTTTTTAAATAGTGTATCTAATTACCCTCCGTAGTTTTCTATAGTTTTTTTTAGTAAATTTTCACAGTTTCATAACAAATTTTCATAAAATTCGTGTTCTTAGAGTCGTATTTTCATAAAATTTTAAAAATTTTACAAATCTTCATTTCTTTCGCTCTTTTTGCACTTATTAGGTCCGTCTTGTGTAGAAACTGCCATCTGCACTCTAATCTGTAAATAATAACACACGGAATTAAAGAAAATCGCTACTTACCTAAACCGAGGTATAGTGGTCGATCGTTAAAAATATATAAATTTAATTACAACTTTTCTAATAACTTTGCTAAATATTGGTCTTTTTCGTTGAAATTTTCTTTAAATAGTGTAATTAACTGCCCCCCATATTTCCCTTTAGTTTTCTTAGTTATTTTTCACCGTTATATAATAAATTTTCACATTTTTCCTTCTTTTATAGTATTAAATTCATAAATAAAACATAAATTAATCTATAACTTTACTGAAAGTTGCTCTTTTACGTTCAAATTTTCTTTTTAAATAGTGTATCTAATTACCCTCCGTAGTTTTCTATAGTTTTTTTAGTAAATTTTCACAGTTTCATAACAAATTTTCATAAAATTCGTGTTCTTAGAGTCGTATTTTCATAAAATTTTAAAAATTTTACAAATCTTCATTTCTTTCGCTCTTTTTGCACTTATTAGGTCCGTCTTGTGTAGAAACTGCCATCTGCACTCTAATCTGTAAATAATAACACACGGAATTAAAGAAAATCGCTACTTACCTAAACCGAGGTATAGTGGTCGATCGTTAAAAATATATAAATTTAATTACAACTTTTCTAATAACTTTGCTAAATATTGGTCTTTTTCGTTGAAATTTTCTTTAAATAGTGTAATTAACTGCCCCCCATATTTCCCTTTAGTTTTCTTAGTTATTTTTCACCGTTATATAATAAATTTTCACATTTTTCCTTCTTTTATAGTATTAAATTCATAAATAAAACATAAATTAATCTATAACTTTACTGAAAGTTGCTCTTTTACGTTCAAATTTTCTTTTTAAATAGTGTATCTAATTACCCTCCGTAGTTTTCTATAGTTTTTTTAGTAAATTTTCACAGTTTCATAACAAATTTTCATAAAATTCGTGTTCTTAGAGTCGTATTTTCATAAAATTTTAAAAATTTTACAAATCTTCATTTCTTTCGCTCTTTTTGCACTTATTAGGTCCGTCTTGTGTAGAAACTGCCATCTGCACTCTAATCTGTAAATAATAACACACGGAATTAAAGAAAATCGCTACTTACCTAAACCGAGGTATAGTGGTCGATCGTTAAAAATATATAAATTTAATTACAACTTTTCTAATAACTTTGCTAAATATTGGTCTTTTTCGTTGAAATTTTCTTTAAATAGTGTAATTAACTGCCCCCCATATTTCCCTTTAGTTTTCTTAGTTATTTTTCACCGTTATATAATAAATTTTCACATTTTTCCTTCTTTTATAGTATTAAATTCATAAATAAAACATAAATTAATCTATAACTTTACTGAAAGTTGCTCTTTTACGTTCAAATTTTCTTTTTAAATAGTGTATCTAATTACCCTCCGTAGTTTTCTATAGTTTTTTTAGTAAATTTTCACAGTTTCATAACAAATTTTCATAAAATTCGTGTTCTTAGAGTCGTATTTTCATAAAATTTTAAAAATTTTACAAATCTTCATTTCTTTCGCTCTTTTTGCACTTATTAGGTCCGTCTTGTGTAGAAACTGCCATCTGCACTCTAATCTGTAAATAATAACACACGGAATTAAAGAAAATCGCTACTTACCTAAACCGAGGTATAGTGGTCGATCGTTAAAAATATATAAATTTAATTACAACTTTTCTAATAACTTTGCTAAATATTGGTCTTTTTCGTTGAAATTTTCTTTAAATAGTGTAATTAACTGCCCCCCATATTTCCCTTTAGTTTTCTTAGTTATTTTTCACCGTTATATAATAAATTTTCACATTTTTCCTTCTTTTATAGTATTAAATTCATAAATAAAACATAAATTAATCTATAACTTTACTGAAAGTTGCTCTTTTACGTTCAAATTTTCTTTTTAAATAGTGTATCTAATTACCCTCCGTAGTTTTCTATAGTTTTTTTAGTAAATTTTCACAGTTTCATAACAAATTTTCATAAAATTCGTGTTCTTAGAGTCGTATTTTCATAAAATTTTAAAAATTTTACAAATCTTCATTTCTTTCGCTCTTTTTGCACTTATTAGGTCCGTCTTGTGTAGAAACTGCCATCTGCACTCTAATCTGTAAATAATAACACACGGAATTAAAGAAAATCGCTACTTACCTAAACCGAGGTATAGTGGTCGATCGTTAAAAATATATAAATTTAATTACAACTTTTCTAATAACTTTGCTAAATATTGGTCTTTTTCGTTGAAATTTTCTTTAAATAGTGTAATTAACTGCCCCCCATATTTCCCTTTAGTTTTCTTAGTTATTTTTCACCGTTATATAATAAATTTTCACATTTTTCCTTCTTTTATAGTATTAAATTCATAAATAAAACATAAATTAATCTATAACTTTACTGAAAGTTGCTCTTTTACGTTCAAATTTTCTTTTTAAATAGTGTATCTAATTACCCTCCGTAGTTTTCTATAGTTTTTTTAGTAAATTTTCACAGTTTCATAACAAATTTTCATAAAATTCGTGTTCTTAGAGTCGTATTTTCATAAAATTTTAAAAATTTTACAAATCTTCATTTCTTTCGCTCTTTTTGCACTTATTAGGTCCGTCTTGTGTAGAAACTGCCATCTGCACTCTAATCTGTAAATAATAACACACGGAATTAAAGAAAATCGCTACTTACCTAAACCGAGGTATAGTGGTCGATCGTTAAAAATATATAAATTTAATTACAACTTTTCTAATAACTTTGCTAAATATTGGTCTTTTTCGTTGAAATTTTCTTTAAATAGTGTAATTAACTGCCCCCCATATTTCCCTTTAGTTTTCTTAGTTATTTTTCACCGTTATATAATAAATTTTCACATTTTTCCTTCTTTTATAGTATTAAATTCATAAATAAAACATAAATTAATCTATAACTTTACTGAAAGTTGCTCTTTTACGTTCAAATTTTCTTTTTAAATAGTGTATCTAATTACCCTCCGTAGTTTTCTATAGTTTTTTTAGTAAATTTTCACAGTTTCATAACAAATTTTCATAAAATTCGTGTTCTTAGAGTCGTATTTTCATAAAATTTTAAAAATTTTACAAATCTTCATTTCTTTCGCTCTTTTTGCACTTATTAGGTCCGTCTTGTGTAGAAACTGCCATCTGCACTCTAATCTGTAAATAATAACACACGGAATTAAAGAAAATCGCTACTTACCTAAACCGAGGTATAGTGGTCGATCGTTAAAAATATATAAATTTAATTACAACTTTTCTAATAACTTTGCTAAATATTGGTCTTTTTCGTTGAAATTTTCTTTAAATAGTGTAATTAACTGCCCCCCATATTTCCCTTTAGTTTTCTTAGTTATTTTTCACCGTTATATAATAAATTTTCACATTTTTCCTTCTTTTATAGTATTAAATTCATAAATAAAACATAAATTAATCTATAACTTTACTGAAAGTTGCTCTTTTACGTTCAAATTTTCTTTTTAAATAGTGTATCTAATTACCCTCCGTAGTTTTCTATAGTTTTTTTAGTAAATTTTCACAGTTTCATAACAAATTTTCATAAAATTCGTGTTCTTAGAGTCGTATTTTCATAAAATTTTAAAAATTTTACAAATCTTCATTTCTTTCGCTCTTTTTGCACTTATTAGGTCCGTCTTGTGTAGAAACTGCCATCTGCACTCTAATCTGTAAATAATAACACACGGAATTAAAGAAAATCGCTACTTACCTAAACCGAGGTATAGTGGTCGATCGTTAAAAATATATAAATTTAATTACAACTTTTCTAATAACTTTGCTAAATATTGGTCTTTTTCGTTGAAATTTTCTTTAAATAGTGTAATTAACTGCCCCCCATATTTCCCTTTAGTTTTCTTAGTTATTTTTCACCGTTATATAATAAATTTTCACATTTTTCCTTCTTTTATAGTATTAAATTCATAAATAAAACATAAATTAATCTATAACTTTACTGAAAGTTGCTCTTTTACGTTCAAATTTTCTTTTTAAATAGTGTATCTAATTACCCTCCGTAGTTTTCTATAGTTTTTTTAGTAAATTTTCACAGTTTCATAACAAATTTTCATAAAATTCGTGTTCTTAGAGTCGTATTTTCATAAAATTTTAAAAATTTTACAAATCTTCATTTCTTTCGCTCTTTTTGCACTTATTAGGTCCGTCTTGTGTAGAAACTGCCATCTGCACTCTAATCTGTAAATAATAACACACGGAATTAAAGAAAATCGCTACTTACCTAAACCGAGGTATAGTGGTCGATCGTTAAAAATATATAAATTTAATTACAACTTTTCTAATAACTTTGCTAAATATTGGTCTTTTTCGTTGAAATTTTCTTTAAATAGTGTAATTAACTGCCCCCCATATTTCCCTTTAGTTTTCTTAGTTATTTTTCACCGTTATATAATAAATTTTCACATTTTTCCTTCTTTTATAGTATTAAATTCATAAATAAAACATAAATTAATCTATAACTTTACTGAAAGTTGCTCTTTTACGTTCAAATTTTCTTTTTAAATAGTGTATCTAATTACCCTCCGTAGTTTTCTATAGTTTTTTTAGTAAATTTTCACAGTTTCATAACAAATTTTCATAAAATTCGTGTTCTTAGAGTCGTATTTTCATAAAATTTTAAAAATTTTACAAATCTTCATTTCTTTCGCTCTTTTTGCACTTATTAGGTCCGTCTTGTGTAGAAACTGCCATCTGCACTCTAATCTGTAAATAATAACACACGGAATTAAAGAAAATCGCTACTTACCTAAACCGAGGTATAGTGGTCGATCGTTAAAAATATATAAATTTAATTACAACTTTTCTAATAACTTTGCTAAATATTGGTCTTTTTCGTTGAAATTTTCTTTAAATAGTGTAATTAACTGCCCCCCCATATTTCCCTTTTAGTTTTCTTAGTTATTTTTCACCGTTATATAATAAATTTTCACATTTTTCCTTCTTTTATAGTATTAAATTCATAAATAAAACATAAATTAATCTATAACTTTACTGAAAGTTGCTCTTTTACGTTCAAATTTTCTTTTTAAATAGTGTATCTAATTACCCTCCGTAGTTTTCTATAGTTTTTTTAGTAAATTTTCACAGTTTCATAACAAATTTTCATAAAATTCGTGTTCTTAGAGTCGTATTTTCATAAAATTTTAAAAATTTTACAAATCTTCATTTCTTTCGCTCTTTTTGCACTTATTAGGTCCGTCTTGTGTAGAAACTGCCATCTGCACTCTAATCTGTAAATAATAACACACGGAATTAAAGAAAATCGCTACTTACCTAAACCGAGGTATAGTGGTCGATCGTTAAAAATATATAAATTTAATTACAACTTTTCTAATAACTTTGCTAAATATTGGTTTTTTTCGTTGAAATTTTCTTTAAATAGTGTAATTAACTGCCCCCCATATTTCCCTTTAGTTTTCTTAGTTATTTTTCACCGTTATATAATAAATTTTCACATTTTTCCTTCTTTTATAGTATTAAATTCATAAATAAAACATAAATTAATCTATAACTTTACTGAAAGTTGCTCTTTTACGTTCAAATTTTCTTTTTAAATAGTGTATCTCATTACCCTCCGTAGTTTTCTATAGTTTTTTTAGTAAATTTTCACAGTTTCATAACAAATTTTCATAAAATTCGTGTTCTTAGAGTCGTATTTTCATAAAATTTTAAAAATTTTACAAATCTTCATTTCTTTCGCTCTTTTTGCACTTATTAGGTCCGTCTTGTGTAGAAACTGCCATCTGCACTCTAATCTGTAAATAATAACACACGGAATTAAAGAAAATCGCTACTTACCTAAACCGAGGTATAGTGGTCGATCGTTAAAAATATATAAATTTAATTACAACTTTTCTAATAACTTTGCTAAATATTGGTCTTTTTCGTTGAAATTTTCTTTAAATAGTGTAATTAACTGCCCCCCATATTTCCCTTTAGTTTTCTTAGTTATTTTTCACCGTTATATAATAAATTTTCACATTTTTCCTTCTTTTATAGTATTAAATTCATAAATAAAACATAAATTAATCTATAACTTTACTGAAAGTTGCTCTTTTACGTTCAAATTTTCTTTTTAAATAGTGTATCTAATTACCCTCCGTAGTTTTCTATAGTTTTTTTTAGTAAATTTTCACAGTTTCATAACAAATTTTCATAAAATTCGTGTTCTTAGAGTCGTATTTTCATAAAATTTTAAAAATTTTACAAATCTTCATTTCTTTCGCTCTTTTTGCACTTATTAGGTCCGTCTTGTGTAGAAACTGCCATCTGCACTCTAATCTGTAAATAATAACACACGGAATTAAAGAAAATCGCTACTTACCTAAACCGAGGTATAGTGGTCGATCGTTAAAAATATATAAATTTAATTACAACTTTTCTAATAACTTTGCTAAATATTGGTCTTTTTCGTTGAAATTTTCTTTAAATAGTGTAATTAACTGCCCCCCATATTTCCCTTTAGTTTTCTTAGTTATTTTTCACCGTTATATAATAAATTTTCACATTTTTCCTTCTTTTATAGTATTAAATTCATAAATAAAACATAAATTAATCTATAACTTTACTGAAAGTTGCTCTTTTACGTTCAAATTTTCTTTTTAAATAGTGTATCTAATTACCCTCCGTAGTTTTCTATAGTTTTTTTAGTAAATTTTCACAGTTTCATAACAAATTTTCATAAAATTCGTGTTCTTAGAGTCGTATTTTCATAAAATTTTAAAAATTTTACAAATCTTCATTTCTTTCGCTCTTTTTGCACTTATTAGGTCCGTCTTGTGTAGAAACTGCCATCTGCACTCTAATCTGTAAATAATAACACACGGAATTAAAGAAAATCGCTACTTACCTAAACCGAGGTATAGTGGTCGATCGTTAAAAATATATAAATTTAATTACAACTTTTCTAATAACTTTGCTAAATATTGGTCTTTTTCGTTGAAATTTTCTTTAAATAGTGTAATTAACTGCCCCCCATATTTCCCTTTAGTTTTCTTAGTTATTTTTCACCGTTATATAATAAATTTTCACATTTTTCCTTCTTTTATAGTATTAAATTCATAAATAAAACATAAATTAATCTATAACTTTACTGAAAGTTGCTCTTTTACGTTCAAATTTTCTTTTTAAATAGTGTATCTAATTACCCTCCGTAGTTTTCTATAGTTTTTTTAGTAAATTTTCACAGTTTCATAACAAATTTTCATAAAATTCGTGTTCTTAGAGTCGTATTTTCATAAAATTTTAAAAATTTTACAAATCTTCATTTCTTTCGCTCTTTTTGCACTTATTAGGTCCGTCTTGTGTAGAAACTGCCATCTGCACTCTAATCTGTAAATAATAACACACGGAATTAAAGAAAATCGCTACTTACCTAAACCGAGGTATAGTGGTCGATCGTTAAAAATATATAAATTTAATTACAACTTTTCTAATAACTTTGCTAAATATTGGTCTTTTTCGTTGAAATTTTCTTTAAATAGTGTAATTAACTGCCCCCCATATTTCCCTTTAGTTTTCTTAGTTATTTTTCACCGTTATATAATAAATTTTCACATTTTTCCTTCTTTTATAGTATTAAATTCATAAATAAAACATAAATTAATCTATAACTTTACTGAAAGTTGCTCTTTTACGTTCAAATTTTCTTTTTAAATAGTGTATCTAATTACCCTCCGTAGTTTTCTATAGTTTTTTTAGTAAATTTTCACAGTTTCATAACAAATTTTCATAAAATTCGTGTTCTTAGAGTCGTATTTTCATAAAATTTTAAAAATTTTACAAATCTTCATTTCTTTCGCTCTTTTTGCACTTATTAGGTCCGTCTTGTGTAGAAACTGCCATCTGCACTCTAATCTGTAAATAATAACACACGGAATTAAAGAAAATCGCTACTTACCTAAACCGAGGTATAGTGGTCGATCGTTAAAAATATATAAATTTAATTACAACTTTTCTAATAACTTTGCTAAATATTGGTCTTTTTCGTTGAAATTTTCTTTAAATAGTGTAATTAACTGCCCCCCATATTTCCCTTTAGTTTTCTTAGTTATTTTTCACCGTTATATAATAAATTTTCACATTTTTCCTTCTTTTATAGTATTAAATTCATAAATAAAACATAAATTAATCTATAACTTTACTGAAAGTTGCTCTTTTACGTTCAAATTTTCTTTTTAAATAGTGTATCTAATTACCCTCCGTAGTTTTCTATAGTTTTTTTTAGTAAATTTTCACAGTTTCATAACAAATTTTCATAAAATTCGTGTTCTTAGAGTCGTATTTTCATAAAATTTTAAAAATTTTACAAATCTTCATTTCTTTCGCTCTTTTTGCACTTATTAGGTCCGTCTTGTGTAGAAACTGCCATCTGCACTCTAATCTGTAAATAATAACACACGGAATTAAAGAAAATCGCTACTTACCTAAACCGAGGTATAGTGGTCGATCGTTAAAAATATATAAATTTAATTACAACTTTTCTAATAACTTTGCTAAATATTGGTCTTTTTCGTTGAAATTTTCTTTAAATAGTGTAATTAACTGCCCCCCATATTTCCCTTTAGTTTTCTTAGTTATTTTTCACCGTTATATAATAAATTTTCACATTTTTCCTTCTTTTATAGTATTAAATTCATAAATAAAACATAAATTAATCTATAACTTTACTGAAAGTTGCTCTTTTACGTTCAAATTTTCTTTTTAAATAGTGTATCTAATTACCCTCCGTAGTTTTCTATAGTTTTTTTAGTAAATTTTCACAGTTTCATAACAAATTTTCATAAAATTCGTGTTCTTAGAGTCGTATTTTCATAAAATTTTAAAAATTTTACAAATCTTCATTTCTTTCGCTCTTTTTGCACTTATTAGGTCCGTCTTGTGTAGAAACTGCCATCTGCACTCTAATCTGTAAATAATAACACACGGAATTAAAGAAAATCGCTACTTACCTAAACCGAGGTATAGTGGTCGATCGTTAAAAATATATAAATTTAATTACAACTTTTCTAATAACTTTGCTAAATATTGGTCTTTTTCGTTGAAATTTTCTTTAAATAGTGTAATTAACTGCCCCCCATATTTCCCTTTAGTTTTCTTAGTTATTTTTCACCGTTATATAATAAATTTTCACATTTTTCCTTCTTTTATAGTATTAAATTCATAAATAAAACATAAATTAATCTATAACTTTACTGAAAGTTGCTCTTTTACGTTCAAATTTTCTTTTTAAATAGTGTATCTAATTACCCTCCGTAGTTTTCTATAGTTTTTTTAGTAAATTTTCACAGTTTCATAACAAATTTTCATAAAATTCGTGTTCTTAGAGTCGTATTTTCATAAAATTTTAAAAATTTTACAAATCTTCATTTCTTTCGCTCTTTTTGCACTTATTAGGTCCGTCTTGTGTAGAAACTGCCATCTGCACTCTAATCTGTAAATAATAACACACGGAATTAAAGAAAATCGCTACTTACCTAAACCGAGGTATAGTGGTCGATCGTTAAAAATATATAAATTTAATTACAACTTTTCTAATAACTTTGCTAAATATTGGTCTTTTTCGTTGAAATTTTCTTTAAATAGTGTAATTAACTGCCCCCCATATTTCCCTTTAGTTTTCTTAGTTATTTTTCACCGTTATATAATAAATTTTCACATTTTTCCTTCTTTTATAGTATTAAATTCATAAATAAAACATAAATTAATCTATAACTTTACTGAAAGTTGCTCTTTTACGTTCAAATTTTCTTTTTAAATAGTGTATCTAATTACCCTCCGTAGTTTTCTATAGTTTTTTTAGTAAATTTTCACAGTTTCATAACAAATTTTCATAAAATTCGTGTTCTTAGAGTCGTATTTTCATAAAATTTTAAAAATTTTACAAATCTTCATTTCTTTCGCTCTTTTTGCACTTATTAGGTCCGTCTTGTGTAGAAACTGCCATCTGCACTCTAATCTGTAAATAATAACACACGGAATTAAAGAAAATCGCTACTTACCTAAACCGAGGTATAGTGGTCGATCGTTAAAAATATATAAATTTAATTACAACTTTTCTAATAACTTTGCTAAATATTGGTCTTTTTCGTTGAAATTTTCTTTAAATAGTGTAATTAACTGCCCCCCATATTTCCCTTTAGTTTTCTTAGTTATTTTTCACCGTTATATAATAAATTTTCACATTTTTCCTTCTTTTATAGTATTAAATTCATAAATAAAACATAAATTAATCTATAACTTTACTGAAAGTTGCTCTTTTACGTTCAAATTTTCTTTTTAAATAGTGTATCTAATTACCCTCCGTAGTTTTCTATAGTTTTTTTAGTAAATTTTCACAGTTTCATAACAAATTTTCATAAAATTCGTGTTCTTAGAGTCGTATTTTCATAAAATTTTAAAAATTTTACAAATCTTCATTTCTTTCGCTCTTTTTGCACTTATTAGGTCCGTCTTGTGTAGAAACTGCCATCTGCACTCTAATCTGTAAATAATAACACACGGAATTAAAGAAAATCGCTACTTACCTAAACCGAGGTATAGTGGTCGATCGTTAAAAATATATAAATTTAATTACAACTTTTCTAATAACTTTGCTAAATATTGGTCTTTTTCGTTGAAATTTTCTTTAAATAGTGTAATTAACTGCCCCCCATATTTCCCTTTAGTTTTCTTAGTTATTTTTCACCGTTATATAATAAATTTTCACATTTTTCCTTCTTTTATAGTATTAAATTCATAAATAAAACATAAATTAATCTATAACTTTACTGAAAGTTGCTCTTTTACGTTCAAATTTTCTTTTTAAATAGTGTATCTAATTACCCTCCGTAGTTTTCTATAGTTTTTTTAGTAAATTTTCACAGTTTCATAACAAATTTTCATAAAATTCGTGTTCTTAGAGTCGTATTTTCATAAAATTTTAAAAATTTTACAAATCTTCATTTCTTTCGCTCTTTTTGCACTTATTAGGTCCGTCTTGTGTAGAAACTGCCATCTGCACTCTAATCTGTAAATAATAACACACGGAATTAAAGAAAATCGCTACTTACCTAAACCGAGGTATAGTGGTCGATCGTTAAAAATATATAAATTTAATTACAACTTTTCTAATAACTTTGCTAAATATTGGTCTTTTTCGTTGAAATTTTCTTTAAATAGTGTAATTAACTGCCCCCCATATTTCCCTTTAGTTTTCTTAGTTATTTTTCACCGTTATATAATAAATTTTCACATTTTTCCTTCTTTTATAGTATTAAATTCATAAATAAAACATAAATTAATCTATAACTTTACTGAAAGTTGCTCTTTTACGTTCAAATTTTCTTTTTAAATAGTGTATCTAATTACCCTCCGTAGTTTTCTATAGTTTTTTTAGTAAATTTTCACAGTTTCATAACAAATTTTCATAAAATTCGTGTTCTTAGAGTCGTATTTTCATAAAATTTTAAAAATTTTACAAATCTTCATTTCTTTCGCTCTTTTTGCACTTATTAGGTCCGTCTTGTGTAGAAACTGCCATCTGCACTCTAATCTGTAAATAATAACACACGGAATTAAAGAAAATCGCTACTTACCTAAACCGAGGTATAGTGGTCGATCGTTAAAAATATATAAATTTAATTACAACTTTTCTAATAACTTTGCTAAATATTGGTCTTTTTCGTTGAAATTTTCTTTAAATAGTGTAATTAACTGCCCCCCATATTTCCCTTTAGTTTTCTTAGTTATTTTTCACCGTTATATAATAAATTTTCACATTTTTCCTTCTTTTATAGTATTAAATTCATAAATAAAACATAAATTAATCTATAACTTTACTGAAAGTTGCTCTTTTACGTTCAAATTTTCTTTTTAAATAGTGTATCTAATTACCCTCCGTAGTTTTCTATAGTTTTTTTAGTAAATTTTCACAGTTTCATAACAAATTTTCATAAAATTCGTGTTCTTAGAGTCGTATTTTCATAAAATTTTAAAAATTTTACAAATCTTCATTTCTTTCGCTCTTTTTGCACTTATTAGGTCCGTCTTGTGTAGAAACTGCCATCTGCACTCTAATCTGTAAATAATAACACACGGAATTAAAGAAAATCGCTACTTACCTAAACCGAGGTATAGTGGTCGATCGTTAAAAATATATAAATTTAATTACAACTTTTCTAATAACTTTGCTAAATATTGGTCTTTTTCGTTGAAATTTTCTTTAAATAGTGTAATTAACTGCCCCCCATATTTCCCTTTAGTTTTCTTAGTTATTTTTCACCGTTATATAATAAATTTTCACATTTTTCCTTCTTTTATAGTATTAAATTCATAAATAAAACATAAATTAATCTATAACTTTACTGAAAGTTGCTCTTTTACGTTCAAATATTCTTTTTAAATAGTGTATCTAATTACCCTCCGTAGTTTTCTATAGTTTTTTTTAGTAAATTTTCACAGTTTCATAACAAATTTTCATAAAATTCGTGTTCTTAGAGTCGTATTTTCATAAAATTTTAAAAATTTTACAAATCTTCATTTCTTTCGCTCTTTTTGCACTTATTAGGTCCGTCTTGTGTAGAAACTGCCATCTGCACTCTAATCTGTAAATAATAACACACGGAATTAAAGAAAATCGCTACTTACCTAAACCGAGGTATAGTGGTCGATCGTTAAAAATATATAAATTTAATTACAACTTTTCTAATAACTTTGCTAAATATTGGTCTTTTTCGTTGAAATTTTCTTTAAATAGTGTAATTAACTGCCCCCCATATTTCCCTTTAGTTTTCTTAGTTATTTTTCACCGTTATATAATAAATTTTCACATTTTTCCTTCTTTTATAGTATTAAATTCATAAATAAAACATAAATTAATCTATAACTTTACTGAAAGTTGCTCTTTTACGTTCAAATTTTCTTTTTAAATAGTGTATCTAATTACCCTCCGTAGTTTTCTATAGTTTTTTTAGTAAATTTTCACAGTTTCATAACAAATTTTCATAAAATTCGTGTTCTTAGAGTCGTATTTTCATAAAATTTTAAAAATTTTACAAATCTTCATTTCTTTCGCTCTTTTTGCACTTATTAGGTCCGTCTTGTGTAGAAACTGCCATCTGCACTCTAATCTGTAAATAATAACACACGGAATTAAAGAAAATCGCTACTTACCTAAACCGAGGTATAGTGGTCGATCGTTAAAAATATATAAATTTAATTACAACTTTTCTAATAACTTTGCTAAATATTGGTCTTTTTCGTTGAAATTTTCTTTAAATAGTGTAATTAACTGCCCCCCATATTTCCCTTTAGTTTTCTTAGTTATTTTTCACCGTTATATAATAAATTTTCACATTTTTCCTTCTTTTATAGTATTAAATTCATAAATAAAACATAAATTAATCTATAACTTTACTGAAAGTTGCTCTTTTACGTTCAAATTTTCTTTTTAAATAGTGTATCTAATTACGCTCCGTAGTTTTCTATAGTTTTTTTAGTAAATTTTCACAGTTTCATAACAAATTTTCATAAAATTCGTGTTCTTAGAGTCGTATTTTCATAAAATTTTAAAAATTTTACAAATCTTCATTTCTTTCGCTCTTTTTGCACTTATTAGGTCCGTCTTGTGTAGAAACTGCCATCTGCACTCTAATCTGTAAATAATAACACACGGAATTAAAGAAAATCGCTACTTACCTAAACCGAGGTATAGTGGTCGATCGTTAAAAATATATAAATTTAATTACAACTTTTCTAATAACTTTGCTAAATATTGGTCTTTTTCGTTGAAATTTTCTTTAAATAGTGTAATTAACTGCCCCCCCCATATTTCCCTTTAGTTTTCTTAGTTATTTTTCACCGTTATATAATAAATTTTAACATTTTTCCTTCTTTTATAGTATTAAATTCATAAATAAAACATAAATTAATCTATAACTTTACTGAAAGTTGCTCTTTTACGTTCAAATTTTCTTTTTAAATAGTGTATCTAATTACCCTCCGTAGTTTTCTATAGTTTTTTTAGTAAATTTTCACAGTTTCATAACAAATTTTCATAAAATTCGTGTTCTTAGAGTCGTATTTTCATAAAATTTTAAAAATTTTACAAATCTTCATTTCTTTCGCTCTTTTTGCACTTATTAGGTCCGTCTTGTGTAGAAACTGCCATCTGCACTCTAATCTGTAAATAATAACACACGGAATTAAAGAAAATCGCTACTTACCTAAACCGAGGTATAGTGGTCGATCGTTAAAAATATATAAATTTAATTACAACTTTTCTAATAACTTTGCTAAATATTGGTCTTTTTCGTTGAAATTTTCTTTAAATAGTGAAATTAACTGCCCCCCATATTTCCCTTTAGTTTTCTTAGTTATTTTTCACCGTTATATAATAAATTTTCACATTTTTCCTTCTTTTATAGTATTAAATTCATAAATAAAACATAAATTAATCTATAACTTTACTGAAAGTTGCTCTTTTACGTTCAAATTTTCTTTTTAAATAGTGTATCTAATTACCCTCCGTAGTTTTCTATAGTTTTTTTTAGTAAATTTTCACAGTTTCATAACAAATTTTCATAAAATTCGTGTTCTTAGAGTCGTATTTTCATAAAATTTTAAAAATTTTACAAATCTTCATTTCTTTCGCTCTTTTTGCACTTATTAGGTCCGTCTTGTGTAGAAACTGCCATCTGCACTCTAATCTGTAAATAATAACACACGGAATTAAAGAAAATCGCTACTTACCTAAACCGAGGTATAGTGGTCGATCGTTAAAAATATATAAATTTAATTACAACTTTTCTAATAACTTTGCTAAATATTGGTCTTTTTCGTTGAAATTTTCTTTAAATAGTGTAATTAACTGCCCCCCATATTTCCCTTTAGTTTTCTTAGTTATTTTTCACCGTTATATAATAAATTTTCACATTTTTCCTTCTTTTATAGTATTAAATTCATAAATAAAACATAAATTAATCTATAACTTTACTGAAAGTTGCTCTTTTACGTTCAAATTTTCTTTTTAAATAGTGTATCTAATTACCCTCCGTAGTTTTCTATAGTTTTTTTAGTAAATTTTCACAGTTTCATAACAAATTTTCATAAAATTCGTGTTCTTAGAGTCGTATTTTCATAAAATTTTAAAAATTTTACAAATCTTCATTTCTTTCGCTCTTTTTGCACTTATTAGGTCCGTCTTGTGTAGAAACTGCCATCTGCACTCTAATCTGTAAATAATAACACACGGAATTAAAGAAAATCGCTACTTACCTAAACCGAGGTATAGTGGTCGATCGTTAAAAATATATAAATTTAATTACAACTTTTCTAATAACTTTGCTAAATATTGGTCTTTTTCGTTGAAATTTTCTTTAAATAGTGTAATTAACTGCCCCCCATATTTCCCTTTAGTTTTCTTAGTTATTTTTCACCGTTATATAATAAATTTTCACATTTTTCCTTCTTTTATAGTATTAAATTCATAAATAAAACATAAATTAATCTATAACTTTACTGAAAGTTGCTCTTTTACGTTCAAATTTTCTTTTTAAATAGTGTATCTAATTACCCTCCGTAGTTTTCTATAGTTTTTTTAGTAAATTTTCACAGTTTCATAACAAATTTTCATAAAATTCGTGTTCTTAGAGTCGTATTTTCATAAAATTTTAAAAATTTTACAAATCTTCATTTCTTTCGCTCTTTTTGCACTTATTAGGTCCGTCTTGTGTAGAAACTGCCATCTGCACTCTAATCTGTAAATAATAACACACGGAATTAAAGAAAATCGCTACTTACCTAAACCGAGGTATAGTGGTCGATCGTTAAAAATATATAAATTTAATTACAACTTTTCTAATAACTTTGCTAAATATTGGTCTTTTTCGTTGAAATTTTCTTTAAATAGTGTAATTAACTGCCCCCCATATTTCCCTTTAGTTTTCTTAGTTATTTTTCACCGTTATATAATAAATTTTCACATTTTTCCTTCTTTTATAGTATTAAATTCATAAATAAAACATAAATTAATCTATAACTTTACTGAAAGTTGCTCTTTTACGTTCAAATTTTCTTTTTAAATAGTGTATCTAATTACCCTCCGTAGTTTTCTATAGTTTTTTTAGTAAATTTTCACAGTTTCATAACAAATTTTCATAAAATTCGTGTTCTTAGAGTCGTATTTTCATAAAATTTTAAAAATTTTACAAATCTTCATTTCTTTCGCTCTTTTTGCACTTATTAGGTCCGTCTTGTGTAGAAACTGCCATCTGCACTCTAATCTGTAAATAATAACACACGGAATTAAAGAAAATCGCTACTTACCTAAACCGAGGTATAGTGGTCGATCGTTAAAAATATATAAATTTAATTACAACTTTTCTAATAACTTTGCTAAATATTGGTCTTTTTCGTTGAAATTTTCTTTAAATAGTGTAATTAACTGCCCCCCATATTTCCCTTTAGTTTTCTTAGTTATTTTTCACCGTTATATAATAAATTTTCACATTTTTCCTTCTTTTATAGTATTAAATTCATAAATAAAACATAAATTAATCTATAACTTTACTGAAAGTTGCTCTTTTACGTTCAAATTTTCTTTTTAAATAGTGTATCTAATTACCCTCCGTAGTTTTCTATAGTTTTTTTAGTAAATTTTCACAGTTTCATAACAAATTTTCATAAAATTCGTGTTCTTAGAGTCGTATTTTCATAAAATTTTAAAATTTTACAAATCTTCATTTCTTTCGCTCTTTTTGTACTTATTAGGTCCGTCTTGTGTAGAAACTGCCATCTGCACTTTAATCTGTAAATAATAACACACGGAATTAAAGAAAATCGCTACTTACCTAAACCGAGGTATAGTGGTCGATCGTTAAAAATATATAAATTTAATTACAACTTTTCTAATAACTTTGCTAAATATTGGTCTTTTTCGTTGAAATTTTCTTTAAATAGTGTAATTAACTGCCCCCCCATATTTCCCTTTAGTTTTCTTAGTTATTTTTCACCGTTATATAATAAATTTTAACATTTTTCCTTCTTTTATAGTATTAAATTCATAAATAAAACATAAATTAATCTATAACTTTACTGAAAGTTGCTCTTTTACGTTCAAATTTTCTTTTTAAATAGTGTATCTAATTACGCTCCGTAGTTTTCTATAGTTTTTTTAGTAAATTTTCACAGTTTCATAACAAATTTTCATAAAATTCGTGTTCTTAGAGTCGTATTTTCATAAAATTTTAAAAATTTTACAAATCTTCATTTCTTTCGCTCTTTTTGCACTTATTAGGTCCGTCTTGTGTAGAAACTGCCATCTGCACTCTAATCTGTAAATAATAACACACGGAATTAAAGAAAATCGCTACTTACCTAAACCGAGGTATAGTGGTCGATCGTTAAAAATATATAAATTTAATTACAACTTTTCTAATAACTTTGCTAAATATTGGTCTTTTTCGTTGAAATTTTCTTTAAATAGTGTAATTAACTGCCCCCCCCATATTTCCCTTTAGTTTTCTTAGTTATTTTTCACCGTTATATAATAAATTTTAACATTTTTCCTTCTTTTATAGTATTAAATTCATAAATAAAACATAAATTAATCTATAACTTTACTGAAAGTTGCTCTTTTACGTTCAAATTTTCTTTTTAAATAGTGTATCTAATTACCCTCCGTAGTTTTCTATAGTTTTTTTAGTAAATTTTCACAGTTTCATAACAAATTTTCATAAAATTCGTGTTCTTAGAGTCGTATTTTCATAAAATTTTAAAAATTTTACAAATCTTCATTTCTTTCGCTCTTTTTGCACTTATTAGGTCCGTCTTGTGTAGAAACTGCCATCTGCACTCTAATCTGTAAATAATAACACACGGAATTAAAGAAAATCGCTACTTACCTAAACCGAGGTATAGTGGTCGATCGTTAAAAATATATAAATTTAATTACAACTTTTCTAATAACTTTGCTAAATATTGGTCTTTTTCGTTGAAATTTTCTTTAAATAGTGAAATTAACTGCCCCCCATATTTCCCTTTAGTTTTCTTAGTTATTTTTCACCGTTATATAATAAATTTTCACATTTTTCCTTCTTTTATAGTATTAAATTCATAAATAAAACATAAATTAATCTATAACTTTACTGAAAGTTGCTCTTTTACGTTCAAATTTTCTTTTTAAATAGTGTATCTAATTACCCTCCGTAGTTTTCTATAGTTTTTTTAGTAAATTTTCACAGTTTCATAACAAATTTTCATAAAATTCGTGTTCTTAGAGTCGTATTTTCATAAAATTTTAAAAATTTTACAAATCTTCATTTCTTTCGCTCTTTTTGCACTTATTAGGTCCGTCTTGTGTAGAAACTGCCATCTGCACTCTAATCTGTAAATAATAACACACGGAATTAAAGAAAATCGCTACTTACCTAAACCGAGGTATAGTGGTCGATCGTTAAAAATATATAAATTTAATTACAACTTTTCTAATAACTTTGCTAAATATTGGTCTTTTTCGTTGAAATTTTCTTTAAATAGTGTAATTAACTGCCCCCCATATTTCCCTTTAGTTTTCTTAGTTATTTTTCACCGTTATATAATAAATTTTCACATTTTTCCTTCTTTTATAGTATTAAATTCATAAATAAAACATAAATTAATCTATAACTTTACTGAAAGTTGCTCTTTTACGTTCAAATTTTCTTTTTAAATAGTGTATCTAATTACCCTCCGTAGTTTTCTATAGTTTTTTTAGTAAATTTTCACAGTTTCATAACAAATTTTCATAAAATTCGTGTTCTTAGAGTCGTATTTTCATAAAATTTTAAAAATTTTACAAATCTTCATTTCTTTCGCTCTTTTTGCACTTATTAGGTCCGTCTTGTGTAGAAACTGCCATCTGCACTCTAATCTGTAAATAATAACACACGGAATTAAAGAAAATCGCTACTTACCTAAACCGAGGTATAGTGGTCGATCGTTAAAAATATATAAATTTAATTACAACTTTTCTAATAACTTTGCTAAATATTGGTCTTTTTCGTTGAAATTTTCTTTAAATAGTGTAATTAACTGCCCCCCATATTTCCCTTTAGTTTTCTTAGTTATTTTTCACCGTTATATAATAAATTTTCACATTTTTCCTTCTTTTATAGTATTAAATTCATAAATAAAACATAAATTAATCTATAACTTTACTGAAAGTTGCTCTTTTACGTTCAAATTTTCTTTTTAAATAGTGTATCTAATTACCCTCCGTAGTTTTCTATAGTTTTTTTAGTAAATTTCCACAGTTTCATAACAAATTTTCATAAAATTCGTGTTCTTAGAGTCGTATTTTCATAAAATTTTAAAAATTTTACAAATCTTCATTTCTTTCGCTCTTTTTGCACTTATTAGGTCCGTCTTGTGTAGAAACTGCCATCTGCACTCTAATCTGTAAATAATAACACACGGAATTAAAGAAAATCGCTACTTACCTAAACCGAGGTATAGTGGTCGATCGTTAAAAATATATAAATTTAATTACAACTTTTCTAATAACTTTGCTAAATATTGGTCTTTTTCGTTGAAATTTTCTTTAAATAGTGTAATTAACTGCCCCCCATATTTCCCTTTAGTTTTCTTAGTTATTTTTCACCGTTATATAATAAATTTTCACATTTTTCCTTCTTTTATAGTATTAAATTCATAAATAAAACATAAATTAATCTATAACTTTACTGAAAGTTGCTCTTTTACGTTCAAATTTTCTTTTTAAATAGTGTATCTAATTACCCTCCGTAGTTTTCTATAGTTCTTTTAGTAAATTTTCACAGTTTCATAACAAATTTTCATAAAATTCGTGTTCTTAGAGTCGTATTTTCATAAAATTTTAAAAATTTTACAAATCTTCATTTCTTTCGCTCTTTTTGCACTTATTAGGTCCGTCTTGTGTAGAAACTGCCATCTGCACTCTAATCTGTAAATAATAACACACGGAATTAAAGAAAATCGCTACTTACCTAAACCGAGGTATAGTGGTCGATCGTTAAAAATATATAAATTTAATTACAACTTTTCTAATAACTTTGCTAAATATTGGTCTTTTTCGTTGAAATTTTCTTTAAATAGTGTAATTAACTGCCCCCCATATTTCCCTTTAGTTTTCTTAGTTATTTTTCACCGTTATATAATAAATTTTCACATTTTTCCTTCTTTTATAGTATTAAATTCATAAATAAAACATAAATTAATCTATAACTTTACTGAAAGTTGCTCTTTTACGTTCAAATTTTCTTTTTAAATAGTGTATCTAATTACCCTCCGTAGTTTTCTATAGTTTTTTTAGTAAATTTTCACAGTTTCATAACAAATTTTCATAAAATTCGTGTTCTTAGAGTCGTATTTTCATAAAATTTTAAAAATTTTACAAATCTTCATTTCTTTCGCTCTTTTTGCACTTATTAGGTCCGTCTTGTGTAGAAACTGCCATCTGCACTCTAATCTGTAAATAATAACACACGGAATTAAAGAAAATCGCTACTTACCTAAACCGAGGTATAGTGGTCGATCGTTAAAAATATATAAATTTAATTACAACTTTTCTAATAACTTTGCTAAATATTGGTCTTTTTCGTTGAAATTTTCTTTAAATAGTGTAATTAACTGCCCCCCATATTTCCCTTTAGTTTTCTTAGTTATTTTTCACCGTTATATAATAAATTTTCACATTTTTCCTTCTTTTATAGTATTAAATTCATAAATAAAACATAAATTAATCTATAACTTTACTGAAAGTTGCTCTTTTACGTTCAAATTTTCTTTTTAAATAGTGTATCTAATTACCCTCCGTAGTTTTCTATAGTTTTTTTAGTAAATTTTCACAGTTTCATAACAAATTTTCATAAAATTCGTGTTCTTAGAGTCGTATTTTCATAAAATTTTAAAAATTTTACAAATCTTCATTTCTTTCGCTCTTTTTGTACTTATTAGGTCCGTCTTGTGTAGAAACTGCCATCTGCACTCTAATCTGTAAATAATAACACACGGAATTAAAGAAAATCGCTACTTACCTAAACCGAGGTATAGTGGTCGATCGTTAAAAATATATAAATTTAATTACAACTTTTCTAATAACTTTGCTAAATATTGGTCTTTTTCGTTGAAATTTTCTTTAAATAGTGTAATTAACTGCCCCCCCATATTTCCCTTTAGTTTTCTTAGTTATTTTTCACCGTTATATAATAAATTTTCACATTTTTCCTTCTTTTATAGTATTAAATTCATAAATAAAACATAAATTAATCTATAACTTTACTGAAAGTTGCTCTTTTACGTTCAAATTTTCTTTTTAAATAGTGTATCTAATTACCCTCCGTAGTTTTCTATAGTTTTTTTAGTAAATTTTCACAGTTTCATAACAAATTTTCATAAAATTCGTGTTCTTAGAGTCGTATTTTCATAAAATTTTAAAAATTTTACAAATCTTCATTTCTTTCGCTCTTTTTGCACTTATTAGGTCCGTCTTGTGTAGAAACTGCCATCTGCACTCTAATCTGTAAATAATAACACACGGAATTAAAGAAAATCGCTACTTACCTAAACCGAGGTATAGTGGTCGATCGTTAAAAATATATAAATTTAATTACAACTTTTCTAATAACTTTGCTAAATATTGGTTTTTTTCGTTGAAATTTTCTTTAAATAGTGTAATTAACTGCCCCCCATATTTCCCTTTAGTTTTCTTAGTTATTTTTCACCGTTATATAATAAATTTTCACATTTTTCCTTCTTTTATAGTATTAAATTCATAAATAAAACATAAATTAATCTATAACTTTACTGAAAGTTGCTCTTTTACGTTCAAATTTTCTTTTTAAATAGTGTATCTCATTACCCTCCGTAGTTTTCTATAGTTTTTTTAGTAAATTTTCACAGTTTCATAACAAATTTTCATAAAATTCGTGTTCTTAGAGTCGTATTTTCATAAAATTTTAAAAATTTTACAAATCTTCATTTCTTTCGCTCTTTTTGCACTTATTAGGTCCGTCTTGTGTAGAAACTGCCATCTGCACTCTAATCTGTAAATAATAACACACGGAATTAAAGAAAATCGCTACTTACCTAAACCGAGGTATAGTGGTCGATCGTTAAAAATATATAAATTTAATTACAACTTTTCTAATAACTTTGCTAAATATTGGTCTTTTTCGTTGAAATTTTCTTTAAATAGTGTAATTAACTGCCCCCCATATTTCCCTTTAGTTTTCTTAGTTATTTTTCACCGTTATATAATAAATTTTCACATTTTTCCTTCTTTTATAGTATTAAATTCATAAATAAAACATAAATTAATCTATAACTTTACTGAAAGTTGCTCTTTTACGTTCAAATTTTCTTTTTAAATAGTGTATCTAATTACCCTCCGTAGTTTTCTATAGTTTTTTTTAGTAAATTTTCACAGTTTCATAACAAATTTTCATAAAATTCGTGTTCTTAGAGTCGTATTTTCATAAAATTTTAAAAATTTTACAAATCTTCATTTCTTTCGCTCTTTTTGCACTTATTAGGTCCGTCTTGTGTAGAAACTGCCATCTGCACTCTAATCTGTAAATAATAACACACGGAATTAAAGAAAATCGCTACTTACCTAAACCGAGGTATAGTGGTCGATCGTTAAAAATATATAAATTTAATTACAACTTTTCTAATAACTTTGCTAAATATTGGTCTTTTTCGTTGAAATTTCCTTTAAATAGTGTAATTAACTGCCCCCCATATTTCCCTTTAGTTTTCTTAGTTATTTTTCACCGTTATATAATAAATTTTCACATTTTTCCTTCTTTTATAGTATTAAATTCATAAATAAAACATAAATTAATCTATAACTTTACTGAAAGTTGCTCTTTTACGTTCAAATTTTCTTTTTAAATAGTGTATCTAATTACCCTCCGTAGTTTTCTATAGTTTTTTTAGTAAATTTTCACAGTTTCATAACAAATTTTCATAAAATTCGTGTTCTTAGAGTCGTATTTTCATAAAATTTTAAAAATTTTACAAATCTTCATTTCTTTCGCTCTTTTTGCACTTATTAGGTCCGTCTTGTGTAGAAACTGCCATCTGCACTCTAATCTGTAAATAATAACACACGGAATTAAAGAAAATCGCTACTTACCTAAACCGAGGTATAGTGGTCGATCGTTAAAAATATATAAATTTAATTACAACTTTTCTAATAACTTTGCTAAATATTGGTCTTTTTCGTTGAAATTTTCTTTAAATAGTGTAATTAACTGCCCCCCATATTTCCCTTTAGTTTTCTTAGTTATTTTTCACCGTTATATAATAAATTTTCACATTTTTCCTTCTTTTATAGTATTAAATTCATAAATAAAACATAAATTAATCTATAACTTTACTGAAAGTTGCTCTTTTACGTTCAAATTTTCTTTTTAAATAGTGTATCTAATTACCCTCCGTAGTTTTCTATAGTTTTTTTAGTAAATTTTCACAGTTTCATAACAAATTTTCATAAAATTCGTGTTCTTAGAGTCGTATTTTCATAAAATTTTAAAAATTTTACAAATCTTCATTTCTTTCGCTCTTTTTGCACTTATTAGGTCCGTCTTGTGTAGAAACTGCCATCTGCACTCTAATCTGTAAATAATAACACACGGAATTAAAGAAAATCGCTACTTACCTAAACCGAGGTATAGTGGTCGATCGTTAAAAATATATAAATTTAATTACAACTTTTCTAATAACTTTGCTAAATATTGGTCTTTTTCGTTGAAATTTTCTTTAAATAGTGTAATTAACTGCCCCCCATATTTCCCTTTAGTTTTCTTAGTTATTTTTCACCGTTATATAATAAATTTTCACATTTTTCCTTCTTTTATAGTATTAAATTCATAAATAAAACATAAATTAATCTATAACTTTACTGAAAGTTGCTCTTTTACGTTCAAATTTTCTTTTTAAATAGTGTATCTAATTACCCTCCGTAGTTTTCTATAGTTTTTTTAGTAAATTTTCACAGTTTCATAACAAATTTTCATAAAATTCGTGTTCTTAGAGTCGTATTTTCATAAAATTTTAAAAATTTTACAAATCTTCATTTCTTTCGCTCTTTTTGCACTTATTAGGTCCGTCTTGTGTAGAAACTGCCATCTGCACTCTAATCTGTAAATAATAACACACGGAATTAAAGAAAATCGCTACTTACCTAAACCGAGGTATAGTGGTCGATCGTTAAAAATATATAAATTTAATTACAACTTTTCTAATAACTTTGCTAAATATTGGTCTTTTTCGTTGAAATTTTCTTTAAATAGTGTAATTAACTGCCCCCCATGTTTCCCTTTAGTTTTCTTAGTTATTTTTCACCGTTATATAATAAATTTTCACATTTTTCCTTCTTTTATAGTATTAAATTCATAAATAAAACATAAATTAATCTATAACTTTACTGAAAGTTGCTCTTTTACGTTCAAATTTTCTTTTTAAATAGTGTATCTAATTACCCTCCGTAGTTTTCTATAGTTTTTTTAGTAAATTTTCACAGTTTCATAACAAATTTTCATAAAATTCGTGTTCTTAGAGTCGTATTTTCATAAAATTTTAAAAATTTTACAAATCTTCATTTCTTTCGCTCTTTTTGCACTTATTAGGTCCGTCTTGTGTAGAAACTGCCATCTGCACTCTAATCTGTAAATAATAACACACGGAATTAAAGAAAATCGCTACTTACCTAAACCGAGGTATAGTGGTCGATCGTTAAAAATATATAAATTTAATTACAACTTTTCTAATAACTTTGCTAAATATTGGTCTTTTTCGTTGAAATTTTCTTTAAATAGTGTAATTAACTGCCCCCCATATTTCCCTTTAGTTTTCTTAGTTATTTTTCACCGTTATATAATAAATTTTCACATTTTTCCTTCTTTTATAGTATTAAATTCATAAATAAAACATAAATTAATCTATAACTTTACTGAAAGTTGCTCTTTTACGTTCAAATTTTCTTTTTAAATAGTGTATCTAATTACCCTCCGTAGTTTTCTATAGTTTTTTTAGTAAATTTTCACAGTTTCATAACAAATTTTCATAAAATTCGTGTTCTTAGAGTCGTATTTTCATAAAATTTTAAAAATTTTACAAATCTTCATTTCTTTCGCTCTTTTTGCACTTATTAGGTCCGTCTTGTGTAGAAACTGCCATCTGCACTCTAATCTGTAAATAATAACACACGGAATTAAAGAAAATCGCTACTTACCTAAACCGAGGTATAGTGGTCGATCGTTAAAAATATATAAATTTAATTACAACTTTTCTAATAACTTTGCTAAATATTGGTCTTTTTCGTTGAAATTTTCTTTAAATAGTGTAATTAACTGCCCCCCCATATTTCCCTTTAGTTTTCTTAGTTATTTTTCACCGTTATATAATAAATTTTCACATTTTTCCTTCTTTTATAGTATTAAATTCATAAATAAAACATAAATTAATCTATAACTTTACTGAAAGTTGCTCTTTTACGTTCAAATTTTCTTTTTAAATAGTGTATCTAATTACCCTCCGTAGTTTTCTATAGTTTTTTTAGTAAATTTTCACAGTTTCATAACAAATTTTCATAAAATTCGTGTTCTTAGAGTCGTATTTTCATAAAATTTTAAAAATTTTACAAATCTTCATTTCTTTCGCTCTTTTTGCACTTATTAGGTCCGTCTTGTGTAGAAACTGCCATCTGCACTCTAATCTGTAAATAATAACACACGGAATTAAAGAAAATCGCTACTTACCTAAACCGAGGTATAGTGGTCGATCGTTAAAAATATATAAATTTAATTACAACTTTTCTAATAACTTTGCTAAATATTGGTTTTTTTCGTTGAAATTTTCTTTAAATAGTGTAATTAACTGCCCCCCATATTTCCCTTTAGTTTTCTTAGTTATTTTTCACCGTTATATAATAAATTTTCACATTTTTCCTTCTTTTATAGTATTAAATTCATAAATAAAACATAAATTAATCTATAACTTTACTGAAAGTTGCTCTTTTACGTTCAAATTTTCTTTTTAAATAGTGTATCTCATTACCCTCCGTAGTTTTCTATAGTTTTTTTAGTAAATTTTCACAGTTTCATAACAAATTTTCATAAAATTCGTGTTCTTAGAGTCGTATTTTCATAAAATTTTAAAAATTTTACAAATCTTCATTTCTTTCGCTCTTTTTGCACTTATTAGGTCCGTCTTGTGTAGAAACTGCCATCTGCACTCTAATCTGTAAATAATAACACACGGAATTAAAGAAAATCGCTACTTACCTAAACCGAGGTATAGTGGTCGATCGTTAAAAATATATAAATTTAATTACAACTTTTCTAATAACTTTGCTAAATATTGGTCTTTTTCGTTGAAATTTTCTTTAAATAGTGTAATTAACTGCCCCCCATATTTCCCTTTAGTTTTCTTAGTTATTTTTCACCGTTATATAATAAATTTTCACATTTTTCCTTCTTTTATAGTATTAAATTCATAAATAAAACATAAATTAATCTATAACTTTACTGAAAGTTGCTCTTTTACGTTCAAATTTTCTTTTTAAATAGTGTATCTAATTACCCTCCGTAGTTTTCTATAGTTTTTTTTAGTAAATTTTCACAGTTTCATAACAAATTTTCATAAAATTCGTGTTCTTAGAGTCGTATTTTCATAAAATTTTAAAAATTTTACAAATCTTCATTTCTTTCGCTCTTTTTGCACTTATTAGGTCCGTCTTGTGTAGAAACTGCCATCTGCACTCTAATCTGTAAATAATAACACACGGAATTAAAGAAAATCGCTACTTACCTAAACCGAGGTATAGTGGTCGATCGTTAAAAATATATAAATTTAATTACAACTTTTCTAATAACTTTGCTAAATATTGGTCTTTTTCGTTGAAATTTTCTTTAAATAGTGTAATTAACTGCCCCCCATATTTCCCTTTAGTTTTCTTAGTTATTTTTCACCGTTATATAATAAATTTTCACATTTTTCCTTCTTTTATAGTATTAAATTCATAAATAAAACATAAATTAATCTATAACTTTACTGAAAGTTGCTCTTTTACGTTCAAATTTTCTTTTTAAATAGTGTATCTAATTACCCTCCGTAGTTTTCTATAGTTTTTTTAGTAAATTTTCACAGTTTCATAACAAATTTTCATAAAATTCGTGTTCTTAGAGTCGTATTTTCATAAAATTTTAAAAATTTTACAAATCTTCATTTCTTTCGCTCTTTTTGCACTTATTAGGTCCGTCTTGTGTAGAAACTGCCATCTGCACTCTAATCTGTAAATAATAACACACGGAATTAAAGAAAATCGCTACTTACCTAAACCGAGGTATAGTGGTCGATCGTTAAAAATATATAAATTTAATTACAACTTTTCTAATAACTTTGCTAAATATTGGTTTTTTTCGTTGAAATTTTCTTTAAATAGTGTAATTAACTGCCCCCCATATTTCCCTTTAGTTTTCTTAGTTATTTTTCACCGTTATATAATAAATTTTCACATTTTTCCTTCTTTTATAGTATTAAATTCATAAATAAAACATAAATTAATCTATAACTTTACTGAAAGTTGCTCTTTTACGTTCAAATTTTCTTTTTAAATAGTGTATCTCATTACCCTCCGTAGTTTTCTATAGTTTTTTTAGTAAATTTTCACAGTTTCATAACAAATTTTCATAAAATTCGTGTTCTTAGAGTCGTATTTTCATAAAATTTTAAAAATTTTACAAATCTTCATTTCTTTCGCTCTTTTTGCACTTATTAGGTCCGTCTTGTGTAGAAACTGCCATCTGCACTCTAATCTGTAAATAATAACACACGGAATTAAAGAAAATCGCTACTTACCTAATCCGAGGTATAGTGGTCGATCGTTAAAAATATATAAATTTAATTACAACTTTTCTAATAACTTTGCTAAATATTGGTCTTTTTCGTTGAAATTTTCTTTAAATAGTGTAATTAACTGCCCCCCATATTTCCCTTTAGTTTTCTTAGTTATTTTTCACCGTTATATAATAAATTTTCACATTTTTCCTTCTTTTATAGTATTAAATTCATAAATAAAACATAAATTAATCTATAACTTTACTGAAAGTTGCTCTTTTACGTTCAAATTTTCTTTTTAAATAGTGTATCTAATTACCCTCCGTAGTTTTCTATAGTTTTTTTTAGTAAATTTTCACAGTTTCATAACAAATTTTCATAAAATTCGTGTTCTTAGAGTCGTATTTTCATAAAATTTTAAAAATTTTACAAATCTTCATTTCTTTCGCTCTTTTTGCACTTATTAGGTCCGTCTTGTGTAGAAACTGCCATCTGCACTCTAATCTGTAAATAATAACACACGGAATTAAAGAAAATCGCTACTTACCTAAACCGAGGTATAGTGGTCGATCGTTAAAAATATATAAATTTAATTACAACTTTTCTAATAACTTTGCTAAATATTGGTCTTTTTCGTTGAAATTTTCTTTAAATAGTGTAATTAACTGCCCCCCATATTTCCCTTTAGTTTTCTTAGTTATTTTTCACCGTTATATAATAAATTTTCACATTTTTCCTTCTTTTATAGTATTAAATTCATAAATAAAACATAAATTAATCTATAACTTTACTGAAAGTTGCTCTTTTACGTTCAAATTTTCTTTTTAAATAGTGTATCTAATTACCCTCCGTAGTTTTCTATAGTTTTTTTAGTAAATTTTCACAGTTTCATAACAAATTTTCATAAAATTCGTGTTCTTAGAGTCGTATTTTCATAAAATTTTAAAAATTTTACAAATCTTCATTTCTTTCGCTCTTTTTGCACTTATTAGGTCCGTCTTGTGTAGAAACTGCCATCTGCACTCTAATCTGTAAATAATAACACACGGAATTAAAGAAAATCGCTACTTACCTAAACCGAGGTATAGTGGTCGATCGTTAAAAATATATAAATTTAATTACAACTTTTCTAATAACTTTGCTAAATATTGGTCTTTTTCGTTGAAATTTTCTTTAAATAGTGTAATTAACTGCCCCCCATATTTCCCTTTAGTTTTCTTAGTTATTTTTCACCGTTATATAATAAATTTTCACATTTTTCCTTCTTTTATAGTATTAAATTCATAAATAAAACATAAATTAATCTATAACTTTACTGAAAGTTGCTCTTTTACGTTCAAATTTTCTTTTTAAATAGTGTATCTAATTACCCTCCGTAGTTTTCTATAGTTTTTTTAGTAAATTTTCACAGTTTCATAACAAATTTTCATAAAATTCGTGTTCTTAGAGTCGTATTTTCATAAAATTTTAAAAATTTTACAAATCTTCATTTCTTTCGCTCTTTTTGCACTTATTAGGTCCGTCTTGTGTAGAAACTGCCATCTGCACTCTAATCTGTAAATAATAACACACGGAATTAAAGAAAATCGCTACTTACCTAAACCGAGGTATAGTGGTCGATCGTTAAAAATATATAAATTTAATTACAACTTTTCTAATAACTTTGCTAAATATTGGTCTTTTTCGTTGAAATTTTCTTTAAATAGTGTAATTAACTGCCCCCCATATTTCCCTTTAGTTTTCTTAGTTATTTTTCACCGTTATATAATAAATTTTCACATTTTTCCTTCTTTTATAGTATTAAATTCATAAATAAAACATAAATTAATCTATAACTTTACTGAAAGTTGCTCTTTTACGTTCAAATTTTCTTTTTAAATAGTGTATCTAATTACCCTCCGTAGTTTTCTATAGTTTTTTTTAGTAAATTTTCACAGTTTCATAACAAATTTTCATAAAATTCGTGTTCTTAGAGTCGTATTTTCATAAAATTTTAAAAATTTTACAAATCTTCATTTCTTTCGCTCTTTTTGCACTTATTAGGTCCGTCTTGTATAGAAACTGCCATCTGCACTCTAATCTGTAAATAATAACACACGGTATTAAAGAAAATCGCTACTTACCTAAACCGAGGTATAGTGGTCGATCGTTAAAAATATATAAATTTAATTACAACTTTTCTAATAACTTTGCTAAATATTGGTCTTTTTCGTTGAAATTTTCTTTAAATAGTGTAATTAACTGCCCCCCATATTTCCCTTTAGTTTTCTTAGTTATTTTTCACCGTTATATAATAAATTTTCACATTTTTCCTTCTTTTATAGTATTAAATTCATAAATAAAACATAAATTAATCTATAACTTTACTGAAAGTTGCTCTTTTACGTTCAAATTTTCTTTTTAAATAGTGTATCTAATTACCCTCCGTAGTTTTCTATAGTTTTTTTAGTAAATTTTCACAGTTTCATAACAAATTTTCATAAAATTCGTGTTCTTAGAGTCGTATTTTCATAAAATTTTAAAAATTTTACAAATCTTCATTTCTTTCGCTCTTTTTGCACTTATTAGGTCCGTCTTGTGTAGAAACTGCCATCTGCACTCTAATCTGTAAATAATAACACACGGAATTAAAGAAAATCGCTACTTACCTAAACCGAGGTATAGTGGTCGATCGTTAAAAATATATAAATTTAATTACAACTTTTCTAATAACTTTGCTAAATATTGGTCTTTTTCGTTGAAATTTTCTTTAAATAGTGTAATTAACTGCCCCCCATATTTCCCTTTAGTTTTCTTAGTTATTTTTCACCGTTATATAATAAATTTTCACATTTTTCCTTCTTTTATAGTATTAAATTCATAAATAAAACATAAATTAATCTATAACTTTACTGAAAGTTGCTCTTTTACGTTCAAATTTTCTTTTTAAATAGTGTATCTAATTACCCTCCGTAGTTTTCTATAGTTTTTTTAGTAAATTTTCACAGTTTCATAACAAATTTTCATAAAATTCGTGTTCTTAGAGTCGTATTTTCATAAAATTTTAAAAATTTTACAAATCTTCATTTCTTTCGCTCTTTTTGCACTTATTAGGTCCGTCTTGTGTAGAAACTGCCATCTGCACTCTAATCTGTAAATAATAACACACGGAATTAAAGAAAATCGCTACTTACCTAAACCGAGGTATAGTGGTCGATCGTTAAAAATATATAAATTTAATTACAACTTTTCTAATAACTTTGCTAAATATTGGTCTTTTTCGTTGAAATTTTCTTTAAATAGTGTAATTAACTGCCCCCCATATTTCCCTTTAGTTTTCTTAGTTATTTTTCACCGTTATATAATAAATTTTCACATTTTTCCTTCTTTTATAGTATTAAATTCATAAATAAAACATAAATTAATCTATAACTTTACTGAAAGTTGCTCTTTTACGTTCAAATTTTCTTTTTAAATAGTGTATCTAATTACCCTCCGTAGTTTTCTATAGTTTTTTTAGTAAATTTTCACAGTTTCATAACAAATTTTCATAAAATTCGTGTTCTTAGAGTCGTATTTTCATAAAATTTTAAAAATTTTACAAATCTTCATTTCTTTCGCTCTTTTTGCACTTATTAGGTCCGTCTTGTGTAGAAACTGCCATCTGCACTCTAATCTGTAAATAATAACACACGGAATTAAAGAAAATCGCTACTTACCTAAACCGAGGTATAGTGGTCGATCGTTAAAAATATATAAATTTAATTACAACTTTTCTAATAACTTTGCTAAATATTGGTCTTTTTCGTTGAAATTTTCTTTAAATAGTGTAATTAACTGCCCCCCATATTTCCCTTTAGTTTTCTTAGTTATTTTTCACCGTTATATAATAAATTTTCACATTTTTCCTTCTTTTATAGTATTAAATTCATAAATAAAACATAAATTAATCTATAACTTTACTGAAAGTTGCTCTTTTACGTTCAAATTTTCTTTTTAAATAGTGTATCTAATTACCCTCCGTAGTTTTCTATAGTTTTTTTAGTAAATTTTCACAGTTTCATAACAAATTTTCATAAAATTCGTGTTCTTAGAGTCGTATTTTCATAAAATTTTAAAAATTTTACAAATCTTCATTTCTTTCGCTCTTTTTGCACTTATTAGGTCCGTCTTGTGTAGAAACTGCCATCTGCACTCTAATCTGTAAATAATAACACACGGAATTAAAGAAAATCGCTACTTACCTAAACCGAGGTATAGTGGTCGATCGTTAAAAATATATAAATTTAATTACAACTTTTCTAATAACTTTGCTAAATATTGGTCTTTTTCGTTGAAATTTTCTTTAAATAGTGTAATTAACTGCCCCCCATATTTCCCTTTAGTTTTCTTAGTTATTTTTCACCGTTATATAATAAATTTTCACATTTTTCCTTCTTTTATAGTATTAAATTCATAAATAAAACATAAATTAATCTATAACTTTACTGAAAGTTGCTCTTTTACGTTCAAATTTTCTTTTTAAATAGTGTATCTAATTACCCTCCGTAGTTTTCTATAGTTTTTTTAGTAAATTTTCACAGTTTCATAACAAATTTTCATAAAATTCGTGTTCTTAGAGTCGTATTTTCATAAAATTTTAAAAATTTTACAAATCTTCATTTCTTTCGCTCTTTTTGTACTTATTAGGTCCGTCTTGTGTAGAAACTGCCATCTGCACTCTAATCTGTAAATAATAACACACGGAATTAAAGAAAATCGCTACTTACCTAAACCGAGGTATAGTGGTCGATCGTTAAAAATATATAAATTTAATTACAACTTTTCTAATAACTTTGCTAAATATTGGTCTTTTTCGTTGAAATTTTCTTTAAATAGTGTAATTAACTGCCCCCCCATATTTCCCTTTAGTTTTCTTAGTTATTTTTCACCGTTATATAATAAATTTTAACATTTTTCCTTCTTTTATAGTATTAAATTCATAAATAAAACATAAATTAATCTATAACTTTACTGAAAGTTGCTCTTTTACGTTCAAATTTTCTTTTTAAATAGTGTATCTAATTACGCTCCGTAGTTTTCTATAGTTTTTTTAGTAAATTTTCACAGTTTCATAACAAATTTTCATAAAATTCGTGTTCTTAGAGTCGTATTTTCATAAAATTTTAAAAATTTTACAAATCTTCATTTCTTTCGCTCTTTTTGCACTTATTAGGTCCGTCTTGTGTAGAAACTGCCATCTGCACTCTAATCTGTAAATAATAACACACGGAATTAAAGAAAATCGCTACTTACCTAAACCGAGGTATAGTGGTCGATCGTTAAAAATATATAAATTTAATTACAACTTTTCTAATAACTTTGCTAAATATTGGTCTTTTTCGTTGAAATTTTCTTTAAATAGTGTAATTAACTGCCCCCCCCATATTTCCCTTTAGTTTTCTTAGTTATTTTTCACCGTTATATAATAAATTTTAACATTTTTCCTTCTTTTATAGTATTAAATTCATAAATAAAACATAAATTAATCTATAACTTTACTGAAAGTTGCTCTTTTACGTTCAAATTTTCTTTTTAAATAGTGTATCTAATTACCCTCCGTAGTTTTCTATAGTTTTTTTAGTAAATTTTCACAGTTTCATAACAAATTTTCATAAAATTCGTGTTCTTAGAGTCGTATTTTCATAAAATTTTAAAAATTTTACAAATCTTCATTTCTTTCGCTCTTTTTGCACTTATTAGGTCCGTCTTGTGTAGAAACTGCCATCTGCACTCTAATCTGTAAATAATAACACACGGAATTAAAGAAAATCGCTACTTACCTAAACCGAGGTATAGTGGTCGATCGTTAAAAATATATAAATTTAATTACAACTTTTCTAATAACTTTGCTAAATATTGGTCTTTTTCGTTGAAATTTTCTTTAAATAGTGTAATTAACTGCCCCCCATATTTCCCTTTAGTTTTCTTAGTTATTTTTCACCGTTATATAATAAATTTTCACATTTTTCCTTCTTTTATAGTATTAAATTCATAAATAAAACATAAATTAATCTATAACTTTACTGAAAGTTGCTCTTTTACGTTCAAATTTTCTTTTTAAATAGTGTATCTAATTACCCTCCGTAGTTTTCTATAGTTTTTTTAGTAAATTTTCACAGTTTCATAACAAATTTTCATAAAATTCGTGTTCTTAGAGTCGTATTTTCATAAAATTTTAAAAATTTTACAAATCTTCATTTCTTTCGCTCTTTTTGCACTTATTAGGTCCGTCTTGTGTAGAAACTGCCATCTGCACTCTAATCTGTAAATAATAACACACGGAATTAAAGAAAATCGCTACTTACCTAAACCGAGGTATAGTGGTCGATCGTTAAAAATATATAAATTTAATTACAACTTTTCTAATAACTTTGCTAAATATTGGTCTTTTTCGTTGAAATTTTCTTTAAATAGTGTAATTAACTGCCCCCCATATTTCCCTTTAGTTTTCTTAGTTATTTTTCACCGTTATATAATAAATTTTCACATTTTTCCTTCTTTTATAGTATTAAATTCATAAATAAAACATAAATTAATCTATAACTTTACTGAAAGTTGCTCTTTTACGTTCAAATTTTCTTTTTAAATAGTGTATCTAATTACCCTCCGTAGTTTTCTATAGTTTTTTTAGTAAATTTTCACAGTTTCATAACAAATTTTCATAAAATTCGTGTTCTTAGAGTCGTATTTTCATAAAATTTTAAAAATTTTACAAATCTTCATTTCTTTCGCTCTTTTTGCACTTATTAGGTCCGTCTTGTGTAGAAACTGCCATCTGCACTCTAATCTGTAAATAATAACACACGGAATTAAAGAAAATCGCTACTTACCTAAACCGAGGTATAGTGGTCGATCGTTAAAAATATATAAATTTAATTACAACTTTTCTAATAACTTTGCTAAATATTGGTCTTTTTCGTTGAAATTTTCTTTAAATAGTGTAATTAACTGCCCCCCATATTTCCCTTTAGTTTTCTTAGTTATTTTTCACCGTTATATAATAAATTTTCACATTTTTCCTTCTTTTATAGTATTAAATTCATAAATAAAACATAAATTAATCTATAACTTTACTGAAAGTTGCTCTTTTACGTTCAAATTTTCTTTTTAAATAGTGTATCTAATTACCCTCCGTAGTTTTCTATAGTTTTTTTAGTAAATTTTCACAGTTTCATAACAAATTTTCATAAAATTCGTGTTCTTAGAGTCGTATTTTCATAAAATTTTAAAAATTTTACAAATCTTCATTTCTTTCGCTCTTTTTGCACTTATTAGGTCCGTCTTGTGTAGAAACTGCCATCTGCACTCTAATCTGTAAATAATAACACACGGAATTAAAGAAAATCGCTACTTACCTAAACCGAGGTATAGTGGTCGATCGTTAAAAATATATAAATTTAATTACAACTTTTCTAATAACTTTGCTAAATATTGGTCTTTTTCGTTGAAATTTTCTTTAAATAGTGTAATTAACTGCCCCCCCATATTTCCCTTTAGTTTTCTTAGTTATTTTTCACCGTTATATAATAAATTTTAACATTTTTCCTTCTTTTATAGTATTAAATTCATAAATAAAACATAAATTAATCTATAACTTTACTGAAAGTTGCTCTTTTACGTTCAAATTTTCTTTTTAAATAGTGTATCTAATTACCCTCCGTAGTTTTCTATAGTTTTTTTAGTAAATTTTCACAGTTTCATAACAAATTTTCATAAAATTCGTGTTCTTAGAGTCGTATTTTCATAAAATTTTAAAAATTTTACAAATCTTCATTTCTTTCGCTCTTTTTGCACTTATTAGGCCCGTCTTGTGTAGAAACTGCCATCTGCACTCTAATCTGTAAATAATAACACACGGAATTAAAGAAAATCGCTACTTACCTAAACCGAGGTATAGTGGTCGATCGTTAAAAATATATAAATTTAATTACAACTTTTCTAATAACTTTGCTAAATATTGGTCTTTTTCGTTGAAATTTTCTTTAAATAGTGTAATTAACTGCCCCCCATATTTCCCTTTAGTTTTCTTAGTTATTTTTCACCGTTATATAATAAATTTTCACATTTTTCCTTCTTTTATAGTATTAAATTCATAAATAAAACATAAATTAATCTATAACTTTACTGAAAGTTGCTCTTTTACGTTCAAATTTTCTTTTTAAATAGTGTATCTAATTACCCTCCGTAGTTTTCTATAGTTTTTTTAGTAAATTTTCACAGTTTCATAACAAATTTTCATAAAATTCGTGTTCTTAGAGTCGTATTTTCATAAAATTTTAAAAATTTTACAAATCTTCATTTCTTTCGCTCTTTTTGCACTTATTAGGTCCGTCTTGTGTAGAAACTGCCATCTGCACTCTAATCTGTAAATAATAACACACGGAATTAAAGAAAATCGCTACTTACCTAAACCGAGGTATAGTGGTCGATCGTTAAAAATATATAAATTTAATTACAACTTTTCTAATAACTTTGCTAAATATTGGTCTTTTTCGTTGAAATTTTCTTTAAATAGTGTAATTAACTGCCCCCCCATATTTCCCTTTAGTTTTCTTAGTTATTTTTCACCGTTATATAATAAATTTTCACATTTTTCCTTCTTTTATAGTATTAAATTCATAAATAAAACATAAATTAATCTATAACTTTACTGAAAGTTGCTCTTTTACGTTCAAATTTTCTTTTTAAATAGTGTATCTAATTACCCTCCGTAGTTTTCTATAGTTTTTTTAGTAAATTTTCACAGTTTCATAACAAATTTTCATAAAATTCGTGTTCTTAGAGTCGTATTTTCATAAAATTTTAAAAATTTTACAAATCTTCATTTCTTTCGCTCTTTTTGCACTTATTAGGTCCGTCTTGTGTAGAAACTGCCATCTGCACTCTAATCTGTAAATAATAACACACGGAATTAAAGAAAATCGCTACTTACCTAAACCGAGGTATAGTGGTCGATCGTTAAAAATATATAAATTTAATTACAACTTTTCTAATAACTTTGCTAAATATTGGTCTTTTTCGTTGAAATTTTCTTTAAATAGTGTAATTAACTGCCCCCCATATTTCCCTTTAGTTTTCTTAGTTATTTTTCACCGTTATATAATAAATTTTCACATTTTTCCTTCTTTTATAGTATTAAATTCATAAATAAAACATAAATTAATCTATAACTTTACTGAAAGTTGCTCTTTTACGTTCAAATTTTCTTTTTAAATAGTGTATCTAATTACCCTCCGTAGTTTTCTATAGTTTTTTTTAGTAAATTTTCACAGTTTCATAACAAATTTTCATAAAATTCGTGTTCTTAGAGTCGTATTTTCATAAAATTTTAAAAATTTTACAAATCTTCATTTCTTTCGCTCTTTTTGCACTTATTAGGTCCGTCTTGTGTAGAAACTGCCATCTGCACTCTAATCTGTAAATAATAACACACGGAATTAAAGAAAATCGCTACTTACCTAAACCGAGGTATAGTGGTCGATCGTTAAAAATATATAAATTTAATTACAACTTTTCTAATAACTTTGCTAAATATTGGTCTTTTTCGTTGAAATTTTCTTTAAATAGTGTAATTAACTGCCCCCCATATTTCCCTTTAGTTTTCTTAGTTATTTTTCACCGTTATATAATAAATTTTCACATTTTTCCTTCTTTTATAGTATTAAATTCATAAATAAAACATAAATTAATCTATAACTTTACTGAAAGTTGCTCTTTTACGTTCAAATTTTCTTTTTAAATAGTGTATCTAATTACCCTCCGTAGTTTTCTATAGTTTTTTTAGTAAATTTTCACAGTTTCATAACAAATTTTCATAAAATTCGTGTTCTTAGAGTCGTATTTTCATAAAATTTTAAAAATTTTACAAATCTTCATTTCTTTCGCTCTTTTTGCACTTATTAGGTCCGTCTTGTGTAGAAACTGCCATCTGCACTCTAATCTGTAAATAATAACACACGGAATTAAAGAAAATCGCTACTTACCTAAACCGAGGTATAGTGGTCGATCGTTAAAAATATATAAATTTAATTACAACTTTTCTAATAACTTTGCTAAATATTGGTTTTTTTCGTTGAAATTTTCTTTAAATAGTGTAATTAACTGCCCCCCATATTTCCCTTTAGTTTTCTTAGTTATTTTTCACCGTTATATAATAAATTTTCACATTTTTCCTTCTTTTATAGTATTAAATTCATAAATAAAACATAAATTAATCTATAACTTTACTGAAAGTTGCTCTTTTACGTTCAAATTTTCTTTTTAAATAGTGTATCTCATTACCCTCCGTAGTTTTCTATAGTTTTTTTAGTAAATTTTCACAGTTTCATAACAAATTTTCATAAAATTCGTGTTCTTAGAGTCGTATTTTCATAAAATTTTAAAAATTTTACAAATCTTCATTTCTTTCGCTCTTTTTGCACTTATTAGGTCCGTCTTGTGTAGAAACTGCCATCTGCACTCTAATCTGTAAATAATAACACACGGAATTAAAGAAAATCGCTACTTACCTAAACCGAGGTATAGTGGTCGATCGTTAAAAATATATAAATTTAATTACAACTTTTCTAATAACTTTGCTAAATATTGGTCTTTTTCGTTGAAATTTTCTTTAAATAGTGTAATTAACTGCCCCCCATATTTCCCTTTAGTTTTCTTAGTTATTTTTCACCGTTATATAATAAATTTTCACATTTTTCCTTCTTTTATAGTATTAAATTCATAAATAAAACATAAATTAATCTATAACTTTACTGAAAGTTGCTCTTTTACGTTCAAATTTTCTTTTTAAATAGTGTATCTAATTACCCTCCGTAGTTTTCTATAGTTTTTTTTAGTAAATTTTCACAGTTTCATAACAAATTTTCATAAAATTCGTGTTCTTAGAGTCGTATTTTCATAAAATTTTAAAAATTTTACAAATCTTCATTTCTTTCGCTCTTTTTGCACTTATTAGGTCCGTCTTGTGTAGAAACTGCCATCTGCACTCTAATCTGTAAATAATAACACACGGAATTAAAGAAAATCGCTACTTACCTAAACCGAGGTATAGTGGTCGATCGTTAAAAATATATAAATTTAATTACAACTTTTCTAATAACTTTGCTAAATATTGGTCTTTTTCGTTGAAATTTTCTTTAAATAGTGTAATTAACTGCCCCCCATATTTCCCTTTAGTTTTCTTAGTTATTTTTCACCGTTATATAATAAATTTTCACATTTTTCCTTCTTTTATAGTATTAAATTCATAAATAAAACATAAATTAATCTATAACTTTACTGAAAGTTGCTCTTTTACGTTCAAATTTTCTTTTTAAATAGTGTATCTAATTACCCTCCGTAGTTTTCTATAGTTTTTTTAGTAAATTTTCACAGTTTCATAACAAATTTTCATAAAATTCGTGTTCTTAGAGTCGTATTTTCATAAAATTTTAAAAATTTTACAAATCTTCATTTCTTTCGCTCTTTTTGCACTTATTAGGTCCGTCTTGTGTAGAAACTGCCATCTGCACTCTAATCTGTAAATAATAACACACGGAATTAAAGAAAATCGCTACTTACCTAAACCGAGGTATAGTGGTCGATCGTTAAAAATATATAAATTTAATTACAACTTTTCTAATAACTTTGCTAAATATTGGTCTTTTTCGTTGAAATTTTCTTTAAATAGTGTAATTAACTGCCCCCCATATTTCCCTTTAGTTTTCTTAGTTATTTTTCACCGTTATATAATAAATTTTCACATTTTTCCTTCTTTTATAGTATTAAATTCATAAATAAAACATAAATTAATCTATAACTTTACTGAAAGTTGCTCTTTTACGTTCAAATTTTCTTTTTAAATAGTGTATCTAATTACCCTCCGTAGTTTTCTATAGTTTTTTTAGTAAATTTTCACAGTTTCATAACAAATTTTCATAAAATTCGTGTTCTTAGAGTCGTATTTTCATAAAATTTTAAAAATTTTACAAATCTTCATTTCTTTCGCTCTTTTTGCACTTATTAGGTCCGTCTTGTGTAGAAACTGCCATCTGCACTCTAATCTGTAAATAATAACACACGGAATTAAAGAAAATCGCTACTTACCTAAACCGAGGTATAGTGGTCGATCGTTAAAAATATATAAATTTAATTACAACTTTTCTAATAACTTTGCTAAATATTGGTCTTTTTCGTTGAAATTTTCTTTAAATAGTGTAATTAACTGCCCCCCATATTTCCCTTTAGTTTTCTTAGTTATTTTTCACCGTTATATAATAAATTTTCACATTTTTCCTTCTTTTATAGTATTAAATTCATAAATAAAACATAAATTAATCTATAACTTTACTGAAAGTTGCTCTTTTACGTTCAAATTTTCTTTTTAAATAGTGTATCTAATTACCCTCCGTAGTTTTCTATAGTTTTTTTTAGTAAATTTTCACAGTTTCATAACAAATTTTCATAAAATTCGTGTTCTTAGAGTCGTATTTTCATAAAATTTTAAAAATTTTACAAATCTTCATTTCTTTCGCTCTTTTTGCACTTATTAGGTCCGTCTTGTATAGAAACTGCCATCTGCACTCTAATCTGTAAATAATAACACACGGAATTAAAGAAAATCGCTACTTACCTAAACCGAGGTATAGTGGTCGATCGTTAAAAATATATAAATTTAATTACAACTTTTCTAATAACTTTGCTAAATATTGGTCTTTTTCGTTGAAATTTTCTTTAAATAGTGTAATTAACTGCCCCCCATATTTCCCTTTAGTTTTCTTAGTTATTTTTCACCGTTATATAATAAATTTTCACATTTTTCCTTCTTTTATAGTATTAAATTCATAAATAAAACATAAATTAATCTATAACTTTACTGAAAGTTGCTCTTTTACGTTCAAATTTTCTTTTTAAATAGTGTATCTAATTACCCTCCGTAGTTTTCTATAGTTTTTTTAGTAAATTTTCACAGTTTCATAACAAATTTTCATAAAATTCGTGTTCTTAGAGTCGTATTTTCATAAAATTTTAAAAATTTTACAAATCTTCATTTCTTTCGCTCTTTTTGCACTTATTAGGTCCGTCTTGTGTAGAAACTGCCATCTGCACTCTAATCTGTAAATAATAACACACGGAATTAAAGAAAATCGCTACTTACCTAAACCGAGGTATAGTGGTCGATCGTTAAAAATATATAAATTTAATTACAACTTTTCTAATAACTTTGCTAAATATTGGTCTTTTTCGTTGAAATTTTCTTTAAATAGTGTAATTAACTGCCCCCCATATTTCCCTTTAGTTTTCTTAGTTATTTTTCACCGTTATATAATAAATTTTCACATTTTTCCTTCTTTTATAGTATTAAATTCATAAATAAAACATAAATTAATCTATAACTTTACTGAAAGTTGCTCTTTTACGTTCAAATTTTCTTTTTAAATAGTGTATCTAATTACCCTCCGTAGTTTTCTATAGTTTTTTTAGTAAATTTTCACAGTTTCATAACAAATTTTCATAAAATTCGTGTTCTTAGAGTCGTATTTTCATAAAATTTTAAAAATTTTACAAATCTTCATTTCTTTCGCTCTTTTTGCACTTATTAGGTCCGTCTTGTGTAGAAACTGCCATCTGCACTCTAATCTGTAAATAATAACACACGGAATTAAAGAAAATCGCTACTTACCTAAACCGAGGTATAGTGGTCGATCGTTAAAAATATATAAATTTAATTACAACTTTTCTAATAACTTTGCTAAATATTGGTCTTTTTCGTTGAAATTTTCTTTAAATAGTGTAATTAACTGCCCCCCATATTTCCCTTTAGTTTTCTTAGTTATTTTTCACCGTTATATAATAAATTTTCACATTTTTCCTTCTTTTATAGTATTAAATTCATAAATAAAACATAAATTAATCTATAACTTTACTGAAAGTTGCTCTTTTACGTTCAAATTTTCTTTTTAAATAGTGTATCTAATTACCCTCCGTAGTTTTCTATAGTTTTTTTAGTAAATTTTCACAGTTTCATAACAAATTTTCATAAAATTCGTGTTCTTAGAGTCGTATTTTCATAAAATTTTAAAAATTTTACAAATCTTCATTTCTTTCGCTCTTTTTGCACTTATTAGGTCCGTCTTGTGTAGAAACTGCCATCTGCACTCTAATCTGTAAATAATAACACACGGAATTAAAGAAAATCGCTACTTACCTAAACCGAGGTATAGTGGTCGATCGTTAAAAATATATAAATTTAATTACAACTTTTCTAATAACTTTGCTAAATATTGGTCTTTTTCGTTGAAATTTTCTTTAAATAGTGTAATTAACTGCCCCCCATATTTCCCTTTAGTTTTCTTAGTTATTTTTCACCGTTATATAATAAATTTTCACATTTTTCCTTCTTTTATAGTATTAAATTCATAAATAAAACATAAATTAATCTATAACTTTACTGAAAGTTGCTCTTTTACGTTCAAATTTTCTTTTTAAATAGTGTATCTAATTACCCTCCGTAGTTTTCTATAGTTTTTTTAGTAAATTTTCACAGTTTCATAACAAATTTTCATAAAATTCGTGTTCTTAGAGTCGTATTTTCATAAAATTTTAAAAATTTTACAAATCTTCATTTCTTTCGCTCTTTTTGCACTTATTAGGTCCGTCTTGTGTAGAAACTGCCATCTGCACTCTAATCTGTAAATAATAACACACGGAATTAAAGAAAATCGCTACTTACCTAAACCGAGGTATAGTGGTCGATCGTTAAAAATATATAAATTTAATTACAACTTTTCTAATAACTTTGCTAAATATTGGTCTTTTTCGTTGAAATTTTCTTTAAATAGTGTAATTAACTGCCCCCCATATTTCCCTTTAGTTTTCTTAGTTATTTTTCACCGTTATATAATAAATTTTCACATTTTTCCTTCTTTTATAGTATTAAATTCATAAATAAAACATAAATTAATCTATAACTTTACTGAAAGTTGCTCTTTTACGTTCAAATTTTCTTTTTAAATAGTGTATCTAATTACCCTCCGTAGTTTTCTATAGTTTTTTTAGTAAATTTTCACAGTTTCATAACAAATTTTCATAAAATTCGTGTTCTTAGAGTCGTATTTTCATAAAATTTTAAAAATTTTACAAATCTTCATTTCTTTCGCTCTTTTTGTACTTATTAGGTCCGTCTTGTGTAGAAACTGCCATCTGCACTCTAATCTGTAAATAATAACACACGGAATTAAAGAAAATCGCTACTTACCTAAACCGAGGTATAGTGGTCGATCGTTAAAAATATATAAATTTAATTACAACTTTTCTAATAACTTTGCTAAATATTGGTCTTTTTCGTTGAAATTTTCTTTAAATAGTGTAATTAACTGCCCCCCCATATTTCCCTTTAGTTTTCTTAGTTATTTTTCACCGTTATATAATAAATTTTAACATTTTTCCTTCTTTTATAGTATTAAATTCATAAATAAAACATAAATTAATCTATAACTTTACTGAAAGTTGCTCTTTTACGTTCAAATTTTCTTTTTAAATAGTGTATCTAATTACGCTCCGTAGTTTTCTATAGTTTTTTTAGTAAATTTTCACAGTTTCATAACAAATTTTCATAAAATTCGTGTTCTTAGAGTCGTATTTTCATAAAATTTTAAAAATTTTACAAATCTTCATTTCTTTCGCTCTTTTTGCACTTATTAGGTCCGTCTTGTGTAGAAACTGCCATCTGCACTCTAATCTGTAAATAATAACACACGGAATTAAAGAAAATCGCTACTTACCTAAACCGAGGTATAGTGGTCGATCGTTAAAAATATATAAATTTAATTACAACTTTTCTAATAACTTTGCTAAATATTGGTCTTTTTCGTTGAAATTTTCTTTAAATAGTGTAATTAACTGCCCCCCCCATATTTCCCTTTAGTTTTCTTAGTTATTTTTCACCGTTATATAATAAATTTTAACATTTTTCCTTCTTTTATAGTATTAAATTCATAAATAAAACATAAATTAATCTATAACTTTACTGAAAGTTGCTCTTTTACGTTCAAATTTTCTTTTTAAATAGTGTATCTAATTACCCTCCGTAGTTTTCTATAGTTTTTTTAGTAAATTTTCACAGTTTCATAACAAATTTTCATAAAATTCGTGTTCTTAGAGTCGTATTTTCATAAAATTTTAAAAATTTTACAAATCTTCATTTCTTTCGCTCTTTTTGCACTTATTAGGTCCGTCTTGTGTAGAAACTGCCATCTGCACTCTAATCTGTAAATAATAACACACGGAATTAAAGAAAATCGCTACTTACCTAAACCGAGGTATAGTGGTCGATCGTTAAAAATATATAAATTTAATTACAACTTTTCTAATAACTTTGCTAAATATTGGTCTTTTTCGTTGAAATTTTCTTTAAATAGTGTAATTAACTGCCCCCCATATTTCCCTTTAGTTTTCTTAGTTATTTTTCACCGTTATATAATAAATTTTCACATTTTTCCTTCTTTTATAGTATTAAATTCATAAATAAAACATAAATTAATCTATAACTTTACTGAAAGTTGCTCTTTTACGTTCAAATTTTCTTTTTAAATAGTGTATCTAATTACCCTCCGTAGTTTTCTATAGTTTTTTTAGTAAATTTTCACAGTTTCATAACAAATTTTCATAAAATTCGTGTTCTTAGAGTCGTATTTTCATAAAATTTTAAAAATTTTACAAATCTTCATTTCTTTCGCTCTTTTTGCACTTATTAGGTCCGTCTTGTGTAGAAACTGCCATCTGCACTCTAATCTGTAAATAATAACACACGGAATTAAAGAAAATCGCTACTTACCTAAACCGAGGTATAGTGGTCGATCGTTAAAAATATATAAATTTAATTACAACTTTTCTAATAACTTTGCTAAATATTGGTCTTTTTCGTTGAAATTTTCTTTAAATAGTGTAATTAACTGCCCCCCATATTTCCCTTTAGTTTTCTTAGTTATTTTTCACCGTTATATAATAAATTTTCACATTTTTCCTTCTTTTATAGTATTAAATTCATAAATAAAACATAAATTAATCTATAACTTTACTGAAAGTTGCTCTTTTACGTTCAAATTTTCTTTTTAAATAGTGTATCTAATTACCCTCCGTAGTTTTCTATAGTTTTTTTAGTAAATTTTCACAGTTTCATAACAAATTTTCATAAAATTCGTGTTCTTAGAGTCGTATTTTCATAAAATTTTAAAAATTTTACAAATCTTCATTTCTTTCGCTCTTTTTGCACTTATTAGGTCCGTCTTGTGTAGAAACTGCCATCTGCACTCTAATCTGTAAATAATAACACACGGAATTAAAGAAAATCGCTACTTACCTAAACCGAGGTATAGTGGTCGATCGTTAAAAATATATAAATTTAATTACAACTTTTCTAATAACTTTGCTAAATATTGGTCTTTTTCGTTGAAATTTTCTTTAAATAGTGTAATTAACTGCCCCCCATATTTCCCTTTAGTTTTCTTAGTTATTTTTCACCGTTATATAATAAATTTTCACATTTTTCCTTCTTTTATAGTATTAAATTCATAAATAAAACATAAATTAATCTATAACTTTACTGAAAGTTGCTCTTTTACGTTCAAATTTTCTTTTTAAATAGTGTATCTAATTACCCTCCGTAGTTTTCTATAGTTTTTTTAGTAAATTTTCACAGTTTCATAACAAATTTTCATAAAATTCGTGTTCTTAGAGTCGTATTTTCATAAAATTTTAAAAATTTTACAAATCTTCATTTCTTTCGCTCTTTTTGCACTTATTAGGTCCGTCTTGTGTAGAAACTGCCATCTGCACTCTAATCTGTAAATAATAACACACGGAATTAAAGAAAATCGCTACTTACCTAAACCGAGGTATAGTGGTCGATCGTTAAAAATATATAAATTTAATTACAACTTTTCTAATAACTTTGCTAAATATTGGTCTTTTTCGTTGAAATTTTCTTTAAATAGTGTAATTAACTGCCCCCCATATTTCCCTTTAGTTTTCTTAGTTATTTTTCACCGTTATATAATAAATTTTCACATTTTTCCTTCTTTTATAGTATTAAATTCATAAATAAAACATAAATTAATCTATAACTTTACTGAAAGTTGCTCTTTTACGTTCAAATTTTCTTTTTAAATAGTGTATCTAATTACCCTCCGTAGTTTTCTATAGTTTTTTTAGTAAATTTTCACAGTTTCATAACAAATTTTCATAAAATTCGTGTTCTTAGAGTCGTATTTTCATAAAATTTTAAAAATTTTACAAATCTTCATTTCTTTCGCTCTTTTTGCACTTATTAGGTCCGTCTTGTGTAGAAACTGCCATCTGCACTCTAATCTGTAAATAATAACACACGGAATTAAAGAAAATCGCTACTTACCTAAACCGAGGTATAGTGGTCGATCGTTAAAAATATATAAATTTAATTACAACTTTTCTAATAACTTTGCTAAATATTGGTCTTTTTCGTTGAAATTTTCTTTAAATAGTGTAATTAACTGCCCCCCATATTTCCCTTTAGTTTTCTTAGTTATTTTTCACCGTTATATAATAAATTTTCACATTTTTCCTTCTTTTATAGTATTAAATTCATAAATAAAACATAAATTAATCTATAACTTTACTGAAAGTTGCTCTTTTACGTTCAAATTTTCTTTTTAAATAGTGTATCTAATTACCCTCCGTAGTTTTCTATAGTTTTTTTAGTAAATTTTCACAGTTTCATAACAAATTTTCATAAAATTCGTGTTCTTAGAGTCGTATTTTCATAAAATTTTAAAAATTTTACAAATCTTCATTTCTTTCGCTCTTTTTGTACTTATTAGGTCCGTCTTGTGTAGAAACTGCCATCTGCACTCTAATCTGTAAATAATAACACACGGAATTAAAGAAAATCGCTACTTACCTAAACCGAGGTATAGTGGTCGATCGTTAAAAATATATAAATTTAATTACAACTTTTCTAATAACTTTGCTAAATATTGGTCTTTTTCGTTGAAATTTTCTTTAAATAGTGTAATTAACTGCCCCCCCATATTTCCCTTTAGTTTTCTTAGTTATTTTTCACCGTTATATAATAAATTTTAACATTTTTCCTTCTTTTATAGTATTAAATTCATAAATAAAACATAAATTAATCTATAACTTTACTGAAAGTTGCTCTTTTACGTTCAAATTTTCTTTTTAAATAGTGTATCTAATTACGCTCCGTAGTTTTCTATAGTTTTTTTAGTAAATTTTCACAGTTTCATAACAAATTTTCATAAAATTCGTGTTCTTAGAGTCGTATTTTCATAAAATTTTAAAAATTTTACAAATCTTCATTTCTTTCGCTCTTTTTGCACTTATTAGGTCCGTCTTGTGTAGAAACTGCCATCTGCACTCTAATCTGTAAATAATAACACACGGAATTAAAGAAAATCGCTACTTACCTAAACCGAGGTATAGTGGTCGATCGTTAAAAATATATAAATTTAATTACAACTTTTCTAATAACTTTGCTAAATATTGGTCTTTTTCGTTGAAATTTTCTTTAAATAGTGTAATTAACTGCCCCCCCATATTTCCCTTTAGTTTTCTTAGTTATTTTTCACCGTTATATAATAAATTTTAACATTTTTCCTTCTTTTATAGTATTAAATTCATAAATAAAACATAAATTAATCTATAACTTTACTGAAAGTTGCTCTTTTACGTTCAAATTTTCTTTTTAAATAGTGTATCTAATTACCCTCCGTAGTTTTCTATAGTTTTTTTAGTAAATTTTCACAGTTTCATAACAAATTTTCATAAAATTCGTGTTCTTAGAGTCGTATTTTCATAAAATTTTAAAAATTTTACAAATCTTCATTTCTTTCGCTCTTTTTGCACTTATTAGGCCCGTCTTGTGTAGAAACTGCCATCTGCACTCTAATCTGTAAATAATAACACACGGAATTAAAGAAAATCGCTACTTACCTAAACCGAGGTATAGTGGTCGATCGTTAAAAATATATAAATTTAATTACAACTTTTCTAATAACTTTGCTAAATATTGGTCTTTTTCGTTGAAATTTTCTTTAAATAGTGTAATTAACTGCCCCCCATATTTCCCTTTAGTTTTCTTAGTTATTTTTCACCGTTATATAATAAATTTTCACATTTTTCCTTCTTTTATAGTATTAAATTCATAAATAAAACATAAATTAATCTATAACTTTACTGAAAGTTGCTCTTTTACGTTCAAATTTTCTTTTTAAATAGTGTATCTAATTACCCTCCGTAGTTTTCTATAGTTTTTTTAGTAAATTTTCACAGTTTCATAACAAATTTTCATAAAATTCGTGTTCTTAGAGTCGTATTTTCATAAAATTTTAAAAATTTTACAAATCTTCATTTCTTTCGCTCTTTTTGCACTTATTAGGTCCGTCTTGTGTAGAAACTGCCATCTGCACTCTAATCTGTAAATAATAACACACGGAATTAAAGAAAATCGCTACTTACCTAAACCGAGGTATAGTGGTCGATCGTTAAAAATATATAAATTTAATTACAACTTTTCTAATAACTTTGCTAAATATTGGTCTTTTTCGTTGAAATTTTCTTTAAATAGTGTAATTAACTGCCCCCCATATTTCCCTTTAGTTTTCTTAGTTATTTTTCACCGTTATATAATAAATTTTCACATTTTTCCTTCTTTTATAGTATTAAATTCATAAATAAAACATAAATTAATCTATAACTTTACTGAAAGTTGCTCTTTTACGTTCAAATTTTCTTTTTAAATAGTGTATCTAATTACCCTCCGTAGTTTTCTATAGTTTTTTTAGTAAATTTTCACAGTTTCATAACAAATTTTCATAAAATTCGTGTTCTTAGAGTCGTATTTTCATAAAATTTTAAAAATTTTACAAATCTTCATTTCTTTCGCTCTTTTTGCACTTATTAGGTCCGTCTTGTGTAGAAACTGCCATCTGCACTCTAATCTGTAAATAATAACACACGGAATTAAAGAAAATCGCTACTTACCTAAACCGAGGTATAGTGGTCGATCGTTAAAAATATATAAATTTAATTACAACTTTTCTAATAACTTTGCTAAATATTGGTCTTTTTCGTTGAAATTTTCTTTAAATAGTGTAATTAACTGCCCCCCATATTTCCCTTTAGTTTTCTTAGTTATTTTTCACCGTTATATAATAAATTTTCACATTTTTCCTTCTTTTATAGTATTAAATTCATAAATAAAACATAAATTAATCTATAACTTTACTGAAAGTTGCTCTTTTACGTTCAAATTTTCTTTTTAAATAGTGTATCTAATTACCCTCCGTAGTTTTCTATAGTTTTTTTAGTAAATTTTCACAGTTTCATAACAAATTTTCATAAAATTCGTGTTCTTAGAGTCGTATTTTCATAAAATTTTAAAAATTTTACAAATCTTCATTTCTTTCGCTCTTTTTGTACTTATTAGGTCCGTCTTGTGTAGAAACTGCCATCTGCACTCTAATCTGTAAATAATAACACACGGAATTAAAGAAAATCGCTACTTACCTAAACCGAGGTATAGTGGTCGATCGTTAAAAATATATAAATTTAATTACAACTTTTCTAATAACTTTGCTAAATATTGGTCTTTTTCGTTGAAATTTTCTTTAAATAGTGTAATTAACTGCCCCCCCATATTTCCCTTTAGTTTTCTTAGTTATTTTTCACCGTTATATAATAAATTTTAACATTTTTCCTTCTTTTATAGTATTAAATTCATAAATAAAACATAAATTAATCTATAACTTTACTGAAAGTTGCTCTTTTACGTTCAAATTTTCTTTTTAAATAGTGTATCTAATTACGCTCCGTAGTTTTCTATAGTTTTTTTAGTAAATTTTCACAGTTTCATAACAAATTTTCATAAAATTCGTGTTCTTAGAGTCGTATTTTCATAAAATTTTAAAAATTTTACAAATCTTCATTTCTTTCGCTCTTTTTGCACTTATTAGGTCCGTCTTGTGTAGAAACTGCCATCTGCACTCTAATCTGTAAATAATAACACACGGAATTAAAGAAAATCGCTACTTACCTAAACCGAGGTATAGTGGTCGATCGTTAAAAATATATAAATTTAATTACAACTTTTCTAATAACTTTGCTAAATATTGGTCTTTTTCGTTGAAATTTTCTTTAAATAGTGTAATTAACTGCCCCCCATATTTCCCTTTAGTTTTCTTAGTTATTTTTCACCGTTATATAATAAATTTTAACATTTTTCCTTCTTTTATAGTATTAAATTCATAAATAAAACATAAATTAATCTATAACTTTACTGAAAGTTGCTCTTTTACGTTCAAATTTTCTTTTTAAATAGTGTATCTAATTACCCTCCGTAGTTTTCTATAGTTTTTTTAGTAAATTTTCACAGTTTCATAACAAATTTTCATAAAATTCGTGTTCTTAGAGTCGTATTTTCATAAAATTTTAAAAATTTTACAAATCTTCATTTCTTTCGCTCTTTTTGCACTTATTAGGTCCGTCTTGTGTAGAAACTGCCATCTGCACTCTAATCTGTAAATAATAACACACGGAATTAAAGAAAATCGCTACTTACCTAAACCGAGGTATAGTGGTCGATCGTTAAAAATATATAAATTTAATTACAACTTTTCTAATAACTTTGCTAAATATTGGTCTTTTTCGTTGAAATTTTCTTTAAATAGTGTAATTAACTGCCCCCCATATTTCCCTTTAGTTTTCTTAGTTATTTTTCACCGTTATATAATAAATTTTCACATTTTTCCTTCTTTTATAGTATTAAATTCATAAATAAAACATAAATTAATCTATAACTTTACTGAAAGTTGCTCTTTTACGTTCAAATTTTCTTTTTAAATAGTGTATCTAATTACCCTCCGTAGTTTTCTATAGTTTTTTTAGTAAATTTTCACAGTTTCATAACAAATTTTCATAAAATTCGTGTTCTTAGAGTCGTATTTTCATAAAATTTTAAAAATTTTACAAATCTTCATTTCTTTCGCTCTTTTTGCACTTATTAGGTCCGTCTTGTGTAGAAACTGCCATCTGCACTCTAATCTGTAAATAATAACACACGGAATTAAAGAAAATTGCTACTTACCTAAACCGAGGTATAGTGGTCGATCGTTAAAAATATATAAATTTAATTACAACTTTTCTAATAACTTTGCTAAATATTGGTCTTTTTCGTTGAAATTTTCTTTAAATAGTGTAATTAACTGCCCCCCATATTTCCCTTTAGTTTTCTTAGTTATTTTTCACCGTTATATAATAAATTTTCACATTTTTCCTTCTTTTATAGTATTAAATTCATAAATAAAACATAAATTAATCTATAACTTTACTGAAAGTTGCTCTTTTACGTTCAAATTTTCTTTTTAAATAGTGTATCTAATTACCCTCCGTAGTTTTCTATAGTTTTTTTAGTAAATTTTCACAGTTTCATAACAAATTTTCATAAAATTCGTGTTCTTAGAGTCGTATTTTCATAAAATTTTAAAAATTTTACAAATCTTCATTTCTTTCGCTCTTTTTGCACTTATTAGGTCCGTCTTGTGTAGAAACTGCCATCTGCACTCTAATCTGTAAATAATAACACACGGAATTAAAGAAAATCGCTACTTACCTAAACCGAGGTATAGTGGTCGATCGTTAAAAATATATAAATTTAATTACAACTTTTCTAATAACTTTGCTAAATATTGGTCTTTTTCGTTGAAATTTTCTTTAAATAGTGTAATTAACTGCCCCCCATATTTCCCTTTAGTTTTCTTAGTTATTTTTCACCGTTATATAATAAATTTTCACATTTTTCCTTCTTTTATAGTATTAAATTCATAAATAAAACATAAATTAATCTATAACTTTACTGAAAGTTGCTCTTTTACGTTCAAATTTTCTTTTTAAATAGTGTATCTAATTACCCTCCGTAGTTTTCTATAGTTTTTTTTAGTAAATTTTCACAGTTTCATAACAAATTTTCATAAAATTCGTGTTCTTAGAGTCGTATTTTCATAAAATTTTAAAAATTTTACAAATCTTCATTTCTTTCGCTCTTTTTGCACTTATTAGGTCCGTCTTGTATAGAAACTGCCATCTGCACTCTAATCTGTAAATAATAACACACGGAATTAAAGAAAATCGCTACTTACCTAAACCGAGGTATAGTGGTCGATCGTTAAAAATATATAAATTTAATTACAACTTTTCTAATAACTTTGCTAAATATTGGTCTTTTTCGTTGAAATTTTCTTTAAATAGTGTAATTAACTGCCCCCCATATTTCCCTTTAGTTTTCTTAGTTATTTTTCACCGTTATATAATAAATTTTCACATTTTTCCTTCTTTTATAGTATTAAATTCATAAATAAAACATAAATTAATCTATAACTTTACTGAAAGTTGCTCTTTTACGTTCAAATTTTCTTTTTAAATAGTGTATCTAATTACCCTCCGTAGTTTTCTATAGTTTTTTTAGTAAATTTTCACAGTTTCATAACAAATTTTCATAAAATTCGTGTTCTTAGAGTCGTATTTTCATAAAATTTTAAAAATTTTACAAATCTTCATTTCTTTCGCTCTTTTTGCACTTATTAGGTCCGTCTTGTGTAGAAACTGCCATCTGCACTCTAATCTGTAAATAATAACACACGGAATTAAAGAAAATCGCTACTTACCTAAACCGAGGTATAGTGGTCGATCGTTAAAAATATATAAATTTAATTACAACTTTTCTAATAACTTTGCTAAATATTGGTCTTTTTCGTTGAAATTTTCTTTAAATAGTGTAATTAACTGCCCCCCCATATTTCCCTTTAGTTTTCTTAGTTATTTTTCACCGTTATATAATAAATTTTCACATTTTTCCTTCTTTTATAGTATTAAATGCATAAATAAAACATAAATTAATCTATAACTTTACTGAAAGTTGCTCTTTTACGTTCAAATTTTCTTTTTAAATAGTGTATCTAATTACCCTCCGTAGTTTTCTATAGTTTTTTTAGTAAATTTTCACAGTTTCATAACAAATTTTCATAAAATTCGTGTTCTTAGAGTCGTATTTTCATAAAATTTTAAAAATTTTACAAATCTTCATTTCTTTCGCTCTTTTTGCACTTATTAGGTCCGTCTTGTGTAGAAACTGCCATCTGCACTCTAATCTGTAAATAATAACACACGGAATTAAAGAAAATCGCTACTTACCTAAACCGAGGTATAGTGGTCGATCGTTAAAAATATATAAATTTAATTACAACTTTTCTAATAACTTTGCTAAATATTGGTCTTTTTCGTTGAAATTTTCTTTAAATAGTGTAATTAACTGCCCCCCCATATTTCCCTTTAGTTTTCTTAGTTATTTTTCACCGTTATATAATAAATTTTCACATTTTTCCTTCTTTTATAGTATTAAATTCATAAATAAAACATAAATTAATCTATAACTTTACTGAAAGTTGCTCTTTTACGTTCAAATTTTCTTTTTAAATAGTGTATCTAATTACCCTCCGTAGTTTTCTATAGTTTTTTTAGTAAATTTTCACAGTTTCATAACAAATTTTCATAAAATTCGTGTTCTTAGAGTCGTATTTTCATAAAATTTTAAAAATTTTACAAATCTTCATTTCTTTCGCTCTTTTTGCACTTATTAGGTCCGTCTTGTGTAGAAACTGCCATCTGCACTCTAATCTGTAAATAATAACACACGGAATTAAAGAAAATCGCCCTCCCGGTTTTCATTACTTATGTGGATTCATATATCACAAATGTCAGTTCTCAGCAATTCGTGTACTGAAGCCGTTACTAGTCAAAATCTAAGTCAAGAGGTTGTATTAACTGAAGATCTAGCAAATATTACTGACGAGGTATTCGAGGAAGCTCAATCTGAATCCAGTTCTAACTTTAATGACGAATACCTTTTAAAAGTTATTGAACACACTGATTTAATACAAAAAACTCTAGACAGTAGTAGAAGTGTCACACGCTTAAACAAGGAAAGTATTAAAAAGTCTCTGGAAGAAATTAAGCGCAGCACACAGCAGTTACATAACCAAGTTAAAAATATTTTGCGACATTCAACGTTATCGACTGAAAAGAAAACCGCTTCTATAATCAGAAATACGATCATGGAAGAGTTCGAAAAGATTGCGTTAAAACCTCAGCAATTCGCTGCTCCACCACTGCTAGAACCACTTCGTCCAGATATCACCCCGGCGCCAATTCAAAGTTACGCCACTGTTGTTAAGACTATAAAGGCAACTGAGAAACCCTCTATTCCGATAACAAAACCAGCTTTAATAGTAACCTCTAAACAACCAGTGTCTTCATCACAGGAGACTGTCCACGCGTGGAGAAAAAGCGTTCATTTCAAAAAGCTTACATTCACTCCCGCTGAGGTAAAAGCAGTCTCTAACCATAAACTTCGAGTAGAATTCGACAAACAGGAGCAAAGAGACGAGATTTTAGAAACAATAAATCGGCCAGACAGCCTGGTTTGCGCGGAAATAGCGAAAAAACTCAAGCCTATGGTCATACTTAAGGGCATTTTCAAAGATACACCCGTAACTGAGCTTGTTGATATTATCATCAATCAAAACACTAAAATCAAAGATATTATTACATCACCCGAAGACATAACATATAAGTTTATGCGCAACAACAAAAACCAGAAACTCTATAACGCTGTATTTATGGTTGCTCCCCATATCTGGAGAGTAATCATAGAAATACAAAAAGTTAATATAGACCACCAACGTGTACACGCAGAAGATTTTTCGGCATTTCTTCAGTGTTATAAATGCATGCAATTTGGACACACCAAAAAGCACTGCACTGAAGAGGAAACAAACTGTTCCCACTGCTCCTCCAATTCACACACATACAAAGACTGCCCGGTAAAAAAAGATCTAAATAAAATAAACTGCTACAACTGTACATTACACGCTAAAAAATACAACTTAAATTTAAATACCAATCATAGCGCTACGTCACTATACTGCCCTCGTGTCCTTAAACAGATTGAAACCTGCAAAAATAAAACCGACTATGGATACTAAAAGAAAAAATAGGAAAACTGCAACATACAATTGCAGCCCGCTTAAATGTCTACAAATAAATTTAGATAGAGGATACGCAGCAACTAATGAAATGTTAAAGTATGTAACGGATAATGAGTACGACATAGTGTTTATTAACGAGCCTTATGTTGGAAGTGGCACCAACATGAGACATTGCCCCGGCTATCATATTCACCAATTTTCAACTAAACATCACGTCAAAGCATGTATACTCATCAAACAAAATATTGGCTGTTCATTGGGCATCTCAGAACACTCCACTTCTAACCTTTGTGTAGTACAAATGACTATAAACGACAAAAAAATATTCCTTATCAGTGTATATGTTGAACCTAAGACTGACGAAATTAACACAATTAATACATTAGAGCTATTTCTGCAAAAAACAAAAAATTACAGTCATATCATCTGTGGTGATTTCAATGGCTGGCACCCGTTATGGAACTCTCCCAGGGCTAATCGGCGAGGAAATACCATAGCAGACTTTTTAACTACTAATGATCTTAACCTTTGTAATTCTGGCAATGTACCAACTTTTGAAACTGTTACTCATAATATCCACCGCGAATCCATTATCGACCTTACTCTAACCTCCAATCTGTCATCGAATAGAATCACTAACTGGAAAGTTGAATTAGAAGTCTGCCCATCCTCCGGTCATAATGCAATAATATTTGAATTATTAGTTAATAGAAACAGCATACCCAAACCTCAAAAACTATCCACTTTCAAATATAATACTAAAAATGTAAAATGGGAACAAGTCGGCGAAAAGTTTAGAGAGAAAATCGGCAAAAATATAGATTTAAATGTAAATAGAGAACAATTCAATAGTATTGAACTGGAACAATTCATAAGCAAACTAACATCAGCCATCCAAAAATCATGTGATAATCTGTTTCCACAAAAAAGAGTGGGTACTCGGGCAATATGGTGGAATGACGACCTAGAGCAGATTAAACAGAAAGTAATTAAAAATCATCATAGGATCCAGCAGTTAAAACGACGTAAAAAACCACTAAATGAAGTGATAGAAGAAAAGACAAAACTTAAGACAGAATATGCGCAAGCAATTAGAACGGCATCAACTAATCATTTCCGAGAGTTTTGCAACAAGCAAGGGAAAGAAGATGTCTGGAGCGTCACTAATAGGCTGCTTAAAACTACACCCTTAATTCAACCACCAACGACACTTAAAACGAAAGCAGGCAGCTACACCTCAACCACTAAAGATACTGCAGAGACATTATTGAACGAGTATTTCCCTGAAGACGAACCCGATATAAACTCTAGACACATAAAAATTCGCAGTCTCTCTAAAAAAGTACCTGACACACCGTCAGACCCTCCATTTACTACCGAAGAAGTCTTAAACGCCCTTAAAACGATGAACTCCAAAAAATCACCAGGACTTGATCATTTAACTGCAGATATATGTTTTAATTTTGCCAAATTATATCCCTCAGTAATTACTGCTATAATGAATAGGTGCCTTGAACTCAGTTATTTCCCAAAAATCTGGAAAATTGCATATATAAAAATCATTCCAAAACCTCATAAAACCGAATTTAACACTTCTTCTTACAGACCTATAGGACTTATAAATGTTTTTGGGAAAACTTTAGAGAAACTCATTACTAAAAGACTAACTTATCATCTGCACAAAACCAATGCGATGAGTGAGACCCAATATGGCTTTAAGGAGCAAACTTCGACTACGTGTGCAATTAAAAAAGCACTAGATGTAATTAGAGATGCAAAGAGCAATAAGATGCAAGTGTTAGCTGTTTCCTTAGATATACAGGCAGCTTTTAATAACGCATGGTGGCCCGCACTTTACCAAAGATTAAATTCAATTCGATGTCCTAAAAACATATTTATGTTGCTTCAACATTATACAAGAGATCGCGAAGTAAAACTTGACTTCGCTGACAGCTCGGCTACTAAACCCATGCATCGAGGGTGTATACAAGGATCAGTGTGTGGTCCCATGTTTTGGAACTTAATCCTCGATGAGCTTTTAACGTCAACGCTACCCGAAGGATGTCATCTGCAGGCATTTGCGGATGACCTCTTTCTAATCACATACTCTAAAAACTTTCCTACTCTGGAAAGTACAACTCAAACCGCAATTGATCAGATATTGGAGTGGGGTAGATCAATTAAACTTAAATTCAACCCGAATAAAACACAAATGATTTCGTTCACAAATAAAGCTACAAAGTGTAAAATAACAATGGGAAACCAATTCATAAGTTGTTCTCGACAGATCAAATACTTAGGAGTTGTTATCGATCAGAAATTAAATTTTATAAAGCATGCAGAATATATAATAAGTAAATCGCTAAGTTTACTTCATAAACTGGTGAAATATATAAAACCCACCTGGGGAATCAATGCAGAAAACGTTCGCACCATCTACTCGGCTGTAATAGAACCTATATTGTGTTATGCTGCAAGTGTGTGGAATCCAGCACTCAAATATAAATATGTCAATAAACGCCTTCTTTCCTTACAACGAACAATAGCCATAAAAATTATAAGGGGATTCCGTACAATCAGTACTGCAACCGCAATCAGCTTAGCACAACTGCACCCTCTTCCAGACAAAATTAATACAGTAGCAGATCTAGAAAAAACAAAACAACAAAGGACATCAAAATACTTACCTACAGATATAAAGCTTGAATCACCTTCAAAACCTATGGAGCTACTTCATCCTTCAAAACGGAAAACAATAGAATTTACTGAGGCAACATGTGAACAAGAAATAGAACAACATCGAGAATCTTCTGCATCCTGCATCTTCACAGACGGAAGTAAAAACGAAAAAGGAGTAGGGGCAGCTTTTGTTGTGCTCACCAATGAAGGTCAAAATTTAACAAGGAAATACAAATTACATAATACATGTTCTATTTTTCAAGCTGAAATATATGCTATTCAAAAAGCAATACATTGGATACTCACTAGTAAACTACATCAATTCATTATTTTATCCGACAGCAAATCAAGTTTACAAGAAATTCAAAACGCGGAGAGTACAAACCCATTAACCGTAGAAATTCATCATAATATAATCAAAGCTCAAACACAAAATAAAACTATTAAGTTTGTTTGGATAAAGGCGCACAATGGAGTTCTTGGCAATGAGCTTGCAGATACAGCAGCAAAATCAGCGTCAAATCTGAACAAAACACCAGATTATCGTAATTTTCCAATTTCTTACGTGAAACAAAAACAAAAAATTGATCTCAACACAGTAGCTGAAGTATATTATAATAATCCAAACAATTGCACACATCTTAAAACATGGTGTCCCACGTATGAAATACTCACAAGTGTATTAGAAAAATTCAAATTGTCTTTCTATGTAACACAAGTTTTATCCAATCATGGCTTCGACAAAAAATACCTACATCGCTTTAAAATAACAGCAAATGACAAATGCCCTTGTGATAGTAATACACAACAAACGGTTGATCATTTAATAAAAGAATGTCCAAAATTTAGTCAAACCCGAATTGATCATGAGATCAACTGCAACAATTTAAATATAAGTCCATACAAATTACATGAAGTCATACAAAAGGAATCATGCATAGAAAGTTTTACAAGACACATAGAAAAAATCGTAAAGTCACTTAAAATATTTAATAAAGATTAAAAAAAAAAAACTACATCAATAATGAAAACAAAACATAGACAGCACAAAATGAAATTATAAAAAAATTAATTCACTCTGTATAATGCATATTGCATTATACGTTGAGACCTTCACCTTGAATAAAAAAAAAAAAAAGCCTAACCTAACCTAACCTAACCTAACCTTTTTTTTTTTTTTTTTTTTTACATGGGGAAATGCCTACGCATACCCGCCTCGCGGGGGCAAGGACGGGTTATGTCGGACTCGCACCGACTAAAACCCCATGGTGTTCCACCCTCGTCGCATATTGGCAGGGCCACGGGAACGCTTTCGCACACTTCCGCGGCCCCACCTGCGCTGGCCGCCCCATGGCGGCCCCTCCTCGGGAGAGGACTACTCCTCCCCCATCTCCTTCTCAAGTAAGGCGCACCAGAACACATGGCGCGCCCTCCTCCTCGGCCTCCAACTTAACATGCGCAACGGACGCCCCGAGTCCGATGCGCGAAGGCCATGGGGCCAGGAAAAACTAGCGCTTAGAAGCACCGGCCTTCCCGGCCCCAGCGGCGGATCTGGTCTATGGCTCCGCCGCCAACCAAGATTCGGCTGCGGAGGGTAGGGAGAGCGGCGCCTCGCAATACCGACACTCCTCTCCCCCCGCAGCCCCACCACCACCGCATCATTAACGGTGCGGCCCCGTCAGAGTCGCGGAGGATAGGGCGAGTGGCGCATCGCCATACCAACACTCCTCTTCCTCCGCGACTCCACCTCGGCTGCAGCGGTAGAGGGTGCGGACTCCCCTCTCACCGCAGCCCCCCGACACACATCCGAAGTGGGCTCGTCAAGCCCACTCGGAGTGGCCACCTCGGGCCGGCCCTACACCACGGGCCAGCCAAGGGGTTCCTCTTTGTTCACCGTGGGTGACCAAGCCACGGCTACTAAGCCCCCCCGCCACGACAAGGCGGGAACCCGTTCGGGGGGGAACCTAACCTAACCTAACCTAACCTAACCTAACCTTTTCTTTTTTTTTTTTTTTTTACATGGGGAAATGCCTACGCATACCCGCCTCGCGGGGGCAGGGACGGGTTATGTCGGACTCGCACCGACTAAAACCCCATGGTGTTCCACCCTCGTCGCATATTGGCAGGGCCACGGGAACGCTTTCGCACACTTCCGCGGCCCCACCTGCGCTGGCCACCCCATGGCGGCCCCTCCTCGGGAGAGGACCACTCCTCCCCCATCTCCTTCTCAGGTAAGGCGCACCAGAACACATGGCGCGCCCTCCTCCTCGGCCTCCAATTTGATACGCGCAACAGACGCCCCCGCGTCCGACGCGCGAAGGCCATGGGGCCAGGAAAAACCAGCACTAAGAAGCACCAGCCTTCCCGACCCCAGCGGCGGATCTGGTCTATGGCTCCGCCGCCAACCAAGATTCGGCTGCGGAGGGTAGGGAGAGCGGCGCCTCGCAATACCGACACTCCTCTCCCCCCGCAGCCCCACCACCACCGCATCATTCAACGGTGCGGCCCCGTCTGAGTCGCGGAGGATAGGGCGAGTGGCGCATCGCCATACCAACACTCCTCTTCCTCCGCGACTCCACCTCGGCTGCAGCGGTAGAGGGTTGCGGACTACCCTCTCACCACAGCCCCCCGACACACATCCGAAGTGGGCTTCCCAAGCCCACTCGGAGTGGCAGCCTCGGGCCGGCCCTACACCTCGGGCCAGCCAAGGGGTTCCTCTTCGTTCACCGTGGTTGACCAAGCCACGGCTACTAAGCCCCCCCGCCACGACAAGGCGGGAACCCGTTCGGGGGGGAACCTAACCTAACCTAACCTAACCTTTTTTTTTTTTTTTACGGGGGGAAATCCTCATGGACTACCTCCGCCTGGGGAAAGGCGGAGGGGCGTGCCGGACTCTTACCGGCTAAAACCACCCCGGTGTCTCCTCACACGTGCGCGTGGGGCCGCGGGAATCCAAATTCTTCCGCAGCCCCACACTAGTGCTGGCCCGGTCCGTCCTGGCCTCGTCTCCTGCACGGGGTAGTGAGGTGTTAAACTACCCCGTGTATCGCCTCAGGGGCGCGCACCGACACCCGCGCGCGCCTCCGCCTCGGGTCCATCGAGTAGGGGTGGCGGGGGCTTCCCCAAGTCCCTCGCCCCTGGACCCATTTATGGGGGCCGGAAAAGGGCGTTGTCCGCCCTTCTCCTGCGCCCGGTGCGCCTTCTGCGGCCAGGAAAGGGAGTCGAGATCTCCCTTTCCCGTTCCGCAGTTTCCTTCTGCGACATCACGTCCTCGCAGAAGGACACCACTGCATCCCACGACTCTGCGCTACCGACCATCTTCTGCACTAAGGCCGGCAGCGACAGATCGCCTCCTACTTTATTTGTGAGGACACGGCGCTGCTCCTCCCAAGCTACACACTCGGCGAGCGTGTGTTGCGCCGTGTCCTCCCCGCAATGGACGCAGTGGTGGCACCGAGCGTCCGGCTCCCTGTCTATGCGGCGCAGGTACTTGCCGAAGCAGCCATGCCCCGACAGCACCTGCGTCACCCTAAACGACAGGGAGCCGTGCCTTCTCCCGAGCCAGTCGTCGAGTACTGGCCGGATCGCCTCGACGGTAGCGAGGCCGGCGGTAGGGCGCAGAAGCCTTTGCCGCCATTCCGCCACCAAGACCTGACGGAGCTCCTCTCGGCGCAGCGCGATCTGCCGCTGCACCGGCCTCGAGCCCCGTGCCCGCTCTTCCTCGCGCCATCGATATAATGACGCGAGTACTTTCGCCTCTAGGTCCCAGGGCGGGGATCCGGCCAGGACGCAAGCCGCCTCGTAGGAAATCGTGCGATACCCGCGGACGACTCTGACGGCCATCGCCCTCTGCGGTTTACGCAGAATGGCGAGAGTGCTGGCCGTCATGTCCATCGCCCACACAGGGGCCCCATACAGGGCCATGGACCGCACGATTCCCACGTACAACCGCCTACAGGCGGCGCTCGGGCCCCCCAAGTTGGGAAGCAACGTTGATAGCGCGCCCGCTGCACCCATCAGCTAGGGCGCCAGCCGCCGGAAACCTAACCTAACCTAACCTTTTTTTTTTTTTTACATGGGGAAATGCCTACGCATACCCGCCTCGCGGGGGCAAGGACGGGTTATGTCGGACTCGCACCGACTAAAACCCCATGGTGTTCCACCCTCGTCGCATATTGGCAGGGCCACGGGAACGCTTTCGCACACTTCCGCGGCCCCACCTGCGCTGGCCGCCCCATGGCGGCCCCTCCTCGGGAGAGGAACACTCCTCCCCCATCTCCTTCTCAGATAAGGCGCACCAGAACACATGGTGCGCCCTCCTCCTCGGCCTCCAATTTCTAATGCGCAACGGACGCCCCCGTGTCCGATGCGCGAAGGCCATGGGGCCAGGAAAAACTAGCACTCAGAAGCACCAGCCTTCCTGGCCCCAGCGGCGGATCTGGTCTCGGGCTCCGCCGCCAACCAAGTTTCGGCCGCGGAGGGTAGGGAGAGCGGCGCCTCGCAATACCGACACTCCTCTCCCCCCGCGGCCCCACCACCACCGCATCAACGGTGCGGCCCCGTTTGAGTCGCGGAGGATAGGGCGAGTGGCGCATCGCCATACCAACACTCCTCTTCCTCCGCGACTCCACCTCGGCTGCAGCGGTAGAGGGTGCGGAATCCCCTCTCACCGCAGCCCCCCGACACACATCCGAAGTGGGCTTCCCAAGCCCACTCGGAGTGGCCACCTCGGGCCGGCCCTACACCACGGGCCAGCCAAGGGGTTCCTCTTTGTTCACCGTGGTTGACCAAGCCACGGCTACTAAGCCCCCCCGCCACGACAAGGCGGGAACCCGTTCGGGGGGGAACCTAACCTAACCTAACCTAACCTTTTTTTTTTTTTTTTTTTTACGGGGGGAAATCCTCATGGACTACCTCCGCCTGGGGAAAGGCGGAGGGGCGTGCCGGACTCTTACCGGCTAAAACCACCCCGGTGTCTCCTCACACGTGCGCGTGGGGCCGCGGGAATCCAAATTCTTCCGCAGCCCCACACTAGTGCTGGCCCGGTCTGTCCGGGCCTCGTCTCCTGCACGGGGTAGTGAGGTGTTAAACTACCCCATGTATCGCCTCAGGGGCGCGCGCCGACACCCGCGCGCGCCTCCGCCTCGGGTCCATCGAGTAGGGGTGGCGGGGGCTTCCCCAAGTCCCTCGCCCCTGGACCCATTTATGGGGGCCGGAAAAGGGCGTTGTCCGCCCTTCTCCTGCGCCCGGTGCGCCTTCTGCGGCCAGGGAAGGGAGTCGAGATCTCCCTTTCCCGTTCCGCAGTTTCCTTCTGCGACATCACGTCCTCGCAGAAGGACACCACTGCATCCCACGACTCTGCGCTACCGACCATCTTCCGCACTAATGCCGGCAGCGACAGATCGCCTCCTACTTTATTTGTGAGGACACGGCGCTGCTCCTCCCAAGCTACACACTCGGCGAGCGTGTGTTGCGCCGTGTCCTCCCCGCAATGGACGCAGTGGTGGCACCGAGCGTCCGGCTCCCTGTCTATGCGGCGCAGGTACTTGCCGAAGCAGCCATGCCCCGACAGCACCTGCGTCACCCTAAACGACAGGGAGCCGTGCCTTCACCCGAGCCAGTCGTCGAGTACTGGCCGGATCGCCTCGACGGTAGAAAGGCCGGCGGTAGGACGCAGAAGCCTTTGCCGCCATTCCGCCACCAAGACCTGACGGAGCTCCTCTCGGCGCAGCGCGATCTGCCGCTGCACCGGCCTCGAGCCCCGTGCCCGCTCTTCCTCGCGCCATCGATATAATGACGCGAGTACTTTCGCCTCTAGGTCCCAGGGCGGGGAAACCTAACCTAACCTAAAATAGGTTTTTCGCAACCGATTTTCGTGTGTGATACGTCAAAAGTTGCGCGTTGACGAGCGGTTCATAAAAGTGAAAACCGCAATAAAATCGGAGTTTTAGTGAAAGAGATATTGTGAAAAAAGTGATTTTCAAAAATTCCTAAAACTTCAAAGTGAAACGCTGAGCGATTAATCGCTTTTACCCCTGTTTTTTAAAGTGCGGCCTTGAAGCTACTCGCAGCCCCCACCTGTGTGCAAGAATTGAGATTTTTCGGAGCCATAGTCTCTCTAAAAAAAAAAAACAAGTGCCACATGGGCACGTGTTTTGCGAAGCAGAATCGTGCGGCTATTTTTGAAGTCGGATTCTGTTAGCACGCGCGGAGAGGAGCCGGGAGCAACTTTCAGAAAACTATAAAGTTAAGTGGTTTATGAGATATTAAACTTTTAAACTTTGACAAAAATTGATATCTCACTAACTTTTAATTTCAAGTGAAGACCCCTAGTTTTTAATTTAAAATAGTGTTTAGAACAATAAAAGGAACGTGTATGTAAAATTTTAGATTTTTGTAGTAAGTAGTTTTAGAGTTAGAAATTTTTAAAAAATTTAGTAAACACGTGCTACCCTTATTTTAGTTGATAATAAATTATAAAATAGACATTTAATTAGAGAGTATAAATTTTAATATATGTAAATTTTTATAGAATTTTAATACTGAATTTTAGCTGTAAAAACCAAATTTTCTTCAAAACTTATAATTTATTTTGTAAAATTTAATTATAGGGGCCTTAAAAAGCCACAAGACTTAAAGAGTGTAAGGTCGACACCGAGACCTATCAAATGAGCCCAAACACGGGCCAAATCGGTTAAAAAACGGCCAAAATAGAATTTTACTGTCTGGACCGGCGGCCATTTTAAAATTTTTTAAAATTCAATAAGTCTGGTTGTAGAAGTCGCATTGAATTGCGGTTTTCGGCAATACTACTGTTGGATCGATTTCCACCCACTTACAAGGATTCAGGCTTTTTTGAGCTTGAGTTTTTCAGGGTCCTGAAACCGTTCCAATCAGTAAGACTGGATGAAATCTAGTTATATAGTCGAAACGCTGGTCTCCTACGATACCTGGAACCGGAGTTATTAACCGTCAAACATCAACTTTGACATTTCGGCGGCCATATTGGAAAACTTAAAAAGGCCATAACTTCTGGACTAGGAGTCGTGGAGGACTGGGGTTTTGACCCTAGACGTCGGCAAATAAGGCCGGAACAGACAACCTAGCTTTCAGGAAATTTCAGCGCTCAAAAATTTTAAGTCCTGAAAGCTACATGACATTGAAGTCCTGGTCGAGCCCAATAAGAAGAGCCCAAGCACGGAGCTGTAGGCCTGTTCGTTCGGGAGTTACAGCGTTGTAACCATAATTTGGCAGCCATCTTGCTTTTAAACCAGAATTTGAAAACGCGATAACTTGCGAACCTATTGGGCTAGGTATATCGAGTTTGGGTTCTTTGAATAGGGTTCGAGGAGCGCTTTAGGCCGGTAATTAGATATAGACTCTACGTAGAGCTGAAAACTTTTTGGCTTGTAGCTCTTTGTGTATAATATATTTTTGAAAAATTTTTAATATTTAGGATAGATCTTGTATGAACTTGTATTATAGAGCTGACAGATTTGCCGTAGGTTGACTCTATATAGAGCTATATAAAGATACCTTGTTTTTATTTTATCTATTTTATTATTAGAGACAAAAATTTTTAGGGGATGATATTGACCAACTATATGTATGTGTAACATTATAATAAGAATATAGATATTAGACTGACTCTAGATAGAGTCCCAATTAGGTTAAATACATTTTTACTACTATTAAGACTATATATAATATATAATTCGTGTGTATCAAGAGTGACAAATCCTAACAGGTAGAGTCACGACTCTACATAGATTAAAAAATTTTTTTTTTATTATTATAATTTTGTTCTTTATATTTTTATATTATCTAAGGAACGGGACGGGGTGTCTGTGGTTTTCTAAATTGAGTAATCTTTAAATAACCGCATTCTCGACACCTTCAAAAATATTTATAACTTTTACAAACTTTTAATAATCCTTTTATTTTATTTTAAATTTTTGACAAAAATCTTATTATTCATTAATTTACTTTTATTGATTGTTGAGACACAAGACGCTTTCCCCTGGCAAAATGTTCGGTTTCCGTACTCCAACTAAAAGTACTGAGGATAGTGCCAAGAACACGAGTCCCCAGGGTTCCCCGAACGTGATAGAGAAGGCAGGGCCTTCTTCTAATAGGGATCGAACGGTACAGGTCCCAAGTGTAAGAAAGAGCATTGGAGAATGGGAAACAGGACAAGTCGATACAGTAACGGTAAAACAGACATCCCCAAAAAAGGTAGCCCCATTGGTTCGACAAAAACAGAAAATTGCTCTATCGCAGGAAGCAAAAGGAACAGTCCGTAAAGCAGTTGTTGAGGTTGCAGAAAGTTCACTAAAAGCGGAGACCAATAAATATGTGGATCGACTGACAGAGGCTCGAGCCTGTCTCCACAAAGCCAAACTACACCTCAACAACTCTCGTAACCTGAGGACTGATATTAAAGTAGAAGTCACTCAGGCTATAGAGAGGCTTTACCAACTCGTAAAAGAAACAGAAAAAGGCAAGTGCACAGAAAATGAAGAAAAATTGAAAGACCAAGGAAAGAAAGAGGAAAATTGGAGGACAAAAATAGGAAAAGGAAAGAAGAAGATCAAAATATAATAAAAAAATTGGAGGAGCACGGAAAACTTCTAGAGGAAAGCAGAAAAGAGATGGAAAAATTAAGGGAAGAGATGAAAAAGCAAGAAAGTAAAGAGGATAGAGCAACATATGCCAGTATAGTGGCTGGGCCACAAAGGGGCTCGCCTCCAGAAAACACGGCCATGCACTCGGTGATGATTACATCGAGTGATGAAAAAGAGACAGGAGACCAAGTGATAGACAAAATAAGGAAAGTTATGAATGCCAAAGAAGAAGGTCTAAAAATAGACAAGATTAGAAAAGCTAGGGACAGGAAGATAATAGTAGGATGCCGAACGGAGACGGAGATTAATAGAGTTAAGGAAAGGCTAAAGATGGCAGGGAAAGACCTAAATGTGGATGATATCCAAAACAAGGATCCACTCGTAATCCTGATGAACGTCCTGCAATATAACACGGACGAGGATATACAAAAGGCCATAAGGGTACAGAACAAGCATCTCCTCCAAGACATACCAGAAAAAGAACACCGAATGAAAGTCAAATATAGAAAAAGAACTAGAAACCCACTAACATCCCACATTGTTTTAAGAGTCTCACCCCAAATATGGAGCCGCCTAACACGGGCTGGAGTAATCCACGTGGACCTTCAGCGAGTAAGGGTGATGGATCAGTCGCCCTTAGTCCAATGCTCGAGATGTTTGGGCTACGGACACAGTAAACGCACCTGTAGTGAAACCACTGATGTCTGTAGCCATTGCGGAGGCCCACATCTGAAAACTGAATGCGCTAACTGGCTAGCCGGAGAAATGCCAGATTGTAAGAATTGCAGCAAGGCAAAATTAGAAAAAAGAGAGCATAACGCATTCAGTGGAGACTGCCCAGTAAGGAAGAAGTGGGAAATACTAGCGAGGTCCACCGTGGCTTACTGCTAAAGTTGCCCCAAAGTTCAATGGTGCACCGGGTACCGCAAACCACCGGTATCACGTAGCACAGGCAAATCTCCAAAGATGCGAGCTCGCCACGGCCGAGATAATTACAGAGGCAATCAAAAATAAATTAACGTTCGCCATGATACAGGAGCCCTATATCGGACGCATCGGTCAGATGAAGAACTACCCGGGAACCAGAATAGCACAAAAAGACAGAAGCCTGAACACCGAAAAGGTAAATAAGGCAGCTATTGTGCTATTCGACGACACCATCGACATGACCCAATGCCCCACCCTAATGACGGAGAATATAGCAGTCACTAAATTGAGGACAGGGGCATGGGAGATGGGAGTGGTGTCCGTCTACTTGGAGGGAGAAAAGCCGATTGAACCATATTTGAGAGAGATTGAAGCGGCCGTTGTTGGATTACGCACCAAAAACGTGATACTCGGTGGGGATGTGAATGCCTGGAATACCTGGTGGGGTAGCCGGAGGACAGATACTAGGGGGATAGAAGTCGCTGCAAAACTCGACGAGCTGGAACTTCACATTTTAAACAAAGGAGATGAACCCACGTTTGACACATACAGAGGTGGGAAGAGGTTCACCAGCTGTGTGGATATTACTACCTGCTCGACTAACTTACTCGGAAAGATGGACAACTGGAGACTCTCCGAAGAAGTAACCAGCTCAGACCACAGGACAGTCCTATTTGATATAAATTTAGGAAAGTCAATAGGTACCGACATCAAACGAACTACTAGGAAATATAATACAAGGAAAGCAAATTGGACTGAGTTTCGTGAGAAACTCGTCCAGATTTGGAATAATTTACAATTAACTAAAGCAGAAATAAATAAAATCAAAACTACACAAGAATTAGAAAATAAAATAGAACAAATTACAAATTCAATTACAGAGGCAAGTGAAAATAGCATACCGAAATTAAACAACAAAAAACAAATGGGACTGCCCTGGTGGACTCATGAGCTAACACAGCGTAAAAAGGAGGTCTCCAGATTGAAGCGTCGAATCGCATACGCGGCGCCAGTTCGACGAGAATGGGTGGTCGAGCAGTATAAAACAGCCAAAGAAGGGTACCAGCAGGAAGTAAAAAAGGCCCAAACCACCAGCTGGAAAGAGTTTTGCAGCAGACAGGACCGAGAAACAATGTGGGATAGCATATACAGGGTGATAAGCCGCACAATGGTGCGACAGGAGGATACTCCACTTGTCCGTAATGGAAAGATATTAGAAGGTGAAGAATCTGCTAAGATCCTGGCGGAGACTTTCTATCCTGAAGATAGAACTGAAGACGACGACACGGACCACACACAAATAAGGGAAATAGCAAAGACTGTGAACGAAGGGACACATGATAGTTCATGTGACCCGCCCTTTACAGAGAACGAGCTGATGTGGTCCGTGTCAAGCTTCAATCCAAAAAAGGCGCCAGGAGACGACGGATTTACTGCGGACATTTGTGAAGTGGCTATCGCCCTAGACTCATCAGTGTTCTTGGCACTATTTAACAAATGTCTTAGTCTTACATACTTTCCTATCCAGTGGAAAAAGGCGACAGTGGTAGTGCTGCGGAAGCCTGGGAAGGAAAATTACGCACACCCTAAATCATACAGGCCGATTGGGCTATTGCCTGTACTGGGAAAAATTTTTGAAAAGTTGATAATCCGCAGAATAAAGTGGCATATTGTACCAACAATAAGCCGACAGCAATATGGCTTTATGCCGCAGCGCAGTACCGAAGACTCCCTCTATGATATGATGCAGTTAATAAGAACGAAGTTAACGGACAAAAAATTGATTCTGCTCATATCATTAGACATAGAGGGAGCCTTCGATAATGCATGGTGGCCTGCAATAAAATGCAGACTCGCGGAAACGGGGTGCCCAGTAAACCTGAGGCGCCTGATAGACAGCTATCTTACGGATAGAATGGTTAGCGTCAGGTATGCTGGGGAACAATGGCAAAAAAAGACTACAAAAGGGTGTGTGCAGGGTTCGATAGGGGGTCCAATATTTTGGAACCTTCTGTTGGACCCACTATTAAAATCGTTGGTCGAACAAGAAATTCACTGCCAGGCTTTCGCAGACGATATAGTTCTGTTATTCTCGGGAGACTCAACCAGGCAGGTGCAGGAGCAGGCAAATGGGATCCTCGCTCAGGTCCAGAAGTGCGGAGTTAAAAACAAGCTTAAGTTCGCTCCGCACAAAACCAAAGCGATTCTTATTACAAACAGGCTGAAGTATGACTCACCACTTCTGGAGATGGGCGGGGAGAGCATTGAACTCTCCAGAGAAATTAAAATACTCGGCCTCACAGTTGACGACAGGCTTGCCTTTAACACACATGTTAAGAATGTGTGTTGTAAGGTACAGAACCTGTATCGTCAGCTGTCGAGAGCCGCAAAAATCCATTGGGGCCTAAACCCGGAAATAATTAGGACAACATACATTGCAGTAGTGGAGCCGATAGTGATGTATGCGGCTAGTGCGTGGGTAACAGCAACCAATAAAAATAAAATTAAAAAGCAACTCGACATGGTGCAGCGAGGATTCTTACAAAAAATAGTAAAATCTTATAAGACAGCATCACTACACTCGGTCCTACTACTCGCTGGGTTACTTCCATTGGACATAAGGGTCCGGGAAGCAGCCTCGCTTTTTGAAATAAAGAAAGGATTTTCCCAGCGAATAGTAGGCGATCGAGATGTGGAATGCAAAATAAAGTATTCATAGACCCCACATCCCGCGGATCAGGTTGGGTTGAAGTTTGCATGCCTGGAGGACGGTGCATAAATCAACCAATCTGATAATAAGACCTTGAACATTTTTACAGATGGGAGTAAAATAGAGGGGAAAGTTGGAGCGGCGTTATCCATATGGATTAACGCCGTGGAGACAAGTACCCGAAAATTGAAATTGGAAAATTTCTGCACCGTCTACCAGGCAGAGTTGCTTGCTATACATGAAGCAACCATATATGCACTCAAAGACCCAGCACAAATTTGCAACATTTATAGCGACTCGATGTCTGCTCTCCAAACAATAGTCCAAGACGTTTCCCTCCATCCCCTAGCGGTGGAAGTGCGAAATAACATTGTAAATATAAATAAAAAAGGTAAAACACTAAAATTATTCTGGGTTAAAGCCCACGCAGGATTGGAGGGAAACGAGAGAGCAGACACGTTAGCAAAAGAAGCCGCCATCAAAACGAAAAGAAAACCGGATTATGGAAAGTGTCCGATCTCATACATCAAGCGACAAATCCGACAGGAGTCGCTTGATGAATGGAATCGGCGCTATATAGATGGAGAAACGGCCTCCACAACCCTCTACAAGTTGAGCCGGTGGTATTGTACGCGGCGAGCGTGTGGGCGCCAGCGGTTAGCAAATTGGGAATAAAAAAGCAGCTAAACGCTGTACAAAGAGGATTTGCTCAGAAAATTTGTAGGGCTTACCGTACTGTCTCCTTACACTCGGCACTAATATTGGCTGGCTTGCTTCCTCTAGACCTGAGGGTCCAAGAAGCAGCTTTCCTTTTTGAGGCAAAGAGAGGTAAACTCCGGTCACTGTTGGGGGACCGAGTGGTGGAGGCGGGGGTGAGCTTTACGGAATTGCCACATCCAGCATCCCACATGGACCTGGAATTCATTTGCCTGGGAAACGAGTACGAAACGAGACTAAACAACATCCAGAGTCTCCGAATATTTACCGATGGGAGCAAAATAGAGGGAAAAGTCGGAGCAGCATTATCCTTTTGAAATAATGAAGCTGAGACAGGAACTCTAAAGCTCAAACTATCGGACTACTGCACCGTTTACCAGGCAGAATTACTGGCCATATTTAGGGCAACTGAGCAAATCCTCAGTAGGAAAGAACAAAGTTTTGGGATCTACAGTGACTCGAGAGCAGCACTTGAGACCATTGTCAACCACGAAACCAAACATCCCCTAGCTGTAAAAACCCGCAAAAACATACAAGCCGTTTTTTCACAACAAAAAAGTATCCAACTGTTCTGGATTAAAGCCCACGCTGGTCTGCCGGGAAATGAGCGAGCCGATGAGTTGGCAAAACAAGCTGCGTTGCGAATCAAGGGCAAACCAGCATATGACCTGTGCCCAGTATCTTTTATAAAAAGACAAATCCGTCTGGAGACTCTAGAAAAATGGAACCGAAGATATATAGAAGGCGACGCGGGTGGAACAATAAAGATCTTTCTCCCTAGTGCTGTAAATGCTTATAAGCTGGTTAGGGACACATCACTGTCTCCCACAATGATACAGGCCATGACGGGGCATGGTGGGTTCTCCGACTACCTGTATCGATTTAAATGTAAGGAGAATCCCTCATGTGTCTGTGAACCGGGCGTGGAGGAGACAGTGTTGCACATACTACTTGAATGTCCCAGATTTGGTAAAGATAAACAGGAGTTTGAAACTGCGTTCGGAATAAACATGGAAAGAGGTAACCTTTGGTCATTGTTAGCTGAAAAAAGGCCTGAGCAAAATTTATTACTTATTGTGAGGGAATTGTTAAACGAGTTGCAAAAACTAATAAAGATTAATATTATCATTAAAATAAATAAATAAATAAAAGTGATAACTACAACAACTTCAAAACTGAAGTAAACAAGGTAATCGGTGCTTCCTTGTATCTATATCGTATATAGATAGAGAGAATGCACCGAACACAGTAATATCGTGAGTTTTTATCACTTTTTAATTAAAATTTTAAATACAGAAATTAAACGTTAACAGATATAAAAAGACTCTGAAATGAAAAAAAAAAAAAAAAACCTAACCTAACCTAACCTAACCTAATAACTTCACCCTCAATCTCGAATCATATTGTTAACTGGCAAATTGAAAATTCTATATGTCCCTCCTCTGATCACCATGGTATTAAATTTGAATATTTCCTAAATAAAAATCATATCCGTCAGAATAAGAAAAAATCGACTTACAAATATAACACTAATAATTTTAAGCAATGGGACAAATTAAGTGAAACCTTCGCCAAAGAAATTGAACTTACCCAACTCAACAAAGTCGACATCTTATCCCTAGACCCAAATAAATTACTACACTTTATTGATGAAATAACCTCTTTTATTCACAAAATTTGTAAAAAGCATCTTCCCCACTCTTCTGTTCGTTCTGAGCGCCCTTCCTGGTGGACCGAAGACTTAGAAAAATTAAAAAGAAAAGTTCTTGACAACCATCACCTGCTTCAGAAACTTAGTCGGAAAAATCTTCCAATGAACGAGGCAATTGCAAACAAGACCCAACTTCGAAAGGAATACGCCGAAGCAATCAGAAAAGCCTCAAATGACAATTTCCGCGAATTCTGCAACAAACAAGGTAAGGAAGATGTGTGGTCAGTTACGAATAGATTGCTGAAGAATTCGATCCCAACCCAACCACCTTCCACCCTCAAAATAGCACCAAACAAATATACCACTTCTTGTGAAGAAACAGCCCGTATATTTCTACAAAAATTTTATCCACAGGACACCACTGACACCTACAGCTCCCAAACAGTCACCCGACAAACCACCAAATTTCCACCGAATACGAATGATGATCCACCATTTACTATTGATGAAGTCCTCCATAACCTCAAGGATATGAACCCTCGAAAATCACCTGGACCAGATCACCTTACTTCCGACATATGCTTCTGTTTCACTCAAACATTTCCAGAACTAATAACTAATATCATGAATAGATGCCTAGCTTTATCGATATTCCCGAAACAATGGAAACATGCCCAAGTAATTATCATTCCTAAGCCCAACAAACTTGACTATACTGTAACCTCAGCCTATCGCCCCATTGGATTGCTTAATGTATTTGGAAAACTTCTTGAGAAGTTGGTTATCAAACGACTAAACCATTTTATGTACACTAATAATAAATGTAACAATAAACAATATGGTTTCAAGGAACAAAAGTCCACAACAGAAGCACTTAGTAATATGATAACATTTGTTAGGAATTGCAAAATCAAGGGAGATCAAGTTGCCGCTGTCTCCTTGGATATTCAGGCGGCATTTGATAATGCCTGGTGGCCCGCTATTTTGCGCAGACTCCACATTATTGATTGCCCCCAGAATATATACAAACTAATAGCAAACTACCTGAGCGAGCGAACAGTCAGTATAAATTTCTCAAGCAGCAGTGCCAGCAAAACCATGAGTAGAGGGTGCATCCAAGGTTCGGTTTGTGGTCCGACACTTTGGAACCTGATCTTGGATGAACTACTTGAAATGGACTTGCCCGAAGGATGCCATATTCAAGCCTTTGCTGATGACGTTACACTTATTGCTCACGACAAAGACCCCTCAAAACTACAGGAAATAATTAACAAGGCACTCCATAGAATCACCGTCTGGGGAGAGTCAGTTAAATTAAAATTCGGGCCTCAGAAAACCCAAGCAATTGCCTTCACAAGTAAAGCTGAGAAAATAAAAATATCCGTATCTGGTACTCCCATCAAATTTGAAAATCAGATAAAAGTTCTAGGCGTCATCATAGACAAAAAATTAAAATTCATTCAACATGTTCATAATATCTTAGTCAAAACAAGAAGTATATATAACAAATTATTAAAATACATTCGACCTACTTGGGGAATTCAATCCGAAAATATTGAAATTATATATAAAAATGTTATCGAACCAATTATATGTTACGCACCCAGCATATGGCACTCGGCTTTGAAATATAAGCATGTGAGAGACAAGCTGCTATCTCTGCAACGTGGTTTCGCTGTAAAAATAATAAAAGGTTTTAGAACAATAAATACCATCAATGCAATAGCACTGGCAAGACTGACTCCCATACACATCAAAGTTAATGAACTAGCAATCATTGAAACAACAAAACTAACAGGCATAAGCAAATATCTTCCTACAGACATTATTTTAGACGCACCATCGAAACCAGAAGAACTGTTACATCCATCTCGACGCAAACTTATTCCTTACCAAGAAGCCAATAACGCCCAAGAAATTAATCAGATCATTCCCGAAAATACTTACCACATCTACACAGATGGCAGCAGACACGACGAAAAGGTTGGGGCAGCCTTTGTTGTAAATTGTCCAGATGGTAAAATTATAACAAGAAAACTAAAACTCCATAGTTCTTGCTCGGTGTTTCAAGCTGAGTTGAAAGCCATAGAACAAGCTTGTGTGTGGCTTGCAGATAAACACATCCCGAATGCATACATTTTGACTGACAGCAAATCTGGATTACAAGAAATCGCTAACCCCCATAGCACAAACCCCCTAGTAACCAACATTCATATAATGCTAGACAGCCACAGTTTATCAGTTAATTTCGTTTGGGTCAAAGCCCACACAGGTATACCTGGTAACGAAGCTGCCGACCTAGCAGCCAAAGCAGCAGCCATAAGCCATAACGCCCCTATTCTCACAAAATTTCCCATTAGCTTCGTAAGAAAACTTGCTCAACAAGATAGTAAAATAGCTTCTGAACAATTCTACAAAGATAACATGAAAGGTGAAATAACCAGAAAATGGCTCCCTACACTTACACACATACATGAATTATATCAAGTCACCAAACACTCTTTCGAACTAACGCAAATTCTTACAGGTCACGGCTACCACAAAGAGTACCTATATAGATTTAAACTAGTGGAAAATAACACATGCCCTTGCGATGACACATCAATACAGTCAATCTTTCACTTGCTTAATGATTGTCCAAAATTTCAAACTACACGTCTAACCCATACGATAACTTGTGCCAATTTTAAAGTACAACCCTTCTCCCTTGACCAAGTTATTAAAAAGGAAAGTACATTGGAAACATTTCTACACCATATTAATAGTATAATAAAAAGCCTTAAGAAATTTAACGGAACAGATTAATATTAATTCATAATATGTAAAATAAATATTTATAATAAAAAAAAAAATTCTTCAGCGTCAGGATAAAAAAAAAAAAATTGTGATAATGACAAAAATACAAGTGCCTACAATGTTCTGTATCAAATAGCAGAACGGCAACAATACAACTTTGCCATTACCACAAAGATATTGATCTTTGTGCAAAAAAAAAAAAAAACCTAACCTAACCTAACCTAACCTAACCTTTTTTTTTTTTTTTTTTACATGGGGAAATGCCTACGCATACCCGCCTCGCGGGGGCAAGGACGGGTTATGTCGGACTCGCACCGACTAAAACCCCATGGTGTTCCACCCTCGTCGCATATTGGCAGGGCCACGGGAACGCTTTCGCACACTTCCGCGGCCCCACCTGCGCCGGCCACCCCATGGCGGCCCCTCCTCGGGAGAGGACCACTCCTCCCCCATCTCCTTCTCCGGTAAGGCGCACCAGAACACATGGCGCGCCCTCCTCCTCGGCCTCCAATTTCATATGCGCAACAGACGCCCCCGTGTCCGATGCGCGAAGGCCATGGGGCCAGGAAAAACTAGCACTAAGAAGCACCAGCCTTCCCGACCCCAGCGGCGGATCTGGTCTATGGCTCCGCCGCCAACCAAGATTCGGCTGCGGAGGGTAGGGAGAGCGGCGCCTCGCAATACCGACACTCCTCTCCCCCCGCAGCCCCACCACCACCGCATCATTCAACGGTGCGGCCCCGTCTGAGTCGCGGAGGATAGGGCGAGTGGCGCATCGCCATACCAACACTCCTCTTCCTCCGCGACTCCACCTCGGCTGCAGCGGTAGAGGGTTGCGGACTCCCCTCTCACCACAGCCCCCCGACACACATCCGAAGTGGGCTTCCCAAGCCCACTCGGAGTGGCCACCTCGGGCCGGCCCTACACCTCGGGCCTGCCAAGGGGTTCCTCTTCGTTCACCGTGGTTGACCAAGCCACGGCTACTAAGCCCCCCCGCCACGACAAGGCGGGAACCCGTTCGGGGGGGAACCTAACCTAACCTAACCGAACCTAAACTAACCTAACCTTTTTTTTTTTTTTTTTACATGGGGAAATGCCTACGCATACCCGCCTCGCGGGGGCAAGAACGGGTTATGTCGGACTCGCACCGACTAAAACCCCATGGTGTTCCACCCTCGTCGCATATTGGCAGGGCCACGGGAACGCTTTCGCACACTTCCGCGACCCCACCTGCGCTGGCCGCCCCATGGCGGCCCCTCCTCGGGAGAGGAACGCTCCTCCCCCATCTCCTTTTCAGATAAGGCGCACCAGAACACATGGTGCGCCCTCCTCCTCGGCCTCCAATTACTAATGCGCAATGGACGCCCCCGCGTCCGATGCGCGAAGGCCATGGGGCCAGGAAAAACTAGCACTCAGAAGCACCAGCCTTCCTGACCCCAGCGGCGAATCTGGTCTATGGCTCCGCCGCCAACCAAGATTCGGCTGCGGAGGGTAGGGAGAGCGGCGCCTCGCAATACCGACACTCCTCTCCCCCCGCAGCCCCACCACCACCGCATCATTTAACGGTGCGGCCCCGTCTGAGTCGCGGAGGATAGGGCGAGTGGCGCATCGCCATACCAGCACGCCTCCTCCTCCGCGACTCCACCTCGGCTGCAGCGATAGATGGAGCGGACACCCCTCTCGCAGCATCCCACCGACACACATCCGAAGTGGGCTTCCCAAGCCCACTCGGAGTGGCCACCTCGGGCCGGCCCTACACCACGGGCCAGCCAAGGGGTTCCTCTTCGTTCACCGCGGTTGACCAAGCCACGGCTACTAAGCCCCCCCGCCACGACAAGGCGGGAACCCGTTCGGGGGGGAACCTAACCTAACCTAACCTTTTTTTTTTTTTTTTTACATGGGGAAATGCCTACGCATACCCGCCTCACGGGGGCAAGGACGGGTTATGTCGGACTCGCACCGACTAAAACCCCATGGTGTTCCACACTCGTCGCATAATAGCAGGGCCACGGGAACGCTTTCGCACACTTCCGCGGCCCCACCTGCGATGGCGGCCCCTCCTCGGGAGAGGAACACTCCTCCCCCATCTCCTTCTCCGGTAAGGCGCACCAGAACACATGGCGCGCCCTCCTCCTCGGCCTCCAATTCCACATGCGCAATGGACGCCCCCGCGTCCGATGCGCGAAGGCCATGGGGCCAGGAAAAACTAGCACTCAGAAGCACCAGCCTTCCTGACCCCAGCGGCGAATCTGGTCTATGGCTCCGCCGCCAACCAAGATTCGGCTGCGGAGGGTAGGGAGAGCGGCGCCTCGCAATACCGACACTCCTCTCCCCCCGCAGCCCCACCACCACCGCATCATTAACGGTGCGGCCCCGTCAGAGTCGCGGACGATAGGGCGAGTGGCGCATCGCCATACCAACACTCCTCTTCCTCCGCGACTCCACCTCGGCTGCAGCGGTAGAGGGTGCGGACTCCCCTCTCACCGCAGCCCCCCGACACACATCCGAAGTGGGCTCGCCAAGCCCACTCGGAGTGGCCACCTCGGGCCGGCCCTACACCACGGGCCAGCCAAGGGGTTCCTCTTTGTTCACCGTGGGTGACCAAGCCACGGCTACTAAGCCCCCCCGCCACGACAAGGCGGGAACCCGTTCGGAGGGGAACCTAACCTAACCTAACCTAACCTTTTTTTTTTTTTTTTTTTTACGTGGGGAAATCCTCATGGATACCTCCGGCCGCGGGGGCAACCGGAAGGTTATGCCGGACTCCTACCGGCTAAAACCCCACGGTTCCTCCTCGCACGTGCGTGCGGGGCCGCGGGAATCCAAATTCTTCCGCAGCCCCACACTAGTGCTGGCCTGATCTGTCTGGGCCTCGTCTCCTGCACGGGGTAGCGAGGTGTTCAGCTACCCCCCTCCACAGCCTCCAACTCCACCTGCGTATCGGACCCCCCCGAGTCCGATACGCGGAGGCCATGGGGCCAGGAAAAACTAGCACTCAGAAGCACCAGCCTTCCCGACCCCAGCGACGGATCTGGTCTATGGCTCCGCCGCCAACCAAGATTCGGCTGCGGAGGGTAGGGAGAGCGGCGCCTCGCAATACCGACACTCCTCTCCCCCCGCAGCCCCACCACCACCGCATCATTTAACGGTGCGGCCCCGTCTGAGTCGCGGAGGATAGGGCGAGTGGCGCATCGCCATACCAACACTCCTCTTCCTCCGCGACTCCACCTCGGCTGCAGCGGTAGAGGGTGCGGACACCCCTCTCACCGCAGCCCACCGACACACATCCGAAGTGGGCTTCCCAAGCCCACTCGGAGCGGCCACCTCGGGCCGGCCCTACACCACGGGCCAACCCAGGGGTTCCTCTTTGTTCACCGTGGTTGACCAAGCCACGGCTACTAAGCCCCCCCGCCACGACAAGGCGGGAACCCGTTCGGGGGGGAACCTAACCTAACCTAACCGGAGTCAAAAATAAGCTGAAATTTGCTCCGCATAAAACTAAGGCAATGATTATTACAAATAAGATTAAGTACGACTCACCACTTCTGAAGATGGGCGGGGAAAGCATTGGTTTGTCCAAAGAAATTAAAATACTCGGCCTCACAGTTGACGACAAGCTGACCTTTAACACGCACGTAAGGAAACAATGCTGTAAGGCACAGAACTTGTATCGTCAGCTGTGCAGAGCCGCAAAGATTCATTGGGGCTTGAACTCCGAGATTATCAGGACTATATACATAGCGGTAGTAGAGCCGATTATATTATATGCGGCGAGCGCATGGGCGGCGGCAACAAATAAAATAATGATCAAAAAACAGCTCGATTCGGTGCAACGTGGGTTCGTGCAAAAAATTATTAAGTCTTACAGAACCGTCTCTCTACACTCGGCTCTGCTACTTGCCGGGCTGCTTCCCTTGGATCTGAGAGTCCGGGAAGCAGCCTTGCTTTATGAAATAAGAAAAGGCCATTCCCGGGTAGTGGTAGAGGACCGAGATGTGGAGAGAAAAGTCGAATATTGTAGGATGCCACACCCTGCAGACGAATATGGCCTGCAATACAAATGCCTGGAGGACGGGGCACAAATGGACCAACATGATAATAAAGGCCTCAAAATATTTACTGACGGCAGTAAGATCGAGGGGAAAGTCGGCGCTGCATTATCCATTTGGAATGATGCAGCGAATACGAGTAACCGGAAACTAAAGTTGTAAAATTTCTGCACCGTCTTCCAGGCGGAGTTGCTCGCCATTCGAGAAGCAACTAGGTACGCACTAACACACCCAGCACAAAATTGTCAAATATATAGCGACTCAATGTCTGCTCTCCAGACAGTTATAAAAAGCGTTTCCCTCCATCCCCTAGCGGCAGAAACTAGAACGAACATCAGTCTAATAAAAAAGCAAGGAAAAACTCTCGAACTATTCTGGATTAAAGCCCACGCAGGATTGGAGGGAAACGAGAGAGCAGACAAATTAGCCAAAGAAGCCGCACTAAAAATAAAAAGAAGGCCAGATTATGAGAGGTGTCCGGTTTCATACGTCAAGCGACAGATTCGACTGGGTTCGCTTGACGAATGGAACCGAAGATACACGGAAGGAGAAACAGCCTCCATCACAAAAACTTTCTTCCCCGATGCCATAGAAGCATATCCTATTATAAGAAAAATAGAAATAGACCCACAAATTGTACAAGTGATGACAGGACATGGCGGATTCTCCGAATATTTATTCCGTTTTAAATGCAAGGAGAGCCCGGCATGCGCCTGTGATCCAGCAAGACAAGAAACGGTTATACACCTAATAACAGAGTGCCCTATTTATGGCAGAGGAAGAGCTGATTTAGAATTAGAGTTAGAAATTAAGATAAACAAAGAAAATGTATACAATATAATTAGAAATAAACATGTTAGAAATAGATTTTTGAAATATTGTAAGGATATAGTCCATAAGGTAATAAATAAGAATAAAAACTAGTAGTAATAAGGGAAATTGTAACATAATATATACATATAATATATAATGTATACAGCCCATACAAATATGTAAGAATAATAAATAGCACAATAAGAATTGTACCTAGAAGTAACTAGATAAGAAAACATGTAAGAACTAACAAAAGAAATAAAGAAAACAAAAATAAAAATAAAAAAGAATAAAAAACACAAAAATAATAAAAAGGAAAAAGAAAAAGAAAGATAAAAGTATACTAAAAGATTAAAAAAGTCCCTGAGTTCCATGTCAGGGGAACTAGAATAAAAAAAAAAAAAAAAAAAAAAAAACCTAACCTAACCTAACCTAACCTTTTTTTTTTTTTTACGTGGGGAAATCCTCATGGATACCTCCGGCTGCGGGGGCAACCGGAAGGTTATGCCGGACTGCTACCGGCTAAAACCCCACGATGCCTCCTCGCACGTGCGCGCGGGGCCGCGGGAATCCAAATTCTTCCGCAGCCCCGCACTAGTGCTGGCCCGGTCTGTCCGGGCCTCGTCTCCTGGGCGGGGTAGCGAGGTGTTCAGCTACCCCCCTCCACAGCCTCCAACTTCACCTGCGTATCGGACCCCCCCGAGTCCGATACGCGGAGGCCATGGGGCCCGGAAAATCGAGCGCTCAATAGCGCCCGTTTTCCCGACCCCAGCGGCGGATCTGGTTCTATGGCTCCGCCGCCAACCAAGATTCGGCAGCGGAGGGCAGGGAGAGCGGCGCCTCGCAATACCGGCACTCCTCTCCCCCCGCAGCCCCACCACCACCGCATCAATCAACGGTGCGGCCTCGTCTGAGTCGCGGAGGATAGGGCGAGTGGCGCATCGCCGTACCAACACTCCTCTTCCTCCGCGACTCCACCTCGGCTGCAGCGGTAGAGGGTGCGGACTCCCCTCTCACCGCAGCCCCCGACACACATCCGAAGTGGGCTCGCCAAGCCCACTCGGAGTGGCCACCTCGGGCCGGCCCTACACCTCGGGCCAGCCAAGGGGTTCCTCTTTGTTCACCGCGGTTGACCAAGCCACGGCTACTAAGCCCCCCCGCCACGACAAGGCGGGGGAACCCGTTCGGGGGGGAACCTAACCTAACCTAACCTAACCTAACCTTTTTTTTTTATTTTTTTTTACATGGGGAAATGCCTACGCATATCCGCCTCGCGGGGGCAAGGACGGGTTATGTCGGACTCGCACCGACTAAAACCCCATGGTGTTCCACACTCGTCGCATATTGGCAGGGCCACGGGAACGCTTTCGCACACTTCCGCGACCCCACCTGCGCTGGCCGCCCCATGGCGGCCCCTCCTCGGGAGAGGACTGCTCCTCCCCCATCTCCCTCTCAGGTAAGGCGCACCAGAACACATGGCGCGCCCTCCTCCTCGGCCTCCAATTTCCAATGCGCAACGGACGCCCCCGTGTCCGATGCGCGAAGGCCATGGGGCCAGGAAAAACTAGCACTCAGAAGCACCGGCCTTCCTGGCCCCAGCGGCGGATCTGGTCTCGGGCTCCGCCGCCAACCAAGTTTCGGCCGCGGAGGGTAGGGAGAGCGGCGCCTCGCAATACCGACACTCCTCTCCCCCCGCAGCCCCACCACCACCGCATCAACGGTGCGGCCCCGTTTGAGTCGCGGAGGATAGGGCAAGTGGCGCATCGCCATACCAACACTCCTCTTCCTCCGCGACTCCACCTCGGCTGCAGCGGTAGAGGGTGCGGACTCCCCTCTCACCACAGCCCCCCGACACACATCCGAAGTGGGCTTCCCAAGCCCACTCGGAGTGGCCACCTCGGGCCGGCCCTACACCACGGGCCAGCCAAGGGGTTCCTCTTTGTTCACCGTGGGTGACCAAGCCACGGCTACTAAGCCCCCCCGCCACGACAAGGCGGGAACCCGTTCGGGGGGGTAACCTTTTTTTTTTTTTTTTTTTTTTTTTTTACATGGGGAAATGCCTACGCATACCCGCCTCGTGGGGGCAAGGACGGGTTATGTCGGACTCGCACCGACTAAAACCCCATGGTGTTCCACCCTCGTCGCATATTGGCAGGGCCACGGGAACGCTTTCGCACACTTCCGCGGCCCCACCTGCGCCGGCCACCCCATGGCGGCCCCTCCTCGGGAGAGGACCACTCCTCCCCCATCTCCTTCTCCGGTAAGGCGCACCAGAACACATGGCGCGCCCTCCTCCTCGGCCTCCAATTTCATATGCGCAACAGACACCCCCGTGTCCGATGCGCGAAGGCCATGGGGCCAGGAAAAAACTAGCACTAAGAAGCACCAGCCTTCCCGACCCCAGCGGCGGATCTGGTCTATGGCTCCGCCGCCAACCAAGATTCGGCTGCGGAGGGTAGGGAGAGCGGCGCCTCGCAATACCGACACTCCTCTCCCCCCGCAGCCCCACCACCACCGCATCATTAACGGTGCGGCCCCGTCAGAGTCGCGGAGGATAGGGCGAGTGGCGCATCGCCATACCAACACTCCTCTTCCTCCGCGACTCCACCTCGGCTGCAGCGGTAGAGGGTGCGGACTCCCCTCTCACCGCAGCCCCCCGACACACATCCGAAGTGGGCTCGCCAAGCCCACTCGGAGTGGCCACCTCGGGCCGGCCCTACACCACGGGCCAGCCAAGGGGTTCCTCTTTGTTCACCGTGGGTGACCAAGCCACGGCTACTAAGCCCCCCCGCCACGACAAGGCGGGAACCCGTTCGGGGGGGTCGGGGGGGGGGTAACCTAACCTAACCTAACCTAACCTTTCTTTTTTTTTTTTTACGTGGGGAAATCCTCATGGATACCTTCGGCTGCGGGGGCAACCGGAAGGTTATGCCGGACTCCTACCGGCTAAAACCCCACGGTGCCTCCTCGCACGTGCGCGCGGGGCCGCGGGAATCCAAATTCTTCCGCAGCCCCACACTAGTGCTGGCCCGGTCTGTCCGGGCCTCGTCTCCTGCACGGGGTAGCGAGGTGTTCAGCTACCCCCCTCCACAGCCTCTAACTCCATCTGCGTATCGGGCCCCCCCGAGTCCGACACGCGGAGGCCATGGGGCCAGGAAAATCGAGCGCTTAATAGCGCCCGCTATCCCGACCCCAGCGGCGGATCTGGTCTATAGCTCCGCCGCCAACCAAGATTCGGCTGCGGAGGGTAGGGAGAGCGGCGCCTCGCAATACCGACACTCCTCTCCCCCCGCAGCCCCACCACCACCGCATCATGAACGGTGCGGCCCCGTCAGAGTCGCGGAGGATAGGGCGAGTGGCGCATCGCCATACCAACACTCCTCTTCCTCCGCGACTCCACCTCGGCTGCAGCGGTAGAGGGTGCGGACTCCCCTCTCACCGCAGCCCCCCGACACACATCCGAAGTGGGCTCGCCAAGCCCACTCGGAGTGGCCACCTCGGGCCGGCCCTACACCACGGGCCAGCCAAGGGGTTCCTCTTTGTTCACCGTGGGTGACCAAGCCACGGCTACTAAGCCCCCCCGCCACGACAAGGCGGGAACCCGTTCGGAGGGGAACCTAACCTAACCTAACCTAACTTTTTTTTTTTTTTTTTTTTACGTGGGGAAATCCTCATGGATACCTCCGGCCGCGGGGGCAACCGGAAGGTTATGCCGGACTCCTACCGGCTAAAACCCCACGGTTCCTCCTCGCACGTGCGTGCGGGGCCGCGGGAATCCAAATTCTTCCGCAGCCCCACACTAGTGCTGGCCTGATCTGTCTGGGCCTCGTCTCCTGCACGGGGTAGCGAGGTGTTCAGCTACCCCCCTCCACAGCCTCCAACTCCACCTGCGTATCGGACCCCCCCGAGTCCGATACGCGGAGGCCATGGGGCCAGGAAAAACTAGCACTCAGAAGCACCAGCCTTCCCGACCCCAGCGACGGATCTGGTCTATGGCTCCGCCGCCAACCAAGATTCGGCTGCGGAGGGTAGGGAGAGCGGCGCCTCGCAATACCGACACTCCTCTCCCCCCGCAGCCCCACCACCACCGCATCATTTAACGGTGCGGCCCCGTCTGAGTCGCGGAGGATAGGGCGAGTGGCGCATCGCCATACCAACACTCCTCTTCCTCCGCGACTCCACCTCGGCTGCAGCGGTAGAGGGTGCGGACACCCCTCTCACCGCAGCCCACCGACACACATCCGAAGTGGGCTTCCCAAGCCCACTCGGAGCGGCCAGCTCGGGCCGGCCCTGCACCACGGGCCAACCCAGGGGTTCCTCTTTGTTCACCGTGGTTGACCAAGCCACGGCTACTAAGCCCCCCCGCCACGACAAGGCGGGAACCCGTTCGGGGGGGAACCTAACCTAACCTAACCGGAGTCAAAAATAAGCTGAAATTTGCTCCGCATAAAACTAAGGCAATGATTATTACAAATAAGATTAAGTACGACTCACCACTTCTGAAGATGGGCGGGGAAAGCATTGGTTTGTCCAAAGAAATTAAAATACTCGGCCTCACAGTTGACGACAAGCTGACCTTTAACACGCACGTAAGGAAACAATGCTGTAAGGCACAGAACTTGTATCGTCAGCTGTGCAGAGCCGCAAAGATTCATTGGGGCTTGAACTCCGAGATTATCAGGACTATATACATAGCGGTAGTAGAGCCGATTATATTATATGCGGCGAGCGCATGGGCGGCGGCAACAAATAAAATAATGATCAAAAAACAGCTCGATACGGTGCAACGTGGGTTCGTGCAAAAAATTATTAAGTCTTACAGAACCGTCTCTCTACACTCGGCTCTGCTACTTGCCGGGCTGCTTCCCTTGGATCTGAGAGTCCGGGAAGCAGCCTTGCTTTATGAAATAAGAAAAGGCCATTCCCGGGTAGTGGTAGAGGACCGAGATGTGGAGAGAAAAGTCGAATATTGTAGGATGCCACACCCTGCAGACGAATATGGCCTGCAATACAAATGCCTGGAGGACGGGGCACAAATGGACCAACATGATAATAAAGGCCTCAAAATATTTACTGACGGCAGTAAGATCGAGGGGAAAGTCGGCGCTGCATTATCCATTTGGAATGATGCAGCGAAGACGAGTAACCGGAAACTAAAGTTGTAAAATTTCTGCACCGTCTTCCAGGCGGAGTTGCTCGCCATTCGAGAAGCAACTAGGTACGCACTAACACACCCAGCACAAAATTGTCAAATATATAGCGACTCAATGTCTGCTCTCCAGACAGTTATAAAAAGCGTTTCCCTCCATCCCCTAGCGGCAGAAACTAGAACGAACATCAGTCTAATAAAAAAGCAAGGAAAAACTCTCGAACTATTCTGGATTAAAGCCCACGCAGGATTGGAGGGAAACGAGAGAGCAGACAAATTAGCCAAAGAAGCCGCACTAAAAATAAAAAGAAGGCCAGATTATGAGAGGTGTCCGGTTTCATACGTCAAGCGACAGATTCGACTGGGTTCGCTTGACGAATGGAACCGAAGATACACGGAAGGAGAAACAGCCTCCATCACAAAAACTTTCTTCCCCGATGCCATAGAAGCATATCCTATTATAAGAAAAATAGAAATAGACCCACAAATTGTACAAGTGATGACAGGACATGGCGGATTCTCCGAATATTTATTCCGTTTTAAATGCAAGGAGAGCCCGGCATGCGCCTGTGATCCAGCAAGACAAGAAACGGTTATACACCTAATAACAGAGTGCCCTATTTATGGCAGAGGAAGAGCTGATTTAGAATTAGAGTTAGAAATTAAGATAAACAAAGAAAATGTATACAATATAATTAGAAATAAACATGTTAGAAATAGATTTTTGAAATATTGTAAGGATATAGTCCATAAGGTAATAAATAAGAATAAAAACTAGTAGTAATAAGGGAAATTGTAACATAATATATACATATAATATATAATGTATACAGCCCATACAAATATGTAAGAATAATAAATAGCACAATAAGAATTGTACCTAGAAGTAACTAGATAAGAAAACATGTAAGAACTAACAAAAGAAATAAAGAAAACAAAAATAAAAATAAAAAAGAATAAAAAACACAAAAATAATAAAAAGGAAAAAGAAAAAGAAAGATAAAAGTATACTAAAAGATTAAAAAAGTCCCTGAGTTCCATGTCAGGGGAACTAGAATAAAAAAAAAAAAAAAAAAAAAAAACCTAACCTAACCTAACCTAACCTTTTTTTTTTTTTTTTTACGTGGGGAAATCCTCATGGATACCTCCGGCTGCGGGGGCAACCGGAAGGTTATGCCGGACTCCTACCGGCTAAAACCCCACGATGCCTCCTCGCACGTGCGCGCGGGGCCGCGGGAATCCAAATTCTTCCGCAGCCCCGCACTAGTGCTGGCCCGGTCTGTCCGGGCCTCGTCTCCTGGGCGGGGTAGCGAGGTGTTCAGCTACCCCCCTCCACAGCCTCCAACTCCACCTGCGTATCGGACCCCCCCGAGTCCGATACGCGGAGGCCATGGGGCCCGGAAAATCGAGCGCTCAATAGCGCCCGTTTTCCCGACCCCAGCGGCGGATCTGGTTCTATGGCTCCGCCGCCAACCAAGATTCGGCAGCGGAGGGCAGGGAGAGCGGCGCCTCGCAATACCGGCACTCCTCTCCCCCCGCAGCCCCACCACCACCGCATCAATCAACGGTGCGGCCTCGTCTGAGTCGCGGAGGATAGGGCGAGTGGCGCATCGCCGTACCAACACTCCTCTTCCTCCGCGACTCCACCTCGGCTGCAGCGGTAGAGGGTGCGGACTCCCCTCTCACCGCAGCCCCCGACACACATCCGAAGTGGGCTCGCCAAGCCCACTCGGAGTGGCCACCTCGGGCCGGCCCTACACCTCGGGCCAGCCAAGGGGTTCCTCTTTGTTCACCGCGGTTGACCAAGCCACGGCTACTAAGCCCCCCCGCCACGACAAGGCGGGGGAACCCGTTCGGGGGGGAACCTAACCTAACCTAACCTAACCTAACCTTTTTTTTTTATTTTTTTTTACATGGGGAAATGCCTACGCATATCCGCCTCGCGGGGGCAAGGACGGGTTATGTCGGACTAGCACCGACTAAAACCCCATGGTGTTCCACACTCGTCGCATATTGGCAGGGCCACGGGAACGCTTTCGCACACTTCCGCGACCCCACCTGCGCTGGCCGCCCCATGGCGGCCCCTCCTCGGGAGAGGACTGAAGAAAGAAAGAAAGAAAGAACTATTTATTTGATATACACATTTTACACACATTAAAAAAAATATTATAATCAAAAGCAAGGGGGAAAAGAATGCATGTACTAGTCTAACACTGTTTACGCATTTACAATTGAGGAGCAGTACATACACAATAATAAAACAAATAAACAAAAAGGTAAAACCGAAAAAAAAAATCAATATGACAATGTGACATCAAATAGGTCTCCAACTCAGCATAATGCTGCAAATACAGCGCTGGTTTTCAGTTGGAGCCTTGTGACTTCACAGACAAGTCGGTGTGTGATCTTCCAACTAAGAGTTATATACAAGTTCATAGTTATCTATTAACAATTACGAGTTAAAATGTAGTGCTAACATATTATATAACGTATACACACATGCACTGAGACTAAACCTAGGTAACAGGTGTGTTATATTACTATATATTAAAATAATACCTACTTATATACTTATACATACAATATTAAGATGATATTTGACTATTCTGACTATTCTATGGGGAAGACAACTTTTACTTTTTTCATAAAATTAGATAATTCAATATTCTGAGTCAAAGAGACACGCCATATTACGAGACCTGCTGTGGATTTTTAAAGCAAAAAAAAAAAAAGGAATAAGATTGAATCCAATAAATAATCATTCATGAAATATATAACAGAAACACATTAATAATCAATAATATTCGAACATGAAAAGTGTAGAACAAATATAAATATTGCTATCATCGTAGGTTCCTACGTTCGAGACGGTTATTACGTATTTTGTACTTGTTGTACCAAATAATGCAACTTTAATTTCTTTTTAAAACTACTTAATGTTTTTAGGGAACGAATAGGTGGTGGTAAATCATTCCAACAGTGTGTTGCTGCAAATTTGAAGCTGCCTCGAAATGCAGCAGTACGGTGTCGAGTTGTTACAAGCGAGTGAATGGAAGCTCTTGTATTATATTTATTTTGGTCTCGGGCCCATTTCAACTTTTGGAAAAGATATACCGGTCTCTGCTTTATAATTGTCGAGAACAATAGAGTAGCAAGATGTAATTTTCTCCGGGCGCTCATCTTAAGAAGATTGGCGTCGTTTAAATAAGGCGTTACATGACTTCGAGGCGGGACAGGAAAACAAAAGCGAGTACACGCATTTTGCACCCGCTGTATAAGCTTCTCTGTTCTTCTCAACAGTCGTGGTCCATAGGCTGCATCTGCATAGTTTAATTTGGACAGTATTAATGATTCACACAATCGTATCCGCATATCTACACTGAGGTACTGCCGAACTTGGTACAGTAATTTTAAACGATAAAAACAACTGCGCACTCCCTCAAGTACATAACTTTCAAAGCGCAAACTACAATCAAATATTACACCTAAATTTCGTGCTTCTGAGACTTGCTGTATAGGTTCATTGTCAATTAGAACTACTGGCTGAAACAGTGATATATTTTGAATATTTTTATTTGTTCCTAGTATTAAAAATTTTGACTTTTGTGGATTTAGCACTAGAGAATTTTGCTTGGACCATAACAAAATACGTCTCAGATCTTCATTCAATGATTTGACAGCAGATTCACAATCTCGAGGGTAAAAAGATTTATATATTTGTAAGTCATCTGCGTATAAATGATACTCACATTCTTTTATACAGTTAATGATGTCTGAACTATATAAAATAAATAAAATAGGACCTAGGATAGACCCCTGTGGGACACCGCGAGTAACTACGTATGGATCAGACATAAGTGTTGTGCCATCATGGTTCGTTATATTAACGTATTGCAATCTATCTGTTAAGTAACTATGAAACCATTTAACTGTGGAAGGATCAAATCCATAAAAAGATAACTTGGACAGTAGAAGAGTACAATTTATAGAATCAAATGCTCGTGAGAAATCTAAAAGAGTAAGTATTGTGCCCATTCCCTTATCCTGGGCTGTTAGTATGTTGTCGACAACATCAATAATCGCTGTTGTGGTGCTATGATCTTTACGAAAACCCGACTGTGCCCGCGGTAAAATTTTATGTTGCTCTAAGTATTCAGTTAACTGCGTACAGACCACTTTCTCTAGTACCTTAGACAAACAAGGCAAGATGCTTATAGGGCGTAAATCTTTTAAAGAGGTAGCTTGTTTTTTCTTTGGGATAGGTTTTACCACAGCTGTTTTCCATTGACTGGGGAAGGTGGAAGTGGTAATAGATTTATTCACAATGGCAGTAATAGCTTTCAAAGTATGTGGCAGTGTCATAAGCAACATATCAAGTGTTATCTGATCCACACCTTGGGCGTTAGATTTCAAATTTTGAATAATTTTAGCCACTTGCTCCTCATTTGTAGTAGTCAAATGGAAAATACCTGGTCCATATCTGTTAAACTCATAGAAAGTTAGTTGTGAAAGGTCTATATTATCATTACCGGGAATATTCAAAAAATGTTTATTTATTATATCAGGGTTATTACAATGATCTGGTAAATTTATCTCAGCCTGTTCCTTAGTAATAATATTGGATTTTATACTTCTCCAAAGAGCTTTAGGGTTACTTAAGTTTTTATTTATAGACGTTTCAAAATATGCTTTCTTTTCAAAATGAATAGCATTAGTCACAAGGTTTTTTAAATCTTTATAGGAATTATAATATTTATCTAGTTTAGTTTTCTTATATCGCATGAGATAATTGTTTCGATACCTCATCATAATTTTAACTGTATCAGTAATCCATGGGTGACATTGTTTTTTCAATTGTACTAATTTAATTGGGGCATGAAGGTCAAAAAGCGTTATTATAAATGAATTAAATATTGCTACCATATCATTAACATCGTTGAGATATAAAATACTATCCCAATCAATACTGTTTAAATCTGCATTAAAATGGTCTACCAAAATCTGCTTAAGTGGACGAATGTAAGCCTTACGGGTTATAACCTTATCCTTTTTAATTGTAAATTGTACGGTTATTAATGCATGTTGCCCTAATTGTGGTATATGTGACACTGTAGTATTACAAACACCAATGTCGGAGCATACCAAGTCAATGAGAGTTTCGCTGTGGTCTGTATAATGTGTAGGCTCAGATATAACTTGAGATAGACGAGTATAATTGAGAAAACTATGAAGAAGTTTAGCTTTAGAGTCATCTGTTTTAAGCAAGTTTATATTGACTGCTCCTCCCCCATCTCCCTCTCAGGTAAGGCGCACCAGAACACATGGCGCGCCCTCCTCCTCGGCCTCCAATTTCCAATGCGCAACGCACTCAGAAGCACCGGCCTTCCTGGCCCCAGCGGCGGATCTGGTCTCGGGCTCCGCCGCCAACCAAGTTTCGGCCGCGGAGGGTAGGGAGAGCGGCGCCTCGCAATACCGACACTCCTCTCCCCCCGCAGCCCCACCACCACCGCATCAACGGTGCGGCCCCGTTTGAGTCGCGGAGGATAGGGCAAGTGGCGCATCGCCATACCAACACTCCTCTTCCTCCGCGACTCCACCTCGGCTGCAGCGGTAGAGGGTGCGGACTCCCCTCTCACCACAGCCCCCCGACACACATCCGAAGTGGGCTTCCCAAGCCCACTCGGAGTGGCCACCTCGGGCCGGCCCTACACCACGGGCCAGCCAAGGGGTTCCTCTTTGTTCACCGTGGGTGACCAAGCCACGGCTACTAAGCCCCCCCGCCACGACAAGGCGGGAACCCGTTCGGGGGGGTAACCTAACCTAACCTAACCTAACCTTTCTTTTTTTTTTTTACGTGGGGAAATCCTCATGGATACCTTCGGCTGCGGGGGCAACCGGAAGGTTATGCCGGACTCCTACCGGCTAAAACCCCACGGTGCCTCCTCGCACGTGCGCGCGGGGCCGCGGGAATCCAAATTCTTCCGCAGCCCCACACTAGTGCTGGCCCGGTCTGTCCGGGCCTCGTCTCCTGCACGGGGTAGCGAGGTGTTCAGCTACCCCCCTCCACAGCCTCTAACTCCATCTGCGTATCGGGCCCCCCCGAGTCCGACACGCGGAGGCCATGGGGCCAGGAAAATCGAGCGCTTAATAGCGCCCGCTATCCCGACCCCAGCGGCGGATCTGGTCTATAGCTCCGCCGCCAACCAAGATTCGGCTGCGGAGGGTAGGGAGAGCGGCGCCTCGCAATACCGACACTCCTCTCCCGCCGCAGCCCCACCACCACCGCATCATGAACGGTGCGGCCCCGTCAGAGTCGCGGAGGATAGGGCGAGTGGCGCATCGCCATACCAACACTCCTCTTCCTCCGCGACTCCACCTCGGCTGCAGCGGTAGAGGGTGCGGACTCCCCTCTCACCGCAGCCCCCCGACACACACCCGAAGTGGGCTTCCCAAGCCCACTCGGAGCGGCCACCTCGGGCTGGCCCTACACCACGGGCCAGCCAAGGGGTTCCTCTTTGTTCACCGTGGGTGACCAAGCCACGGCTACTAAGCCCCCCCGCCACGACAAGGCGGGAACCCGTTCGGGGGGGAACCTAACCTAACCTAACCTAACCTAACCTAACCTTTTTTTTTTTTTTTTACATGGGGAAATGCCTACGCATACCCGCCTCGCGGGGGCAAGGACGGGTTATGTCGGACTCGCACCGACTAAAACCCCATGGTGTTTCAACCTCGTCGCATATTGGCAGGGCCACGGGAACGCTTTCGCACACATCCGCGGCCCCACCTGCGCTGGCCGCCCCATGGCGGTCCCTCCTCGGGAGAGGACTACTCCTCCCCCATCTCCCTCTCAAGTAAGGCGCACCAGAACACATGGCGCGCCCTCCTCCTCGGCCTCCAATTTCACACGCGCAACGGACGCCCCCGTGTCCGATGCGCGAAGGCCATGGGGCCAGGAAAAACTAGCACTCAGAAGCACTAGCCATCCTGACCCCAGCGGCGGATCTGGTCTATGGCTCCGCCGCCAACCAAGATTCGGCTGCGGAGGGTAGGGAGAGCGGCGCCTCGCAATACCGACACTCCTCTCCCCCCGCAGCCCCACCACCACCGCATCATTTAACGGTGCGGCCCCGTCTGAGTCGCGGAGGATAGGGCGAGTGGCGCATCGCCATACCAGCACGCCTCTTCCTCCGCGACTCCACCTCGGCTGCAGCGATAGAGGGAGCGGACACCCCTCTCGCAGCATCCCACCGACACACATCCGAAGTGGGCTTCCCAAGCCCACTCGGAGTGGCCACCTCGGGCCGGCCCTACACCACGGGCCAGCCAAGGGGTTCCTCTTCGTTCACCGCGGTTGACCAAGCCGCGGCTACTAAGCCCCCCCGCCACGACAAGGCGGGAACCCGTTCGGGGGGGAACCTAACCTAACCTAACGTTTGTATCAAATTGTACAAATAAAAAAAAAATCTTCTGAAATATAGACGCCTAGCCACACTGTATAGTGGCGTACAACGAGGTAGAGTCGAGACTCTACAAAAATTTTTTGTTACATTATTTTATTTTTGGTTTATTGGTTGCTTACTATATGGTTGGAGATTGGACTGAGGCCTAACTTGAACTCCTGATAGCCGTGTCGAACTGCAAAACATACAGCTAGTTTTATTTTATTTTTATTTTATTTTATTTATTTCACATATAATTTTACAACTTATACAAATTTACATTTTAAAATATTTTTATACAACTTTTACAATTTTAATTATATTATCTTGAATTGAGACGCGTTCCCCCTAAACATGTTCGGCATCCGTACCCCCGTCAAAAAGGCAGAAACCAGTGCTAGAGACATGAGTTCTCAAGACTCGCCACCTAGGACAGAGAAGGCAGGACCTTCTCCAAAAAGTAATCAGAGCACGCTGGCTACCAGCGTCAGGAGAAGTATAGGAGAATGGGAGACGGGGGGAAAAGCAGACACAGCAACCACAGCACACAAATCCCCTAAAAAGGCAGCACCAGTCGCGCGTCCTAAATTAAAAATTACAACATCACAGGAAAGTAAGGGAGCAACCCGTAAAATATCAGAGCAGGCAACAGAAGGCTCACCAAAGACAGAGGCTGCTAAATACGCAGATCGTCTGACGGAGGCCCGGGCCTGTCTCACTAAAGCCAAACTGCACCTTAGCAATTCCCGAAACCTGCGAACAGACATAAAGAATGAAGTGACGCAGGCCATTGAAAGGCTATATCAGTTAGTCAAAGAAGCAGAGACAAGAAAATGTACAGGAATAGAGAGTAAGTCAAAAGAGCAAGAGAAAAGGGAAGAAAGACAAGAAGATGAATATAAAATAACACAACTAGAAGAACAGAACAAACTGATAAAAAAGCTAGAGGAACACGGGAAATTGCTGGAAGAAAACAATAAAGAGATTGAAAAATTGAGAGACGAAATGAAAAAACAGGAAAATAAGACAGAAAGAGGGACGTACGCGAATGTACTAACGGGGAAACCGAGCAGACTACCCACTGAAACTGTGGCTATGCACTCGGTGGCCATTACATCGACCAATGAAATGGAGACAGGGGATCAGGTGATGGAAAGGATTAGGAATGTGATAAATGCGAAAGAAGAGGGCCTTAAGATAGATAAAATAAGAAAAGCGAGAGATAGAAAGGTGATAGTGGGATGTTGCTCCCAGGGAGAAATAAATAGAGTAAAAGAAAAATTAAGGAATGCAAATAAGCTCCTTAAAGTAGAAGAAATAAAAAATAAGGACCCACTGATAATATTGAGAGACGTATTGCAGTACAATAAAGATGAGGAAATTGTCAAAGCAATAAGAGCCCAGAACAAGCAACTCTTCAGGGACATAAAAGATAACGAAGATAGGATGGAAATAAAATATAAGAAGAGAACCAGAAACCCGCACACGTCCCACATTGTGATGAGGGTCTCGCCGCTGCTGTGGAACCGTCTCACAGAGACTGGAGCGATCCACATAGATCTCCAACGAGTGCGGGTAGAAGACCAATCCCCACTTGTCCAGTGCTCAAAGTGCTTGGGATACGGACACACCAAGCGAGTATGCAACGAGACGCAAGAGGTCTGTAGCCACTGCGGAGGCCCGCATCTCAGAACTGAGTGTGCCGACTGGCTATCAGGAGAAGCACCATCATGCAAAAATTGCATAAAGGCAAAGATGGACAGGAACGACCACAATGCGTTCAGTTCAGACTGCCCGGTGAGAAGGAGATGGGAGACCTTGGCAAGGTCTACCGTAGCCTATTGCTAAGGTGGTCTCAAGGTCTGCCGGAGACTTCGACTCGGGCAGCCACCGGTATCACGCTATCCAGGCCAACTTGCAGAGGTGTGAGTTAGCCACTGCCGAATTGATCACCGAGGCGACATGGAGAAAAACATCTTTCGCGCTGGTCCAGGAACCTTACATCGGTCGTATTGGAGAAATGAAACACTACCCAGGGACACGAGTAATACAATGTCACAGAGAACCCAACACCGGAAGGGTCATCAAGGCTGCCATTGTATTATTCGACGACACCATTGACGTAACCCAGTGTCCCGACCTGACAACTGAAAATATCGCAGTCGCCAAGTTGAGGACAGGGACCTGGGAGATGGCAGTGGTGTCTGTCTATCTGGAGGGTGACAAGCCAATCGACCCATACCTGGACGTGATCAAAAAGGCAGTGGAAGCCTTAGGGACGGTAAACGTGATACTCGGTGGAGACATGAACGCATGGAACACCTGGTGGGGTAGCCGGGAGACGGACACAAGAGGAACGGACCTGGCCGCCAGACTCGACGAATTGGAGCTTCATATACTCAATAGAGGATCGGACCCCACCTTTGATATTGTCAGAGGTGGGAGAAGATTCTCTAGTTGCGTGGACATTACTACCTGCTCGACGAGCCTATTAGGGAGGGTAGAAAACTGGAGGCTCTCTGAAGAAATAACTGTCTCGGACCACAGAGCAATCCTGTTCGATATAAACATTGAAAAATCAATTGGAACAGATGTTAAAAGAACAACTAGAATATATAATACAAAAAAGGCAAACTGGAGCGAGTTTCATGAGAAACTCCTCCAGCTTTGGACCGGCAAATCACAAAACAAAATAGAAATAGACAATATTGGAACAAAAGAACAACTTGAATCAAAAATAGAAAAGATAACAAAAACATTAACAGAAGCATGCGACAAACATATACCCAAGCTGAAAAACAAAAAGCGAGCAGGATTGCCCTGGTGGACCGACGAATTAACACAGTTCAAGAAGAAAGTCTCCAGGCTAAAACGTTGAATATCATGTGCGGCACCAATTCGTCGGGAATGGGTTGTGGAGCAGTACCTCAATGCAAAAGAGGAGTACCAACGAGAAGTTAAAAAGGCCCAAACTTCTAGTTGGAAGGAGTTCTGCAGCAAACAAGAGCGAGAGTCAATGTGGGACGGGGTTTATAGAGTCATAGGCCGTACAACCAAGAGGCATGAGGACATTCCGTTAATCGTAAATGGCATAACCATGGGGAATCAGGAATCAGCTAAGGTGCTGGCGGATACTTTTTACCCAGAAGATGACACCAGGGGTGACAACATTGGACACAGACAAATGAGAGAAGCGGCGAAAGCGGTAAATGAAGGGTCACATGATGATTCATGTGACCCACCTTTTACGATAGAGGAGTTGATGTGGTCTGTGTCTAGCTTTAACCCCAAAAAGGCACCAGGGAAGGACGGCCTCACGGCCGATATTTGTTCAAGGGCTATTTCTCTGTACCCGGCAATGTTTTTGGCAATAGCCAATAAATGTCTCAATCTGGCACACTTTCCTAAAATATGGAAAGAGGCGGTCGTAGTGGTGCTGCGAAAGCCTGGGAAAGAGGACTACACACATCCCAAATCCTACAGACCTATAGGACTGCTGCCTGTGCTCGGGAAAATCTTCGAGAAAATGCTAGTCCAACGAATTAAATGGCACATAGTACCCACAATCAGCAAGAGACAGTACGGGTTTATGCCACAGCGTAGTACCGAGGACTCCCTCTATGACATGATGCAGTTACTAAAAACTAAGCTCAATGATAAAAAACTAGTATTATTAATATCTTTGGACATAGAGGGAGCCTTCGATAACGCATGGTGGCCGGCAATCAGATGCCGATTGGCAGAAACTGGCTGCCCGATCAACCTACGTCGTCTCGTGGACAGCTATTTCGAAACGTTAGCATTAGGTACGTAGGAGCAGAATACATTAAAACCACTGCAAAGGGATGTGTGCAGGGCTCAATAGGGGGTCCTATATTTTGGAATTTGTTGATCGACCCCCTATTACAGGAACTGAGTGGGAAAGGAGCATATTGCCAGGCTTTCGCGGACGACGTGGTTCTAATTTTCTCCGGGGACAAGGCATTTGAAGTGCAGGATCGGGCCAACGCGGCTCTCGCGCATGTTCAGAAGTGGGGAGTCAAAAATAAACTCAAATTTGCACCAAACAAGACCAAGGCAATGGTAATAACAAAAAAGATTAAATATGACTCACCACTTCTGAAAATGGGCGGGGAGAGCATTGCGTTGGCCACAGAAATAAAAATTTTGGGCCTAACCATAGACGCCAAGTTAACTTTCAACACACATGTTAAAAATGTGTGTTGCAAGGTACAACGACTGTATAGCCAACTAACGAGAGCTGCAAAGATTGGCTGGGGCTTGAACCCGGAGATCATTAGGACCATCTACGTAGCGGTAACGGAGCCGATCATACTGTACGCGGCTAGCGTATGGGCGTCGGCCACATACAAACACAGTGTTAAAAAGCAGCTCGACACGGTACAACGCGGGTTCGTCCAAAAGATTATAAAATCATATAAAACCGTATCCCTCCACTCGGCCCTACTACTCGCTGGGTTGCTTCCTTTAGACCTCAGGGTTCGGGAAGCAGCCTTACTTTATGAAGTAAAGAAAGGTTACTCGCAGCGAGTAGTAGGAGATCGGGACGTGGAACGGAAAGTAGAATACGCGAAAATACCTCACCCCGCGAATCAGGTTGGGCTGCAGTTTATATGCCTGGAGGATGGTGCGCAAGTCGACCAATACGACAATAAAGGTCTGAAAATATTTACAGACGGAAGTAAAATCGAGGGGAAAGTCGGCGCTGCGTTATCCATTTGGAATGACGCAGCGGAGGCAAGTAGCCGAAAATTTAAATTGGAAGACTTCTGCACCGTCTACCAGGCGGAGTTGCTGGCCATATATGAGGCAACAAATTATGCATTGAAAGATCCGGCACCGACTTGTAACATCTATAGCGACTCAAGATCTGCTCTCCAGACAGTAGTCCAGAGCGTTTCCCTCCATCCCCTAGCGGCAAAAACTAGGAAAAATATTTTGGAAATTGATAAAAAAGGAAAATTACTCAAACTATTTTGGATTAAGGCACACGCAGGATTGGAGGGAAACGAGAGAGCAGATGAGTTAGCAAAAGAAGCCGCCTTAAAAATAAAACGCAAAGCGGATTACGGGGAATGCCCGATTTCATTCGTCAAGCGACAGATTCGTCTAGAGTCGCTTGACGAATGGAACCGACGTTACATGGAAGGCGAAACGGCCTCTGTAACAAAGGTGTTTTTCCCGGACGCCCTAACCGCCTATCCCATTATAAGGAAAGTAAATATAGACTCCCTCACGGTGCAAGTGATGACAGGACATGGCGGGTTTTCTGAATATTTGCACCGATTCAAATGTAAGGAAAGCCCGGCATGTGCCTGCGATCCCACTAAAGAGGAAAGTGTGATACACGTTATAACGGAATGTCCAATTTACTGTAAATATAAAAACGACATAGAAACAGAGTTACAAATAAAAATGAGCAAAGACAACATATGTAAAATAATAAGAAATAAACACATAAGAAATAGGTTTTTAAAATATTGTAAGACAATAGCTAATAAGGTAGTACATAAGAATAAATAGAAGCAAAAAAAGGGAACTGCAAATTATATATAGGTATATAATGTGAACAGTCCCGTTAAACCTGTAAAATTAACTAAAATAAAATAGATTAAGATAGAACGATAAATAAAATGTATTAGCAAAGTAAGACATATGTAAAATAGATATAAGAACACTATTGTATAAAGATGTTTAAAAAAGAAAGTAAAAAAGAAAAAAGCAAAAAAGATAAATTAAAAAATTAAAAAGGAAAAGAAAAGAAATGAAATAAAAATATAAAAAGAGGAAAAAAGTCCCTGATCTCCACGTTAGGGGGAACTAGTAAAAAAAAAAAAAACCTAACCTAACGTAACCTAACCTTTTTTTTTTTTTTTTTTTTTTTTTTTTTTTTTTTTTTTTTTTTACATGGGGAAATGCCTACGCATACCCGCCTCGCGGGGGCAAGGACGGGTTATGTCGGACTCGCACCGACTAAAACCCCATGGTGTTCCACCCTCGTCGCATATTGGCAGGGCCACGGGAACGCTTTCGCACACTTCCGCGGCCCCACCTGCGCTGGCCACTCCAAGGCGGCCCCTCCTCGGGAGAGGACTACTCCTCCCCCATCTCCCTCTCCGGTAAGGCGCACCAGAACACATGGCGCGCCCTCCTCCTCGGCCTCCAGTTTCACATGCGCAACGGACACCCCCGTGTCCGATGCGCGAAGGCCATGGGGCCAGGAAAAACTAGCACTCATTAGCACAAGCCTTCCTGACCCCAGCGGCGGATCTGGTCTATGGCTCCGCCGCCAACCAAGATTCGGCTGCGGAGGGTAGGGAGAGCGGCGCCTCGCAATACCGTCACTCCTCTCCCCCCGCAGCCCCACCACCACCGCATCAATTGACGTTGCGGCCCCGTCTGAGTCGCGGAGGATAGGGCGAGTGGCGCATCGCCATACCAACACTCCTCTTCCTCCGCGACTCCACCTCGGCTGCAGCGGTAGAGGGTGCGGACTCCCCTCTCACCGCAGCCCCCCGACACACATCCGAAGTGGGCTTCCCAAGCCCACTCGGAGTGGCCACCTCGGGCCGGCCCTACACCACGGGCCAGCCAAGGGGTTCCTCTTTGTTCACCGTGGGTGACCAAGCCACGGCTACTAAGCCCCCCGCCACGACAAGGCGGGAACCCGTTCGGGGGGAACGTAACCTAACCTAACCTAACCTTTTTTTTTTTTTTTTTTTACGGGGGGAAATCCTCATGGACTACCTCCGCCTGGGGAAAGGCGGAGGGGCGTGCCGGACTCTTACCGGCTAAAACCACCCCGGTGTCTCCTCACACGTGCGCATGGGGCCGCGGGAATCCAAATTCTTCCGCAGCCCCACACTAGTGCTGGCCCGGTCTGTCCAGGCCTCGTCTCCTGCACGGGGTAGTGAGGTGTTCAACTACCCCGTGTATCGCCTCAGGGGCGCGCGCCGACACCCGCGCGCGCATCCGTCTCGGGTCCATCGAGTAGGGGTGGCGGGGGGCTTCCCCAAGCCCCTCGCCCCTGGACCCATTTATGGGGGCCGGAAAAGGGCGTTGTCCGCCCTTCTCCTGCGCCCGGTGCGCCTTCTGCGGCCAGGGAAGGGAGTCGAGATCTCCCTTTCCCGTTCCGCAGTTTCCTTCTGCGACATCACGTCCTCGCAGAAGGACACCATCGCATCCCACGACTCTGCGCTACCGACCATCTTCCGCACTAAGGCCGGCAGCGACAGATCGCCTCCTACTTTATTTGTGAGGACACGGCGCTGCTCCTCACAAGCTACACACTCGGCGAGCGTGTGTTGCGCCGTGTCCTCCCCGCAATGGAAACCTTTTTTTTTTTTTTTTACGGGGGGAAATCCTCATGGACTACCTCCGCCTGGGGAAAGGCGGAGGGGCGTGCCGGACTCTTACCGGCTAAAACCACCCCGGTGTCTACTCACACGTGCGCGTGGGGCCGCGGGAATCCAAATTCTTCCGCAGCCCCACACTAGTGCTGGCCCGGTCCGTCCAGGCCTCGTCTCCTGCACGGGGTAGTGAGGTGTTAAACTACCCCGTGTATCGCCTCAGGGGCGCGCACCGACACCCGCACGCGCCTCCGCCTCGGGTCCATCGAGTAGGGGTGGCGGGGGCTTCGCCAAGTCCCTCGCCCCTGGACCCATTTATGGGGGCCGGAAAAGGGCGTTGTCCGCCCTTCTCCTGCGCCCGGTGCGCCTTCTGCGGCCAGGAAAGGGAGTCGAGATCTCCCTTTCCCGTTCCGCAGTTTCCTTCTGCGACATCACGTCCTCGCAGAAGGACACCACTGCATCCCACGACTCTGCGCTACCGACCATCTTCTGCACTAAGGCCGGCAGCGACAGATCGCCTCCTACTTTATTTGTGAGGACACGGCGCTGCTCCTCCCAAGCTACACACTCGGCGAGCGTGTGTTGCGCCGTGTCCTCCCCGCAATGGACGCAGTGGTGACACCGAGCGTCCGGCTCCCTGTCTATGCGGCGCAGGTACTTGCCGAAGCAGCCATGCCCCGACAGCACCTGCGTCACCCTAAACGACAGGGAGCCGTGTCTTCTCCCGAGCCAGTCGTCGAGTACTGGCCGGATCGCCTCGACGGTAGCGAGGCCGGCGGTAGGGCGCAGAAGCCTTTGCCGCCATTCCGCCACCAAGACCTGACGGAGCTCCTCTCGGCGCAGCGCGATCTGCCGCTGCACCGGCCTCGAGCCCCGTGCCCGCTCTTCCTCGCGCCATCGATATAATGACGCGAGTACTTTCGCCTCTAGGTCCCAGGGCGGGGATCCGGCCAGGACGCAAGCCGCCTCGTAGGAAATCGTGCGATACCCACGGACGACTCTGACGGCCATCGCCCTCTGCGGTTTACGCAGAATGGCAAGAGTGCTGGCCGTCATGTCCATCGCCCACACAGGGGCCCCATACAGGGCCATGGACCGCACGATTCCCACGTACAACCGCCTACAGGCGGCGCTCGGGCCCCCCAAGTTGGGAAGCAACGTTGATAGCGCGCCCGCTGCACCCATCAGCTTGGGCGCCAGCCGCCGGAAGTGGGGTCCGAATTCCCATCGGCTGTCGAGCACCAATCCCAGATACTTCATGGTGGACTCGACAGCTATCCGGGCCCCGCAGACCACGATGTGTGAACCCGGCGGCGGCGCGCGTCGAGGGCCATGGAACACCATGGCCTCCGACTTATTTAGGGCCACCTCCAGGCCCAGGCGCCGGATGCGGTTCACCACTTGTGACACCGCAGCCGTGGCAACCAACGCTGCTTCCCTGTGTGAACTCCCCCGGGCAGTGACGAGCGTGTCGTCCGCATAACACGTCAAGTCGGCGCCCGACGGGAGTTCACCTCTCAGCACCCAGTCGTAGCCGATGTTCCACAGGAGCGGTCCCAAGACCGATCCCTGCGGAACACCGCACGACATGACGCGCCGACCAGCGCCGTCACGTCCCCAATAGGTAACGCATCTCTCCTCAAGGTAAGCCCCTATTGTGCGGCGGAGGTAGGGAGGCACGCGATGGTAATTCAGCGCCTCCCGAATACAACTCCAGGGTAGGGTGTTGAAGGCGTTGGAGATGTCTAAGGACACCGCCAGCACCACCCCACCCCGGGATACTGTCTCCTCCGCCAGGGCCCTCACGCGCGTAATAGCGTCTATGGTGGAGCGCCCGCGACGAAAACCAAACTGGTTCTCGTCCAGGTCCGGCCCCTCTCTGCACAAGTGGCTGACGAGGCGATCTGCGACGATGCGCTCAAGAAGTTTGCCCGCCTCGTCGAGCAGCACTATGGGCCGGTACGCGGACGGTGAGTCCGCGGGGCGCCCCTCCTTCCTGAGCAGGACCAGCCTCCCCTCCTTCCACACACTGGGAAACTGACCCTGCTCGAGACATGCCGTGAAGAGCCCTCTCAGCTGGGGCTCTAGCTCTTTCAGAGCCAGGACGAGAGCTCGACCAGGAACTCCGTCGGGTCCGGGCGCTGTGTTCTTAGCCCGGAGTCGCGACACGGCCGCTCTCGTCTCTGTTTGCGTCACCTCGGGGACGTCGGTGCTCTCCTCTTCTGGAGAGTCTGTGGCTGAGGGCGAAGCCATCGCCGGGGGAACGTGTCCCACTCGCTCAGGGAAGAGAGCCGATACCACCGCCTCTAGCAACTGGGGTTGCATCGTTTGTGTTAGTGGAGGCGCCCAGGGACGCAACTTGCCCCGTACCCAACGGTAGGGGCGCCCCCACGGATCCCGATCTAGGGATCCCAGCAGCTCTTCCCTGGCACGCGACTTTGAGTCGCCGATGGCCAGCCACAGAGTCTCCTTAGACGCGCGGTACACCTCATACAGCGCGTCCTCCTCGGTGGGATCCCGTCGACGCCGCCTCCGGTATCGGGTGTACCGGCGACGAGCCGCAACGCACGCTATGCGCAATTGCGCGATCTCGGCGGTCCACCAGTACACCTGGCGCCTTGCGGACCGTTGGTGGACACGGGGCATGGACGCGTCGCAGATCTGCGTCATCGCCCCGCGAAACCATAGCGCCACCGCTTCGACGTCGACGGGGCCGTCCGTCGTCGACTCCCGAATCCAGGACTGGACTAGGGCAGCTTCTTCGAGTAGTTCCCTGTCGATGCGCTTAAGCGCCCAACGCGGGCCGTCGTTAATCGGGGTTGTTGGATGGCGGCCGCTCGCAGTCTGGGCAGAGACGTCGAACCGGATATACCGATGGTCCGACAGCGTCTCCACCTCTGCGGCGACACGCCAGTCGCGGACTCGGCTGGCGACAGAGGGGCTAGCAAACGAGACGTCCACTATCGACCCACCCCGCTGCCGCACGCACGTGTATTCCGAACCCCGATTCAGGACGACCAGACCAGTCGTCACCGTCCACTCTTCTAACACCTCGCCCCGAGGGTCAGTGACTGGAGATCCCCACGCCGATGACTTGGCGTTGAGATCCCCGAGCACCAGAACGGGACGAGGGTGATAGCGGCCTACGACGGCGCCCAACTCGACAAGGAAACCCTCAAAGTCGGCGAGACTCTTGTTGGGGGAGAAATACGCCCCTACAATAACGATGCCGCCCGAGACCGCAGCAACCCAGCCGCGGCCCCGAGACGGGTCGATCAGAGTCTCGCCAATAATGGCCACCAAACCGTCAGCGCATCCCAACCAGTTGTCACGGGCGGGAATGAAGTACGGTTCGGCGACCACAGCCACGTGAATCGACCACTCTGCCATGCTCTGGAGTAGGAGATCCTGAGCTCTGGCACAGTGGTTGATGTTGCCCTGGAGAAAATGGAATTGTGCCATTATTGACATTCCATCCCCTCAGCAACGGTCCTGGGCCGGGAGTCGGCCGCGGAGCTGCTAGCCTGCGGGGGCAGCGAGGTTAACCCGGCAGGCTTAGTACTCCTCTTCTTTTCTTTTTTCTTCTTCTTGCTGGCAGGCGCCCCACAGGCCCCTCCGCCTACTCTGTGCTCCGCTGGCCTTCCCGCAGCAGAACAAAGGCTGCAGTTTAGCGCCGCGGTGCACAGGGCAGCCTTGTGGCCAGGCTGGCCGCAGCGATAACAGAGGTCACTACGGTCAACCTCGGCGGTGCACTTCGCCCGGACGTGCCCTTTTTCTAGGCACCGAAAGCACTGCAAAGCCCGGGGCTGTAAGAGCTTGGTCCTAGCCGCCACCCAGCCTACCAGCAATCTGCCGCTATCGGCGATCTTCTTCGCCGACGCTACAGGGCACCGAACCCAGACCGCGCCGAGTCCGGTGGCGTCGGTGCGTATATCGCCAGCCCGCACCTTGTCCGGCGGACACTCTCCGCTTCTGGCAACGGCCGCCACCACCTCCTCAGAGGTCACGGAGTCGTCCAGGCCAGCAATCCGCACCTCTGCGGTTTTCATTGGTCTGGAGACCCGGACGTCCTCAGGGTTGAGGACCTCCCTCATCTTGGCGGCCAGTGCGTCCGCCTTTTCGGCACTGCCGCTCACAGTGCCAGCCACCTCGAACAGCCGTGCACCCGTGGCAGCCTGCCTGAGGGTGACGGACTGAAGGCCAAGATCAGATAATTTGATCTTGGCCTTGGCCTCGGCGATGACCGACTGGTACGTCACGCCACGCTCCACAGCTCCAGGCTGCAACGTTATTGTCACAGCGCTGGACCGCGGAACATGTACAGCCGGTCTCTTGCGACCGCCTTTGGCAGTCCGCTGTGCAGGTTTAGGAGCCGTCTTTGTGGTTCCCCCTGGGGCACATGCGGCTGCTGCGGCCTTCTTGGCGGCTTTGCGGGCCTTCTTGCGGCCCACGACTTTCGCCCAGGTCTCACCCTTAGACCCGGCAGTCGTGGGCTGGTTGCTCGGAGGAGCTCCCTCCGCGGGCTTTTTATTACCCTCCGCGGGCTTCCCCTTTTGAGGCGCAAGTCTCGGCGGCTCCTCAGTTCTCCGAGTGTCCGCCGCCAAAGGCGGACGGAGGATTTCCGCCGGGAGACGCCGTGAAATCGCCTCCAGCCGAGCATTAACCATGCTCCCGCACTGGAGCATGCAGATCCGGACAATGCGCTCGACCTCTTCGTCGGTACGAGGGCTTGCCGGTTGCGGTGCGGGAGTCGGGGCCACTACAGGTGCGGCATCGGTGGACGTGCGTCGCTGCTGCTCTTCGCTCAGCGCAGCGACTTGCCGTCGGAGGTCCTCCAAGTCATTTCTGAGGCGGCTGTTTTCCTCCTGCAACTTTGCGACCTCGTCAGAGGCCGTCCTGTTGAGGAGGATGCCAACCGCCTCCCTGATATCCGCGGCAGCCTCCTTTAAGCCACGGGTGAACGTGCCCTTCAGGCTGCCAGACTTGGTGGCAACCTTCAGGACTAAGTCCACCCCATCCAGAGCCAGCTGGCTTAAGGCCACCGCAGATGGCTCTCCCCCTTCCGCCGCAAGAGCAGCTCGTCGCTCGCGAGCACGTCGGGCCATTTCCGACACTTCGTCGGCCGCGACGGCTTTGCGCTGCTCCCTCTTGGCGGCATTGAGCTCCGCCTTTGAGCTCCCCAGCGAGGCACAGCTTTCACCGCCATCGCCAGGGTCCTCCGTAGTGAACCCCATGTCACTATCTGCTTCACTAGCCGCCGAGGTATTGGAGCACACGAATCGTCCGTGCTTATCCCTCCGCGGCTGCGAAGCACTCGCCCCTCTCGATGCCTGCCGACCCCTCCCCGAAGTCGGCAACTTGGGAGCCGGCAGGCCTTCCTCTTCTGAAGACCGGCACACTGGACGTTTCCTAGCGGAAGACGTCCCACGCGACCGATTTCCACCGCTTCCAGTATCTGATACTGCCTCCTTTTCAACCTCTACGTTTTTAATTATTTTATATTTATCCATGTTTTATCCCACGAGTGTGGAGGAAATAGCAGTCCATCCGAGCAGTGCCTCCTGTGCCCGGATAAGCCTATGCGTAACCCGTCAAGGGTGTCGGCCGGTACCCCGACGGGGGCAACGCTAACGACTGAACATTTACCCATCAGCCATGCAGCTCCTCACGGCGTGCCACGCTTGAGCTTCGGGTGATTTTTTAAAGAGGTTATCATCCTCGCGACTCCAGGCGGTTAAGCCAAGAGCCCTCGGCCCCTAAGGCGCCGCGAGACGTGATCCACGACACGCCAGAGGGATTCCGAGGTTCGAATGGTGGCAGAGTCGATATGGGTTCTTCCCATGCCTGCTCAGAGACCGGGTGAGGGAACACTGAGCCCATTCAGTTTCCTTTTTTTTACAGGGTGTGGTCCCTGAAAATCCCGCAATTACGGGTTGCCCGGCGTCGGCAAAAGCCGAGTGCACCTGGCACCTCACCGCGCATGTCACATTCTCTGTTCCTCTCAACGGAGAGGATACAGGAAGCAACTAGAAGGCCCTCCATTACCCAAACAAGCCCTCAGCCAGCCAGTTTTGGTCCGCGACGGTTTCCCGCTACCACTCATATCTGAGTGGCGTTCCCCTATCCGCCACCTGGGGACGCGCCCGATGGGAGTTCTGGCAACTCCACACGGGCCGCAATGGAAACCTAACCTAACCTAACCTAACCTTTTTTTTTTTTTTTTTTTACATGGGGAAATGCCTACGCATACCCGCCTCGCGGGGGCAAGGACGGGTTATGTCGGACTCGCACCGACTAAAACCCCATGGTGTTCCACCCTCGTCGCATATTGGCAGGGCCACGGGAACGCTTTCGCACACCTCCGCGGCCCCACCTGCGCTGGCCGCCCCATGGCGGCCCCTCCTCGGGAGAGGACTACTCCTCCCCCATCTCCCTCTCAGGTAAGGCGCACCAGAACACATGGCGCGCCCTCCTCCTCGGCCTCCAATTTCCAATGCGCAACAGACGCCCCCGCGTCCGTCGCGCGAAGGCCATGGGGCCAGGAAAAACTAGCACTAAGAAGCACCAGCCTTCCCGACCCCAGCGGCGGATCTGGTCTATGGCTCCGCCGCCAACCAAGATTCGGCTGCGGAGGATAGGGAGAGCGGCGCCTCGCAATACCGACACTCCTCTCCCCCCGCAGCCCCACCACCACCGCATCATTCAACGGTGCGGCCCCGTCTGAGTCGCGGAGGATAGGGCGAGTGGCGCATCGCCATACCAACACTCCTCTTCCTCCGCGACTCCACCTCGGCTGCAGCGGTAGAGGGTTGCGGACTCCCCTCTCACCACAGCCCCCCGACACACATCCGAAGTGGGCTTCCCAAGCCCACTCGGAGTGGCCACCTCGGGCCGGCCCTACACCTCGGGCCAGCCAAGGGGTTCCTCTTCGTTCACCGTGGTTGACCAAGCCACGGCTACTAAGCCCCCCCGCCACGACAAGGCGGGAACCCGTTCGGGGGGGAACCTAACCTAACCTAACGTAACCTTTTTTTTTTTTTACGGGGGGAAATCCTCATGGACTACCTCCGCCTGGGGAAAGGCGGAGGGGCGTGCCGGACTCTTACCGGCTAAAACCACCCCGGTGTCTCCTCACACGTGCGCATGGGGCCGCGGGAATCCAAATTCTTCCGCAGCCCCACACTAGTGCTGGCCCGGTCTGTCCAGGCCTCGTCTCCTGCACGGGGTAGTGAGGTGTTCAACTACCCCGTGTATCGCCTCAGAGGCGCGCGCCGACACCCGCGCGCGCATCCGTCTCGGGTCCATCGAGTAGGGGTGGCGGGGGGCTTCCCCAAGTCCCTCGCCCCTGGACCCATTTATGGGGGCCGGAAAAGGGCGTTGTCCGCCCTTCTCCTGCGCCCGGTGCGCCTTCTGCGGCCAGGGAAGGGAGTCGAGATCTCCCTTTCCCGTTCCGCAGTTTCCTTCTGCGACATCACGTCCTCGCAGAAGGACACCACCGCATCCCACGACTCTGCGCTACCGACCATCTTCCGCACTAAGGCCGGCAGCGACAGATCGCCTCCTACTTTATTTGTGAGGACACGGCGCTGCTCCTCCCAAGCTACACACTCGGCGAGCGTGTGTTGCGCCGTGTCCTCCCCGCAATGGACGCAGTGGTGACACCGGGCTAACCTAACCTAACCTAACCTTTTTTTTTTTTTTTACATGAAGAAATGCCTACGCATACCCGCCTCGCGGGGGCAAGAACGGGTTATGTCGGACTCGCACCGACTAAAACCCCATGGTGTTCCACCCTCGTCGCATATTGGCAGGGCCTCGGGAACGCTTTCGCACACTTCCGCGGCCCCACCTGCGCTGGCCGCCCCATGGCGGCCCCTCCTCGGGAGAGGAACACTCCTCCCCCATCTCCTTCGCAGATAAGGCGCACCAGAACACATGGTGCGCCCTCCTCCTCGGCCTGCAATTTCTAATGCGCAACGGACGCCCCCGTGTCCGATGCGCGAAGGCCATGGGGCCAGGAAAAACTAGCACTCAGAAGCACCAGCCTTCCTGGCCCCAGCGGCGGATCTGGTCTCGGGCTCCGCCGCCCAACCAAGTTTCGGCCGCGGAGGGTAGGGAGAGCGGCGCCTCGCAATACCGACACTCCTCTCCCCCCGCGGCCCCACCACCACCGCATCAACGGTGCGGCCCCGTTTGAGTCGCGGAGGATAGGGCGAGTGGCGCATCGCCATACCAACACTCCTCTTCCTCCGCGACTCCACCTCGGCTGCAGCGGTAGAGGGTGCGGACTCCCCTCTCACCGCAGCCCCCCGACACACATCCGAAGTGGGCTCCCCAAGCCCACTCCGAGTGGCCACCTCGGGCCGGCCCTACACCACGGGCCAGCCAAGGGGTTCCTCTTTGTTCACCGTGGGTGACCAAGCCACGGCTACTAAGCCCCCCCGCCACGACAAGGCGGGAACCCGTTCGGGGGGGAAACTAACCTAACCTAACCTAACCTTTTTTTTTTTTTTTACATGGGGAAATGCCTACGCATACCCGCCTCGCGGGGGCAAGGACGGGTTATGTCGGATTCGCACCGACTAAAACCCCATGGTGTTCCACCCTCGTCGCATATTGGCAGGGCCACGGGAACGCTTTCGCACACTTCCGCGGCCCCACCTGCGCTGGCCGCCCCATGGCGGCTCCTCCTCGGGAGAGGAACACTCCTCCCCCATCTCCTTCTCAGGTAAGGCGCACCAGAACACATGGTGCGCCCTCCTCCTCGGCCTCCAATTTCTAATGCGCAACGGACGCCCCCATGTCCGATGCGCGAAGGCCATGGGGCCAGGAAAAACTAGCACTCAGAAGCACCAGCCTTCCTGGCCCCAGCGGCGGATCTGGTCTCGGGCTCCGCCGCCAACCAAGTTTCGGCCGCGGAGGGTAGGGAGAGCGGCGCCTCGCAATACCGACACTCCTCTCCCCCCGCGGCCCCACCACCACCGCATCAACGGTGCGGCCCCGTTTGAGTCGCGGAGGATAGGGCGAGTGGCGCATCGCCATACCAACACTCCTCTTCCTCCGCGACTCCACCTCGGCTGCAGCGGTAGAGGGTGCGGACTCCTCTCTCACCGCAGCCCCCCGACACACATCCGAAGTGGGCTTCCCAAGCCCACTCGGAGTGGCCACCTCGGGCCGGCCCTACACCACGGGCCAGCCAAGGGGTTCCTCTTTGTTCACCGTGGTTGACCAAGCCACGGCTACTAAGCCCCCCCGCCACGACAAGGCGGGAACCCGTTCGGGGGGGAACCTAACCTAACCTAACCTTTTTTTTTTTTTTTTTTTTACGGGGGGAAATCCTCATGGACTACCTCCGCCTGGGGAAAGGCGGAGGGGCGTGCCGGACTCTTACCGGCTAAAACCACCCCGGTGTCTCCTCACACGTGCGCGTGGGGCCGCGGGAATCCAAATTCTTCCGCAGCCCCACACTAGTGCTGGCCCGGTCCGTCCAGGCCTCGTCTCCTGCACGGGGTAGTGAGGTGTTAAACTACCCCGTGTATCGCCTCAGGGGCGCGCGCCGACACCCGCGCGCGCCTCCGCCTCGGGTCCATCGAGTAGGGGTGGCGGGGGCTTCCCCAAGTCCCTCGCCCCTGGACCCATTTATGGGGGGCGGAAAAGGGCGTTGTCCGCCCTTCTCCTGCGCCCGGTGCGCCTTCTGCGGCCGGGGAAGGGAGTCGAGATCTCCCTTTCCCGTTCCGCAGTTTCCTTCTGCGACATCACGTCCTCGCAGAAGGACACCACTGCAAACCTAACCTAACCTAACCTAACCTAACCTTTTTTTTTTTTTTTTTTTTTACGGGGGGAAATCCTCATGGACTACCTCCGCCTGGGGAAAGGCGGAGGGGCGTGCCGGACTCTTACCGGCTAAAACCACCCCAGTGTCTCCTCACACGTGCGCGTGGGGCCGCGGGAATCGGACACGGCGCTGCTCCTCCCAAGCTACACACTCGGCGAGCGTGTGTTGCGCCGTGTCCTCCCCGCAATGGACGCAGTGGTGACACCGAGCGTCCGGCTCCCTGTCTATGCGGCGCAGGTACTTGCCGAAGCAGCCATGCCCCGACAGCACCTGCGTCACCCTAAACGACAGGGAGCCGTGCCTTCTCCCGAGCCAGTCGTCGAGTACTGGCCGGATCGCCTCGACGGTAGCGAGGCCGGCGGTAGGGCGCAGAAGCCTTTGCCGCCATTCCGCCACCAAGACCTGACGGAGCTCCTCTCGGCGCAGCGCGATCTGCCGCTGCACCGGCCTCGAGCCCCGTGCCCGCTCTTCCTCGCGCCATCGATATAATGACGCGAGTACTTTCGCCTCTAGGTCCCAGGGCGGGGATCCGGCCAGGACGCAAGCCGCCTCGTAGGAAATCGTGCGATACCCGCGGACGACTCTGACGGCCATCGCCCTCTGCGGTTTACGCAGAATGACGAGAGTGCTGGCCGTCATGTCCATCGCCCACACAGGGGCCCCATACAGGGCCATGGACCGCACGATTCCCACGTACAACCGCCTACAGGCGGCGCTCGGGCCCCCCAAGTTGGGAAGCAACGTTGATAGCGCGCCCGCTGCACCCATCAGCTAGGGCGCCAGCCGCCGGAAACCTAACCTAACCTAACCTTTTTTTTTTTTTTTTACATGGGGAAATGCCTACGCATACCCGCCTCGCGGGGGCAAGGACGGGTTATGTCGGACTCGCACCGACTAAAACCCCATGGTGTTCCACCCTCGTCGCAAGTGGGGTCCGAATTCCCATCGGCTGTCGAGCACCAATCCCAGATACTTCATGGTGGACTCGACAGCTATCCGGGCCCCGCTGACCACGATGTGTGAACCCGGCGGCGGCGCGCGTCGAGGGCCATGGAACACCATGGCCTCCGACTTATTTAGGGCCATCTCCAGGCCCAGGCGCCGGATGCGGTTCACCACTTGTGACACCGCAGCCGTGGCAACCAACGCTGCTTCCCTGTGTGAACTCCCCCGGGCAGTGACGAGCGTGTCGTCCGCATAACACGTCAAGTCGGCGCCCGACGGGAGTTCACCTCTCAGCACCCAGTCGTAGCCGATGTTCCACAGGAGCGGTCCCAAGACCGATCCCTGCGGAACACCGCACGACATGACGCGCCGACCAGCGCCGTCACGTCCCCAATAGGTAACGCATCTCTCCTCAAGGTAAGCCCCTATTGTGCGGCGGAGGTAGGGAGGCACGCGATGGTAATTCAGCGCCTCCCGAATACAACTCCAGGGTAGGGTGTTGAAGGCGTTGGAGATGTCTAAGGACACCGCCAGCACCACCCCACCCCGGGATACTGTCTCCTCCGCCAGGGCCCTCACGCGCGTAATAGCGTCTATGGTGGAGCGCCCGCGACGAAAACCAAACTGGTTCTCGTCCAGGTCCGGCCCCTCTCTGCACAAGTGGCTGACGAGGCGATCTGCGATGATGCGCTCAAGAAGTTTGCCCGCCTCGTCGAGCAGCACTATGGGCCGGTACGCGGACGGTGAGTCCGCGGGGCGCCCCTCCTTCCTGAGCAGGACCAGCCTCCCCTCCTTCCACACACTGGGAAACTGACCCTGCTCGAGACATGCCGTGAAGAGCCCTTTCAGCTGGGGCTCTAGCTCCTTCAGAGCCAGGACGAGAGCTCGACCAGGAACTCCGTCGGGTCCGGGCGCTGTGTTCTTAGCCCGGAGTCGCGACACGGCCGCTCTCGTCTCTGTTTGCGTCACCTCGGGGACGTCGGTGCTCTCCTCTTCTGGAGAGTCTGTGGCTGAGGGCGAAGCCATCGCCGGGGGAACGTGTCCCACTCGCTCAGGGAAGAGAGCCGATACCACCGCCTCTAGCAACTGGGGTTGCATAGTTTGTGTTAGTGGAGGCGCCCAGGGACGCAACTTGCCCCGTACCCAACGGTAGGGGCGCCCCCACGGAACCCGATCTAGGGATCCCAGCAGCTCTTCCCTGGCACGCGACTTTGAGTCGCCGATGGCCAGCCACAGAGTCTCCTTAGACGCGCGGTACACCTCATACAGCGCGTCCTCCTCGGTGGGATCCCGTCGACGCCGCCTCCGGTATCGGGTGTACCGGCGACGAGCCGCAAAGCACGCTATGCGCAATTGGGCGATCTCGGCGGTCCACCAGTACACCTGGCGCCTTGCGGACCGTTGGTGGACACGGGGCATGGACGCGTCGCAGATCTGCGTCATCGCCCCGCGAAACCATAGCGCCACCGCTTCGACGTCGACGGGGCCGTCCGTCGTCGACTCCCGAATCCAGGACTGGACTAGGGCAGCTTCTTCGAGTAGTTCCCTGTCGATGCGCTTAAGCGCCCAACGCGGGCCGTCGTTAATCGGGGTTGTTGGATGGCGGCCGCTCGCAGTCTGGGCAGAGACGTCGAACCGGATATACCGATGGGCCGACAGCGTCTCCACCTCTGCGGCGACACGCCAGTCGCGGACTCGGCTGGCGACAGAGGGGCTAGCAAACGAGACGTCCACTATCGACCCACCCCGCTGCCGCACGCACGTAAAGCGTCTCATTAGATCTGAAACGCTAATAGAATGGAACTGGAGATATACAGAGGGAGAGACCGCCAGAACAACAAAAGCCTTCCTGCCGGACGCAGAGTCAGCCCACAAAGTGGTTAAGGAAACAGCGCTGTCTCCGACGATGATTCAGGCAATGACCGGACATGGTGGGTTCTCTGAGTACCTGTACCGGTTTCGATGCAAAGATAACCCATCATGTGTCTGTGAGCCCAAAATCGAGGCGACAGTGATGCACACACTTCTGCAGTGTCCTCGGTTCGCAAAAGCAAGGTATAACTTTGAATCCGAAACAAATATAAAAGTTACGAAAGAAAACTTACATAAGCTATTGATTGAGAAAAGTACGCGAAACAGGTTTATAAAATTTTGTGAGGGTATAGTCCAGCAAGTTGTAAAAAATAACCAAAAATGATAAATTAAGTGATATAGTTTTAGAATTTTTTAACATTTAAGTATGGAGAAATATTTTCAATGTGATCGCTATTATTATCGAATATTATTAATTATTGTTATTGTTATTATTGATTATTTATTAATATAGTAATTATAATTTTAGGACTTAAGATTAAATTTAGAAATACAATCGGTGCTTCCTTGTGTTTATACTTATATATACAGAGAGAATGCACTGAATCCAAATTCAAAATTTATAGTTATAAACAAATTGTATGTTTTAAATATAGAGGTATGTATATGTAAGAGACAAATGTTGTTACATGCTTTAGATTAAGAGTAGTAGGACTCCCGAACGAAAACCCGGAGTCCTCTACACCCTCTATAAAAATTAAGGACAAAGCAAATAAAAACACGAATTCAAAGTCCATGTCAAAGCTGACAATGTCTCTGACCTCCATGTCAGAGGGAAACAGCAAAACATACAAATAAAAAAAAAAAAAAAAAAACCTAACCTAACCTAACCTAACCTTTTTTTTTTTTTTTACATGGGGAAATGCCTACGCATACCCGCCTCGCGGGGGCAAGGACGGGTTATATCGGACTCGCACCGACTAAAACCCCATGGTGTTCCACCCTCGTCGCATATTGGCAGGGCCACGGGAACGCTTTCGCACACTTCCGCGGCCCCACCTGCGCTGGCCGCCCCATGGCGGCCCCTCCTCGGGAGAGGAACACTCCTCCCCCATCTCCTTCTCAGGTAAGGTGCACCAGAACACATGGTGCGCCCTCCTCCTCGGCCTCCAATTTCTAATGCGCAACGGACGCCCCCGTGTCCGATGCGCGAAGGCCATGGGGCCAGGAAAAACTAGCACTCAGAAGCACCGGCCTTCCTGGCCCCAGCGGCGGATCTGGTCTCGGGCTCCGCCGCCAACCAAATTTCGGCCGCGGAGGGTAGGGAGAGCGGCGCCTCGCAATACCGACACTCCTCTCCCCCCGCGGCCCCACCACCACCGCATCAACGGTGCGGCCCCGTTTGAGTCGTGGAGGATAGGGCGAGTGGCGCATCGCCATACCAACACTCCTCTTCCTCCGCGACTCCACCTCGGCTGCAGCGGTAGAGGATGCGGACTCCCCTCTCACCGCAGCCCCCCGACACACATCCGAAGTAGGCTTCCCAAGCCCACTCGGAGTGGCCACCTCGGGCCGGCCCTACACCTCGGGCCAGCCAAGGGGTTCCTCTTTGTTCACCGCGGTTGACCAAGCCACGGCTACTAAGCCCCCCCGCCACGACAAGGCGGGAACCCGTTCGGGGGGGAACCTAACCTAACCTTTTTTTTTTTTTTTTTTTTTACCGCGGGAAATCCTCATGGACTACCACCGCCTGGGGAAAGGCGGAGGGGCGTGCCGGACTCTTACCGGCTAAAACCACCCCGGTGTCTCCTCACACGTGCGCGTGGGGCCGCGGGAATCCAAATTCTTCCGCAGCCCCACATTAGTGCTGGCCCGGTCCGTCCAGGCCTCGTCTCCTGCACGGGGTAGTGAGGTTAGCCACGGCCGAAATGATTGCTGAGGCGACCTGGAAAAAGATATCGTTCGCTCTGGTCCAGGAGCCCTACATAGGTCGTATTGGGGAGATGAAGTACTACCCGGGGACACGAATAATACAATGTCACAGAGAACCCAATACCGAAAAGGTGATCAAGGCAGCCATTGTATTGTTCGACGACGCCATTAACATAACCCAGTGTCCCGGTCTTACAACGAAAAACATAGCAGTCGCCAAGCTGAGGACAGGGACCTGGGAGATGGGAGTGGTGTCTGTCTACCTGGAGTGCGACAAGCCAATAGACCAATACCTGGACACGATTGAGAAGGCCGTGGAGGCTCTGGGGACTTTGAACGTGATATTAGGTGGAGATGTAAACTCATGGAATAGCTGGTGGGGAAGCCGGGAAACGGATAGTAGAGGAATGGAGGTGGCTGCCAAGCTCGACGAACTGGGGCTGCATATACTCAACAGGGGAACTGATCCCACTTTTGATACCATCAGGGGTGGGAAAAGATTCTCCAGTTGTGTTGACATAACTACCTGTTCGACGAGCCTACTTGGGAGGGTAGAAAACTGGAGACTATCTGAAGATATAACCAGTTCGGATCACAGGGCAATCTTATTTGACATAAACTTAGAAAAATCAGTAGGTACAGATGTAAACAGAACAACTAGAAAATATAACACAAAGAAGGCAAACTGGAGCGAGTTTCGTGAGAAACTCCTCCAGCTTTGGAGCAGTAAATTAATAAACAAAATAGAAATAGATAAAATAGACACCAGAGAAGAACTTGAAATAAAAATAGAAGAAGTCACAGTAACAATAATAGAGACATGTGAAAAATACATACCCAAATTAAAAAACAAACAACGTATGGGATTGCCCTGGTGGACTGAAGAACTAACGCAACACAAGAAGAAAGTCTCCAGACTAAAACGTCGAATATCATACGCAGCTCCAATTCGTCGAGAGTGGGTTGTGGAGCAGTACCTCAACGCAAAAGAAGAGTACCAGCGGGAAGTCAAAAGGGCACAAACTTCCAGCTGGAAGGACTTCTGTAGTAGACAGGAGCGAGAGTCAATGTGGGACGGAATTTATAGAGTAATAGGCCGTACAAAACAAAGGCAGGAAGATCTTCCCCTTGCCCTAAACGGAAAAACAATGGGAAACGAAGAGTCAGCAAAGATTCTGGCTGAGACTTTCTATCCGGAAGATAACACTAAGGATGATAATGCAGAACACAGACAGACAAGAGAGTTAGCGAGAGTAGTAAATGAAGGGTCACATGATGATTCATGTGACCCACCTTTTACGATGGAAGAGCTAGAGTGGTCTGTGTCTAGTTTCAACCCCAAAAAGGCACCAGGATACGATGGTCTCACGGCTGACATCTGTGAAGTAGCAATTACTCTGGATCCAACAATGTTTTTGGCGCTGGCCAATAAGTGTCTCAGTCTGGCATACTTCCCCAAAAAATGGAAAGAGGCAGTAGTAGTGGTGCTGCGGAAGCCGGGGAAAGTAGACTACACACATCCCAAGTCTTATAGACCGATTGGACTGCTTCCTGTCCTGGGAAAATTTTTGAAAAGATGCTAGTTCGAAGGGTTAAATGGCACATTGTACCCAAAATCAGCCTGAAACAATATGGTTTCATGCCACAGCGCAGTACCGAGGACTCCCTCTATGACATGATACGGATCATAAAAGATGAGCTAAAAAGGAAAAAGCTGATCATATTAGTATCTTTGGACATAGAGGGAGCCTTCGATAACGCATGGTGGCCGGCAATAAAATGCAGACTAGCAGAGACGGGGTGTCCGATAAATTTAAGGCGCCTCATAGATAGTTACCTGGAAGATAGAACAGTCTGCATCAGGTACACGGGAGCGGAATGGGCCAAAAAGACTACAAAGGGATGTGTGCAAGGTTCTATAGGGGGCCTTTATTCTGGAATTTGCTCCTTGACCCACTATTAAAGGAGTTAAACGGCAAAGGGGAATATTGCCAGGCTTTCGCAGACGATGTGGTCCTGATTTTCTCCGGGGACAGGGCATCGGAAGTGCAGGATAGAGCCAATGCAGCCCTCGAACGTGTTCAGAAGTGGGGAGTCAAAAACAAGCTTAAATTTGCGCCGCAAAAAACGAAAGCCATGGTCATTACGAATAAGATAAAGTATGACTCACCACTTCTGAAAATTGGCGGGGAAGATATTGCATTGTCCAAGGAAATGAAAATACTCGGACTTACGGTGGATGACAGGTTGTCCTTCAACACACATGTGAGGAATGTGTGTAGTAAGGTACAAAACCTATATTGCCAGCTATCGAGATCCGCTAAGATCAATTGGGGCCTTAACCCTGAGATTATCAGGACCATTTACGTTGCGGTGACGGAGCCAATTATTTTGTATGCGGCTAGTGTATGGGCACCGGCAACATACAAGCTAAAAATCAAAAAGCAGCTCGACATGGTACAACGGGGGTTCGTTCAGAAAATTATAAAATCTTATAGAACCGTATCACTACACTCGGACCTGCTGCTCGCTGGGCTGCTTCCCCTGGACCTAAGAGTTCGGGAAGCAGCCTTGCTTTATGAAATAAGGAAAGGCTTCTCCCAGCGAGTGGTAGGGGATCGAGATGTGGAGAGAAAAGTAGAATACTGTAAAACACCTCACCCCGCGAATCAGGATGGGCTGCAATTTACATGCCTGGAGGACTGTGCACAAGTTGAACAACATGATAATAAAAGTCTAAAAATTTACACGGATGGCAGCAAGATCGAGGGGAAAGTCGGCGCTGCGTTATCTATATGGAATGACGCAGCGGAGCCTAGTACCCGAAAATTAAAGTTGGAAAACTTCTGCACAGTCTACCAGGCGGAGTTGCTGGCCATATTTGAGGCTACAAACCACGCACTTAAGGATCAGGCCAAGAGTTGCAATATTTATAGCGACGCAAGATCTGCTCTCCAGAAAGTTGTCCAGACCTTTTCTCTCCATCCCCTAGCGGCAAAAATAAGAAAAAATATTTCGGAAGCACAAAAACAAGGTAAGTCTATTAAATTATTTTGGATTAAGGCACACGCAGGATTGGAGGGAAACGAGAGAGCAGATCAATTAGCAAAAGAAGCCGCATTAAAAATAAAAATAAAACCGGAATATGACAAGTGCCCGGTTTCATTCGTCAAGAGACAGATCCGACAAGACTCACTTCACGAATGGAACCGACGTTACATGGAAGGCGAGACGGCCTCTGTAACAAAGACATTTTTCCCAGATAGCATAAGCGCCTATCCTATTATAAGAAAGCTAACAATAGACCCACTAATGGTACAAGTGATGACAGGACATGGCGGGTTCTCACAATATTTGCATCGGTTCAAGTATCGGGAGAGCCCGGCATGTCCCTGTGATCCAAATGAAGAAGAAACTGTATTGCACATAATAACAGTATGTCCCATGTATAATAAGGAAAGGAATAACATAGAAATGGAATTAGGAATAAAAGTAGATAAGGATAATATATGTGAAATAATAAGTAATAAGCACAATAGAAGTAGGTTTTTGAATTATTGTAAGTTAATAGCAAATAAGGTAATTAAGAGGAATAAATAAAATTAGTATTAAGGGATTTGTAAATTATATTTTAGAATATAATGTAAACAGCTCCACCAATCTAGCAAAAAAGTAGATCAAAGCAAAATGATAAATGTAGATATAAATGTATTAAGGGTGTTAGATATATGTAAAATAAGAAAAAAGAACCTAAATAAGGAAAAGTCCCTGATCTCTGTGTAATATATATAGAGGTATCAATAAGTAAAAGCTATGTTATATTGCTGTATGAAATAGATTAAGAGTAGTAGGACTCCCGAACGAAAACCCGGAGTTGTCTACATCCTCTATAATATCAAGGACAAGATATAAAATAAAACTTAGAATTCAAAGTCCGTGTCAAGTTAAAAATGTCTCTGACCTCCATGACAGAGGGAAACAGCGAAACATACAAAAAAAAAACCTAACCTAACCTAACCATTTTTTTTTTACGGGGGGAAATCCTCATGGACTACCTCCGCCTGGGGAAAGGCGGGGGGGCGTGCCGGACTCTTACCGGCTAAAACCACCCCGGTGTCTCCTCACACGTGCGCGTGGGGCCGCGGGAATCCAAATTCTTCCGCAGCCCCACACTAGTGCTGGCCCGGTCCGTCCAGGCCTCGTCTCCTGCACGGGGTAGTGAGGTGTTAAACTATCCCGTGTATCGACTCAGGGGCGCGCACCGACACCCGCGCGCGCCTCCGCCTCGGGTCCATCGAGTAGGGGTGGCGGGGGCTTCCCCAAGTCCCTCGCCCCTGGACCCATTTATGGGGGCCGGAAAAGGGCGTTGTCCGCCCTTCTCCTGCGCCCGGTGCGCCTTCTGCGGCCAGGGAAGGGAGTCGAGATCTCCCTTTCCCGTTCCGCAGTTTCCTTCTGCGACATCACGTCCTCGCAGAAGGACACCACTGCATCCCACGACTCTGCGCTACCGACCATCTTCTGCACTAAGGCCGGCAGCGACAGATCGCCTCCTACTTTATTTGTGAGGACACGGCGCTGCTCCTCCCAAGCTACACACTCGGCGAGCGTGTGTTGCGCCGTGTCCTCCCCGCAATGGACGCAGTGGTGGCACCGAGCGTCCGGCTCCCTGTCTATGCGGCGCAGGTACTTGCCGAAGCAGCCATGCCCCGACAGTACCTGCGTCACCCTAAACGACAGGGAGCCGTGCCTTCTCCAGAGCCAATCGTCGAGTACTGGCCGGATCGCCTCGACGGTAGCGAGGCCGGCGGTAGGGCGCAGAAGCCTTTGCCGCCATTCCGCCACCAAGACCTGACGGAGCTCCTCTCGGCGCAGCGCGATCTGCCGCTGCACCGGCCTCGAGCCCCGTGCCCGCTCTTCCTCGCGCCATCGATATAATGACGCGAGTACTTTCGCCTCTAGGTCCCAGGGCGGGGATCCGGCCAGGACGCAAGCCGCCTCGTAGGAAATCGTGCGATACCCGCGGACGACTCTGACGGCCATCGCCCTCTGCGGTTTACGCAGAATGGCGAGAGTGCTGGCCGTCATGTCCATCGCCCACACAGGAGACCCATACAGGGCCATGGACCGCACGATTCCCACGTACAACCGCCTACAGGCGGCGCTCGGGCCCCCCAAGTTGGGAAGCAACGTTGATAGCGCGCCCGCTGCACCCAACAGCTTGGGCGCCAGCCGCCGGAAGTGGGGTCCGAATTCCCATCGGCTGTCGAGCACCAACCCCAGATACTTCATGGTGGACTCGACAGCTATCTGGGCCCCGCTGACCACGATGTGTGAACCCGGCGGCGGCGCGCGTCGAGGGCCATGGAACACCATGGCCTCCGACTTACTTAGGGCCACCTCCAGGCCCAGGCACCGGATGCGGTTCACCACTTGTGACACCGCAGCCGTGGCAACCAACGCTGCTTCCCTGTACGAACTCCCCCGGGCAGTGACGAGCGTGTCGTCCGCATAACACGTCAACTCGGCGCCCGACGGGAGTTCACCTCTCAGCACCCAGTCATAGCCGATGTTCCACAGGAGCGGTCCCAAGACCGACCCCTGCGGAACACCGCACGACATGACGCGCCGACCAGCGCCGTCACGTCCCCAATAGGTAACGCATCTCTCCTCAAGGTAAGCCCCTATTGTGCGGCGGAGGTAGGGAGGCACGCGATGGTAATTCAGCGCCTCCCGAATGCAACTCCAGGGTAGGGTGTTGAAAGCGTTGGAGATGTCTAAGGACACCGCCAGCACCACCCCACCCCGGGATACTGTCTCATCCGCCAGGGCCCTCACGCGCGTAATAGCGTCTATGGTGGAGCGCCCGCGACGAAAACCAAACTGGTTGTCATCCAGGTCCGGCCCCTCTCTGCACAAGTGGCTGACGAGGCGATCTGCGATGATACGCTCAAAAAGTTTGCCCGCCTCGTCGAGCAGCACTATGGGCCGGAACCTAACCTAACCTAACCTAACCTTTTTTTTTTTTTACATGGGGAAATGCCTACGCATACCCGCCTCGCGGGGGCAAGAACGGGTTATGTCGGACTCGCACCGACTAAAACCCCATGGTGTTCCACCCTCGTCGCATATTGGCAGGGCCACGGGAACGCTTTCGCACACTTCCGCGGCCCCACCTGCGCTGGCCGTCCCATGGCGGCCCCTCCTCGGGAGAGGAACACTCCTCCCCCATCTCCTTCTCAGATAAGGCGCACCAGAACACATGGTGCGCCCTCCTCCTCGGCCTCCAATTTCTAATGCGCAACGGACGCCCCCGTGTCCGATGCGCATTAAGACATAGCACTAAGAAGCACCAGCCTTCCCGACCCCAGCGGCGGATCTGGTCTATGGCTCCGCCGCCAACCAAGATTCGGCTGCGGAGGGTAGGGAGAGCGGCGCCTCGCAATACCGACACTCCTCTCCCCCCGCAGCCCCACCACCACCGCATCATTCAACGGTGCGGCCCCGTCTGAGTCGCGGAGGATAGGGCGAGTGGCGCATCGCCATACCAACACTCCTCTTCCTCCGCGACTCCACCTCGGCTGCAGCGGTAGAGGGTTGCGGACTCCACTCTCACCACAGCCCCCCGACACACATCCGAAGTGGGCTTCCCAAGCCCACTCGGAGTGGCCACCTCGGGCCGGCCCTACACCTCGGGCCAGCCAAGGGGTTCCTCTTCGTTCACCGTGGTTGACCAAGCCACGGCTACTAAGCCCCCCCGCCACGACAAGGCGGGAACCCGTTCGGGGGGGAACCTAACCTAACCTAACCTAACCTTTTTTTTTTTTTTTTTTTCTTTTTTTACATGGGGAAATGCCTACGCATACCCGCCTCGCGGGGGCAAGGACGGGTTATGTCGGACTCGCACCGACTAAAACCCCATGGTGTTCCAACCTCGTCGCATATTAACGCTTTCGCACACTTCCGCGGCCCCACCTGCGCTGGCCTCCTCGGGAGAGGTCCACTCCTCCCCCATCTCCCTCTCAGGTAAGGCGCACCAGAACACATGGCGCGCCCTCCTCCTCGGCCTCCAATTTCACATGCGCAACGGACGCCCCCGTGTCCGATGCGCGAAGGCCATGGGGCCAGGAAAAACTAGAACTCAGAAGCACCAGCCTTCCTGACCCCAGCGGCGGATCTGGTCTATGGCTCCACCGCCAACCAAAATTCGGCTGCGGAGGGTAGGGAGAGCGGCGCCTCGCAATACCGACACTCCTCTCCCCCCGCAGCCCCACCACCACCGCATCACTCAACGGTGCGGCCCCGTCTGAGTCGCGGAGGATAGGGCGAGTGGCGCATCGCCATACCAGCACGCCTCCTCCTCCGCGACTCCACCTCGGCTGCAGCGATAGAGGGAGCGGACACCCCTCTCGCAGCATCCCACCGACACACATCCGAAGTGGGCTTCCCAAGCCCACTCGGAGTGGCCACCTCGGGCCGGCCCTACACCACGGGCCGGCCCTACACCACGGGCCAGCCAAGGGGTTCCTCTTTGTTCACCGTGGTTGACCAAGCCACGGCTACTAAGCCCCCCCCGCCACGACAAGGCGGGAACCCGTTCGGGGGGGGGGAACCTAACCTAACCTAACCTAACCTTTTTTTTTTTTTTTTACATGGGGAAATGCCTACGCATACCCGCCTTGCGGGGGCAAGGACGGGTTATGTCGGACTCGCACCGACTAAAACCCCATGGTGTTCCACTCTCGTCGCATATTGGCAGGGCCACGGGAACGCTTTCGCACACTTCCGCAGCCCCACCTGCGCTGGCCGCCCCATGGCGGCCCCTCCCCGGGAGAGGACCACTCCTCCCTCATCTCCCTCTCAGGTAAGGCGCACCAGAACACATGGCGCGCCCTCCTCCTCAGCCTCCAATTTCATATGCGCAACGGACGCCCCCGCGTCCGATGCGCGAAGGCCATGGGGCCAGGAAAAACTAGCACTCAGTAGCACCAGCCTTCCTGACCCCAGCGGCGGATCTGGTCTATGGCTCCGCCGCCAACCAAGATTCGGCTGCGGAGGGGAGGGAGAGCGGCGCCTCGCAATACCGGCACTCCTCTCCCCCCGCAGTCCCACCACCACCGCATCAATCAACGGTGCGGCCCCGTCTGAGTCGCGGAGTGACCAAGCCACGGCTACTAAGCCCCCCCGCCACGACAAGGCGGGAACCCGTTCGGGGGGGAACCTAACCTAACCTTTTGTTTTTTTTTTTACATGGGGAAATGCCTACGCATACCCGCCTCGCGGGGGCAAGGACGGGTTATGTCGGACTCGCACCGACTAAAACCCCATGGTGTTCCACCTTCGTCGCATATTGGCAGGGCTACGGGAACGCTTTCGCACACATCCGCGGCCCCACCTGCGCTGGCCGCCCCATGGCGGCCCCTCCTCGGGAGAGGACTACTCCTCCCCCATCTCCCTCTCAGGTAAGGCGCACCAGAACACATGGCGCGCCCTCCTCCCCGGCCTCCAATTTCATATGCGCAACAGACGCCCCCGTGTCCGATGCGCGAAGGCCATGGGGCCAGGAAAAACTAGCACTAAGAAGCACCAGCCTTCCCGACCCCAGCGGCGGATCTGGTCTATGGCTCCGCCGCCAACCAAGATTCGGCTGCGGAGGGTAGGGAGAGCGGCGCCTCGCAATACCGACACTCCTCTCCCCCCGCAGCCCCACCACCACCGCATCATTCAACGGTGCGGCCCCGTCTGAGTCGCGGAGGATAGGGCGAGTGGCGCATCGCCATACCAACACTCCTCTTCCTCCGCGACTCCACCTCGGCTGCAGCGGTAGAGGGTTGCGGACTCCCCTCTCACCACAGCCCCCGACACACATCCGAAGTGGGCTTCCCAAGCCCACTCGGAGTGGCCACCTCGGGCCGGCCCTACACCTCGGGCCAGCCAAGGGGTTCCTCTTCGTTCACCGCGGTTGACCAAGCCACAGCTACTAAGCCCCCCCGCCACGACAAGGCGGGAACCCGTTCGGGGGGGAACCTAACCTAACCTAACCTAACCCAGTTGCTCCGCAAACGTTGAGTCGAAAGCATCGTTTTTGCTTAGCTCCGTCAAAGAAAAATCAGTAAAAATAGTAAATTAAGTGCTATTTTCTCGTGTTAAGTGTCAAAAGTTGTGTTTTTACGACGTCCGTATTATGACCTAATTGGATTCACCCGGACGCTGTTATTGAAAGTGTTATTTTGGTTTTTCTGTGTTAAGCACGTGGTTTTTAGGTTATATAAACAGTTTTTTGTGAACGCTGCGCGATTAAGATCTATGACATATGTGTTTTTATATGTCACACTGTGGGGCTCATTGTCTGCTACAAGATTCAAAAAAAATTAGATTTTTTCATTGAAGTGGTGCCGAGTTATAACCATATTTAGAAAAACCACGTGTCTACTAAAATCAACACGGAAATCGTGCGGCTGGTATGCGGACTGAAATTAGAAGGAAAAGTGAGTTTTGAACTGTTATCAAGTTTCAAATTTGAAAAACATTAATTAATTCAAAAGTTATAACCAAAAGCAGTTGACAAAGTGACAACCCTAACTTTGAGGTCGTATAGCTCTTTAAAACGATCTATGACATTATCAATAGTGACCAGAATTTGAAGGAACATTTTAAGTTCTTTAAAGATTAGTAATTAGTTTATTTTTATGTTGAATAGTTTTAAAGTTATTGATTTATTTGTAAATTATACGTGTAAAACCAACCGCAAAATAAGAAAAAATAAGTTTGTAATTCTATTGGAACCGAACACATAGTGTTTTTTAGAAAAATAGCAACTTTATTCGTGTGACAGTCATAAACCTGACCTTCCTTGAGAATTTGATAAAAATCGAATAAATTTAAATCAAAATTTTAACAATTTTTTAATATATAGCTATACATAAATTATAAAAAATCATCAAAATTATAATTGACTTCTCTGAGTGAATGCACAATGGAAATTCCTTTAGTTTGAAACCAAACACGGTGTAATTGGGCCTCTTAGTTCGCATACAGTAGACAAAATTAAAATTTACGCCATCTTGGCCGCCATATTGTGGAAATTAAAACACGTATAACTCAAGAACCATACGTTGCACAGGACTGTGGTTTTGGACATACTATTAAGCGGCCAAGTGGCCATCTTTCTATTGACATTCAGACACTCTACATAGAGTCAAATTTTAATTGTGAAAACCACTCTAGAAGGCGAGATCATATTGTTCCCATTATAAAGAACCCGAACACGAGTTTTCTGCGGGAACGGAAGTTATAAAGCTCCAAACTATCGGTCGCCATCTTGGGCGGCCATCTTGAAAATCTTGCAACGTCTGTAACTTCTGAACCAATAGTCGTAGAGAGTCGTGGTTTTGGGCGCAAAGTGTGGCATCTTGAGTGCTGTCTCTTGACTTACTGACCTGTTAAACTTTTGCAATAATCTTTACGATAGAAAAAAAAATTTTTTTTCTCGATATTTTATTTTTACTTTATTTTTTACTTATTTAAATAAGGGAACATTTAAGTATGGCTTCGAAAACGAAGTTTGACAGTAATGCCAGCTCAGGTAGGTCTAAAATCACTGTGACAACGGCAGGAGTGATGTCCGCAGGAACTTCACGCAAGCGAGTCCCCTCGACCACCGGAGGAAATACTTCAGACTCACCCGTGAAGACACGCATTTCCGATGGATCCCCAGTATACACCAGCTCATCAACACCAGAAAGCTCACCAGCGAGTCTCTCAGCTAAAGCAAACCGGCTGTACCAAGAGGCCAAAAATCAAATGGAACAGTCGGGCAATATAAGGACATCAATAAAGGAGACAGTGCTTAGCAATTTAGCGGGGATGTATGAGATTATTCTCCGATTGAGTGAGTCGAGACAGACACTCCATGCTCAACTTGAAAAAGCCCGAGCAGAAAGCACGGCGACATTATTAAAGCGCGAGAGGGAACATGCGGAGCAACTAGCAAAAGCGCATAAATTAAATACAAATACCTCAACTGAAGCGCCACCACAAGTCGAACTTATGAAGGAGCTCATAGAAAATCTACAGGATCATGCAAAGTCAGTAGCAGATTGTAAAATACATACAATAGCACTCACTGAACATCTTAAACTAACTCCTCAGAACAACAATATGGTACGATCATATGCACAAGCAGCAGCAATACCTAAAATGCCTCAACAGGTGCATTCGGTAGTAGTATCATCGGGCGAAGTAAAAGATACTAGTGGTGAGGTTATAAATAAAATAAGATCAGCAGTAAACGCAAAAAGTGAGGGCATACAGATAGAAAGGCTACGCAAAGCTAGAGATCAAAAGGTTATTGTTGGGTGCAAATCAAAAGAAGAGCTAGCGAAGGTAACAGAGAAAATTAAAAATTCGGGTGGAGGCCTGCACGTTGAGGAGGTAAAAAATAAAGACCGACTCATTATTCTAAAGGACGTACTAGCGTACAACTCAGATGAGGATATTATAGTCGCACTTAAGAATCAAAATAACCACTTAATAGGTGACGTTAAACCCGAAGACCAGAGACTCGTCATAAAATATCGACGAAAGACAAGGAATCCCCATGCGAACCACATCATCATGCAGGTCTCACCTCAGGTATGGCAGCGACTGACAGTGGCAGAACGGATACATATCGACCTACAGCGCGTCCGTGTGTCGGACCAGACACCGTTAGTTCAATGCTCCCGCTGCCTCGGCTATGGTCATGGCCGCAAATTCTGCAAAGAAACAGTTGACATCTGCAGCCACTGTGGTGGCCCGCACATGAGAGCGGAATGTGCGGAATGGATTGCAGGAAACGCACCATCATGCCGAAATTGCTTCCACGCTAAATTGGAAAGAAACGATCACAACGCCTTTGACTCAGAGTGCCCTATTAAAAAAAGGTGGGAGATCCTGGCTCGATCGACGGTGGCGTATTGCTGAAGACGACATGGACGCCAAAAGCACTGCAAGGGATGCACAGAACCCCCAAACATATCAAACGTATAAAGTCATACAGGCTAACTTACAGAAGAAGAAGTTGGCAACAATGGAGCTAATAATAGAAGCTGCTAAGGAAAAGATTGCCTTCGGTTTGGTTCAGGAACCGTATATAGGAGCCCAGGGCGAACTCAAAAGACATGCTGGAACTCGTGTAGTTCAGCGGAATCGGAACAGGACAAAGCCTATAAAGGCAGCCATAGTGGTATTTGACGACAATGTAGAGATTATCGAAACCCCTACATTGACTACAGAAAATATAGCCGTAGCTATTTTAACAACAAACGAGTGGACCCTGGGTGTTATATCAATTTACTTAGAGGACTACTTTTTTTTTTTTATAGGAGAGGGGGCAAACGAGCATGCGGCTCACCTGATGGTAAGTGACTACCGCCGCCCATGAACAACCGCAATACCAGGGGAATTGCAGATGCGTTGCCGGCCTTTTAAAAAGGAGTAGGCTCTTTTCTTGAAGGTCCCTAAGTCGTATCGGTCCGGAAAAATCGCTGGTGGTAAACTATTCCACAAGGAAGTTGTGCGAGGAAGAAAACATCTTCTAAATCGCACAGTGGTGGACCGCCAATCATCCAGATGGTGTGGTTGGTATCGGGAGTTCTGCCGCGATGTGCGTTCGTGAAATTTGGCGGCTGGGATTAATCCGAACAATTCCTCAGAGCACTCCCCATGGTAAATGCGAAAGAAAATGCTAAGAGATGCAACATCTCTTCGCAGTGCCAATGAGTCGAGCCGATCGGAAAGAACTTGGTCGTCGACGATTCGAGCCGCTCTGCGCTGGATGCGGTCAAGTGGAAGAAGCTGGCACTGGGGAGCCCCAGCCCAGAGATGGGAACAGTATTCCATGTGAGGCCGAACCTGCGCCTTGTAAAGTTGCAGGCGTTGAGCCGGCATGAAATACTGTCCCGCTCTGCTGAGCACGCCAAGCTTTTTAGAGGCCAATTTGGCCTTCGCTTCCAAGTGACCACGAAACTGCACGCTACTCGATATGTCGACGCCGAGGATTCCGATACTGGCTGAGGCAACAAGGGGAGTACCTTGAAACTGAGGAGATACGACAAAGGGGTTCTTTTTAGCGGTAAACGCGCAAACTTGTGTCTTCTGAGGATTAAACTGGACTAGATTTAGTCGCCCCCAATCCGAGACTTTGTCCAGCAAAGACTCGACTTCAGACACAAGTTTGTTCCGGTACTCGGTGACGTTTTCCCGAGAAATATTGGCACGACCGGTGTATAGAGCATCACCAGTGCTGTCATCTGCATAGCAATGAATGCTACCAGCTTGCAACATATCATTGATATGCAGAAGAAACAGCGTTGGTGATAGCACGCAGCCTTGTGGAACACCAGCGTTAATAGGCTTGTAGTCGGAGCATGCACCGTCTACAACGACCTTGATGCTCCGATCTGCAAGAAAGCTGGTGATCCAATTGCATAATTTCTCGGGAAGCCCATAGGAAGGGAGCTTCGAAAGAAGCGCTTTGTGCCAAACCCGATCGAAGGCCTTCGCCATGTCCAAACTAACGGCCAATGCCTCCCCCTTGGACTCTACTGCCAACGCCCATCTATGAGTTAAGTAGACCAGAAGATCACCAGCTGATCGACCCCGACGAAAACCGTACTGGCAGTCACTAATCAGCTGATGATCCACAAGGTACCGCATGAGGTGGCAGTTTACAACGGATTCCATTATTTTGGAGAACAAGGGGGTGATGGCGATAGGCCTGTAGTTGGACGGATCTGAGCGGTCGCCTTTTTTAGGGATCGGGTGGACAAAAGCTATCTTCCATGATTTCGGGACTACGCCTAGGGAGTAGGAGTACCGGAAAAGACGCGTTAGAATCGGTGCCAACTCCGGAGCACACGTCCTCAGCACAATTGGGGGGATTCCGTCAGGCCCACTCGACTTGTGGATGTCAAGGGAGAGGAGTGCTCTGCGAACCGAGCGCTGTGAGAATCGCACATCCGGCATGGAGCACTCACACCGCGGGATGGTCGGCGGTGTGTTCCCCCCGTCATCAACAGTCGAGTTGGACGCAAAAAGGGAGCCTAAAAGGTCGGCCTTCTCTTTTGCGTCGTGGGCCAGTGAGTCGTCCTCCCTGTGCAGAGATGGTAGTGATGGCTTACAGAAATTCCCTTGGACAGCCTTGGCGAGAGACCAGAATGCACGGGTTCCCGAAGGAAGGCGAACTAGTTTCTCGCCAATTCTGCCTATGTGCTCTGACTTTGCCTTGGCAATAACTCTTTTGAAGGACCTGGAGGCGAAGTTATACTTCTTTTTGAGTGTGCTGGTGTTTACATCCCGAGTCACCGAAGCCGCAGCCCAGGCTTGATAACACTCCTGCTTACTGCGTAATGCAGTCTTACAGGAGCGACCAAACCAAGGCTGAGATCTGCCTCCGATGGGTACCACAGATGATGGAATAAATAGTTCCATTCCCTGTAGCACTACATCAGTGACAGAGTCAGCAACAGCGCTGGGATCATCCGGCGAGAAGCAAACCCGCCCCCATGGGTAGGAAGCAAAGAAAGACCGCATTCCGTCCCAATCCGCCGACCTGTAATGCCAAACACGGCGGCAACCTGCAGAACGCAACCGCGAGGGGAGCGTGAGTGGCACCACACTCCGGATCAGACAATGGTCCGAAGAGCCAAGAGGGGCATCGACGGAAACCTGATATCCGTCCGGATGAGAGGTCAGCAGAAGGTCCAACAGGGAAGGTGTATGATCCTCAACATCTGGAATCCGCGTAGGCGATGTAACCAATTGTGTCAGACCATATGCCAAGGCAAAGTCATAAACAGATCTTCCCGCATGATCGGTTAAACGTGAACCGAGCCATTCGGCATGGTGGGCGTTAAAATCGCCAAGGATCACGATCTCTGCGGATGGGACCTGTTGTAGCAAGGAATCTGTAGCCATTTGGACGTGGTCGATGAGTCGGTCTGTTTCGGCATTACCGCTATGGGACCTATAGAGGCACACGTAGACGCGCGGATGGTCGTCGCTGTCTACGCGTAGCCAAAGGATGGACAGGTCCGAACCTTCAAGACTGCCGAGGCGTCGAGAACAGATGTCCTCTCTGACATACACGCAAACTCCAGCCCGAGGCACAAAGGAGTGCTCCAATTTGTACCCCGGGTAGGAGAGATACGAAGTATCAGCCGGAGAGGACACCTGCGTCTCGGTCAGAAAGAGCAAGGCCGGCTTCGCCGTCTCAAGATGGTAGTGGACGGCGTTTAGGTTCGAGTGAAGTCCCCTGATGTTGCAGAAATTCACGGATAGCGTGGCAGGGGTCGCCTTGGTCTTGTTGCTCAGTTTGCCCTGAGCAGTTATTGTGTTTAGCGGAATTTTGCCCCCCCCAGAATACGCGGGGCAGCCTGAGCACCCACGCTCAGGAGTGGAATAGCATGGTCGTGGATGCTCAGCGAGGGATTCTCCAGGGGTACTGGTACCCTCCTGGGGTAGTTTATGACGTAATTCCGCTACCATGTTGATGGGGGGGGGGGAATTGGGCATCCGGTCACCTGCACTCACCAGACGAAACGCGGAAGCAGAGCTTCCACTTCACGCCGGTATTCTGTGAGGTCGTGGTACTAACCCGGCTCGAGCCGGCCCATACGTGCAACAGCAAAAGCTGCTGCAAGGCTCTACCACCGTTAAAACTTGCCAATAGAACCTTACTTGTACACCATAAAAACTATAAAAGAAGCAATAGGAACGAACAAAATATTGCTGCGAGGTGATGGAAATGCATGGAGTACATGGTGGGGAAGTGTCTCAGAGGACTTCAGAGGAGAAGCATTATCGGGAACCCTGGAGGAACTCGACCTACAAATTCTAAATGTTGGCAATGAACCAACATTCGATACTATCAGAGGAGGGAAACACTATAAGAGTCATGTTGACATCACAGCATGTTCAACAGAACTTCTCGGTGCAGTAAGCGACTGGAGAGTGGACAAAACTATTACTAGTTCGGATCACAACGCAATTGTTTTCAATATTAAAGTCAAAATGCCAACACAGGATAGACAGAGGAATACGACGAGAATCTTTAACACAAAAAAAGCAAATTGGCATGCTTTTAGAGACGAATTAGTAAGACAGCTAAAAGTAAGAAATATAGATAAAAACGAGATAAGTAACATTACAACCAAAGAAATATTAGAATTGACAATATTAAAGTACATAGACAGTATAAGAAAGACATGTGAGAAGACAATACCGTTAATTAAACATAAAATGAAACCAAAAATCACATGGTGGAACAAAGAACTAGAAATACTAAAAAGAGAAATGAACAAAAAAAGAGAAGGATACAATGCGCTGCACCGAGTCGCAGAGGATGGGTAGTAAGCAAGTTCCTAGAAGCAAAAGCAAAATACGAAGAAGAAGCGAAGAAAGCCCAAACAGAGAGTTGGAAAAACTTTTGTATAAAACAAGACCGGGAAAGTATGTGGGACAGTATCTATAGGGTTATAGCTAAAACTTCGAAAAAATATGAAGACCAACCACTTGTGAGGAATGAAATAGACATGAGCGCGGAAGAGTCAGTAAAGTGGCTTGCGGATACATTCTTCCCCGAAGATAGGGAAGAAGAAGATAATGCAGATCATCAGCAAACGAGAAGATCCGCAAACAAAGAAGAACTCCCAGAAACCTATGAGATAGACCCACCATTCACAATAGCGGAGTTAAACTACGTAGTAAACAGCTTAAACCCTAAGAAAGCGCCTGGCCCAGATGGCTTTACTGCAGACATCTGCTCAGTGGCAATATCCCAGGACCCTGATATCTTTTTAAATATAGTTAACAAATGCCTCCACCTGTCACACTTCTCCGTACCATGGAAGGAAGCAAGGGTAATAGTTCTGAGGAAACCAGGAAAGGACGACTATTCGACCCCAAAGTCCTACAGACCAATCGGACTATTGTCAATATTGGGCAAAGTGCTCGAAAAAATGTTGATAAGGAGAATTAGGTGGCACCTTTTACCTAAATCCAACCCCAGACAATACGGTTTCATCCCACAGCGCAGTACCGAGGACTCCTTGTATGACTTACTTCAACATATAAAACACAATTTAAAGAAGAAACTTATAAACGTCGTAGTATCGCTTGATATAGAAGGAGCGTTTGATAGCGCCTGGTAGCCGGCAATTCGTTGTCGGCTAGCAGAGAAATGCTGTCCGCTAAATCTACGAAATATCGTAGAAAGTTATTTAGAAGATAGATTGGTTTGTGTGGCGTATGCAGGAGCTGAACACACCAAAAATATGTCGAAAGGATGCGTCCAGGGCTCAATCGGGGGGCCCACATTTTGGAATCTGTTATTGGATCCCCTGTTGGATGGTCTGGAGAGGAGGGGGGTATACTGTCAAGCATTTGCTGACGATATTGTCCTGATATTCTCCGGAGAAACAGCCTCAATAATTCAGGAACAAGCCAACAATACCCTGGCATATGTGCATGAGTGGGGAGTCAGAAACAAACTTCGATTTGCGCCTCACAAGACAAACGCAATGGTTATAACCAAGAAACTCAAATATGATACTCCACATATGCATATGGGAGGAACTGACATAAGACTAGTAGAAGAACAGAAAATACTTGGACTTACTATCGACAGGAAGCTAACCTTCCACAAGCACGTACTCACAATATGTCGGAAAGCTGCCAACATATACAAACAACTCTCAAGAGCAGCCAAAATTGAGTGGGGCCTGAACCCGGCGATTATCAGGACAATATACGTAGCTGTAATAGAACCAATAATCCTGTACGCGGCTAGTGCGTGGGCTACAGCAGCAGAAAAAATCAACATCCAGAAGCAGTTAAATGTGATTCAGAGAGGATTCGCACAAAAAATGTGCAAAACCTATCGGACAGTCTCCCTAAATGCAGCACTGATCCTAGCAAGATTGCTTCCTCTAGATCTTCGGGTTCAAGAAGCAGCCTCTCTTTATGAAGCAAAGAAAGGTAAACCTCAGGAAAAAATTGGCTATAGGGAGATTGAAGGTAGAATCTCATTCCTAAAGGCAGAACATCCGGCAAGGGAAGTGGAGATATCATTTGAATACCTGGAAGATATGGAGCCCGAAACTTTAAAGAATCTTAACATCAAAGGAGAGCAAATTTATACAGACGGAAGCAAAATTGACGGTAAAGTCGGAGCAGCATTATCCTGTTGGAATAATGACGTTGAGACTAAAACCAAAAAGTTTAAGTTGGAACCGTTCTGTACGGTCTTTCAGGCTGAATTATTTGCTATCTACCAGGCAACGAAAATTGCATTGCAACATAACACGACCACAACCAACGTATTCAGTGATTCACGGTCAGCCCTAGAACTTATTCGAAATCGTGACTCATATCACCCCCTAGTATGGCTATAAAGGAAAATGTAAACTCCATTAAAGAAAAGGACAATACCATCCGCCTGTTCTGGATCAGGGCACATGTGGGGGTGATAGGCAACGAGCGAGCCGACCAGTTAGCCAAGGAAGCTGCTTTATATAAAAAAACTGCTTCTGACTATGACAAATGTCCCATTTCATATATTAAGCAACAGATCCGGTTGGACAGCGTAGAAAAATGGAACAAACGTTATACATTAGGCAACACCGGCGCGGTAACAAAGATATTTTTACCAGATGCAGACCGTGCGTACAGATTATTGCAAAAGTTAGACCTCAGCCCTATAATAGTTCAGGTAATTACTGGTCATGGTGGGTTTGCAAGCTACCTCAACCGTTTTAAGTGTAAAGACTCTCCAGAATGTATTTGTGACTCTGAAAAAGAAGAAACTGTGGAACATTTATTATTAGAGTGCCCTAAAAACATTGAAAAAAGATTGAAATTAGAAATAATTACGAATATTAAACTCAAAGTAGAAAATATATGTGTATTATTAGAATGTAAAAGGCATAGAAATAAGTTCATAGAATATTGTATAGATATAGCAAAAGAAGCGATAAATAGAAATAAGACTAGGTAATAAGTATTTCGATAATATATACTGTGTTATATATTCAGAATATACTAACATAAAAAAAGATGTTTAAAATAAAGATAAATATAGTGTGAAAGAAATGTTAAACTAAAATGAAATTTAAATAAGAAAAATTGTAGCACATACACTCTAAAATAAAAAACTAATCATACAAGAATCACCCACACACATAAAAAAAAATAAAAAACACAAACACAGGAAACTGTAAGAACACTTACGATTTTCCCCACCATCCAACAGAGCAAGGGCTGGAAAAAAAAAGTCGTCGAAGCCCGTACATAGTTGAGGAAAGTCTCCGACCTGTGTTGGAGGACACCTTAGCGGTGAACACATTAAAAAAAAAAAAAACCTAACCTAACCTCCTAAACTAAAAATAAAAGAAAAAACATGCTTACCATGGTGGAGTAGAGAACTGGAAGAACTGAAGAAGGCGATGATAACGAAACGTAGAAGGATCCGATGCGCTGCATGGCATAGAAGAAAACACGTAGTACAGCAATACCTGGAAGCAAAAATGAAATATGAAATAGAGGCAATTAGTGCACAAACAAATAGTTGGAAGGAGTACTGTACAAATCAGGATAGGGAAAGTTTCTGGGATAAAATTTATAGAGTGATTAGAAAAACAACAAAAAGGCAACAAGATCAGCTATTAGTGAATGATGGAAAGGCTTTATGTCCTGACGAATCAGCGGCTTGGTTAGCAGATAGTTTTTTCCCAGTAGATGACTTTACTACCGATAATGCTGAACAAAAGGAAACGAGAGAAAAAGCTGAAAAAATACACCAATACCTACCGAATGACACCCAGGATCCACCATTTACTGAAGCTGAACTAAGAAACGTTATGGGAAGTTTTAGCATGAAGAAGGCACCTGGACCTGATGGTTTTACAATGGATATTTGTACTGCAGCAATAGGAACAAATGAAGAACGTTTTTTGTCAATTGTCAACAAATGTTTGCAGCTCATTCACTACCCAACACCATGGAAGGCAGCCGTTGTAATAGTTCTCAAAAACCCAGTAAAAGCGACTATACCCACCCCAAGGCCTATAGACCTATTGGATTACTTTCAATATTAGGTAAAATATTAGAAAAACTGATAGTTAAGAGAATACGATGGCACATTTTGCTGAAAAGTAATCCAAGACAATATGGGTTTGTGCCTCAGCGAAGTACGGAAGACTCCCTGTATGATCTGCTACAGCACATAAGAGTAAATCTCAAAGACAAAAAGATAAACTTAATAATATCTCTAGACATACAGGGAGCTTTCGACAATGCTTGGTGGCCTGCCATAAAATGCCAGCTATTAGAGAAAAAGTGTCCCCAAAACCTCCGGGAAATCGTTAATAGTTACTTCGAAAACCGCAAAATAAAGTTACGATACGCAGATAAAGAAATCGATAAATCTACATCAAAAGGATGCATGCAGGGATCAATTGCAGGGCCCACGTTTTGGAACCAGCTACTGGACCCTTTGTTGGACTTGATGGACAGTGAAGAAGTTTACTGTCAAGCCTTTGCCGATGATGTCGTCCTGGTGTTCTCTGGACAAAAAATCCCCAAAATTGAAGAAAAAGCAAATAGAACACTCGCCCTTGGGCATGATTGGGGTGTGCGAAACAAACTTGGTTTTGCTGCACATAAAACCAATGCAATAATAATCACCAAAAAACTTAAATACGACACACCTCAACTCCACATGGGAGGAACAAATATAAAAATTGTAGACGAAATTAAATTATTAGGCCTTATAATAGACAAAAAATTAACCTTCCATAGTCATGTTGTACATATATGTCGAAAGGTTACAAGTATTTATAAACATTTAGTTAAGACAGCAAAAATTTCTTGGGGATTGAGTTCGGAGATCATCAGGACGATATATGTTTCAGTCGTCGAGCCGATCGTGCTCTATGCAGAATAACTATACAAAAACATCTTAACACCCTGCAGAGGGGCTTCGCACAAAAAATTTGCAAAGCTTACAGGACCGTATCGCTGAATTCGGCACTCATATTAACGGGACTGTTACCTCTGGATATCCGCTTGCGGGAAGCTGCAAGGCTGTATGAAGCAAAGCGCGGGAAACCGCAGGAGGATATCCTGGGGGACAGAAAAGTTGAATTAAAGGAACTTTTTATTGAAGCCGACCATCCAGCTAAAGAAGAGGAAATAACTTTTAGCACAATAGAAGGTAAACAACCGGAAGAGATGAAAGCAACAAAAGAACAGCTAGAGGCGGTACAGATATACACTGATGGGAGTAAAATTGACGGGAAGGTAGGGGCAGCGTTATCTGTGTGGAAGGACAACACTGAAATTTTAAGTAAAAAATTTAAGCTGGAGTCCTTCTGCACAGTCTACCAAGCCGAACTTTACGCACTGTACCAAGCCACAGAACTTATGATGAAACATAAGGACAGTGTCTTCAATATCTACAGCGACTCCCAATCAGGACTGTACTCATTGAAATCCCCAGACAACTTCCACCCATTAGTCCGCGCCACTAGGAAAAATTTAAAGACTATAAAAGATAATAATAAAGCGGTAAAGTTATTTTGGATTAGGGCTCATGTAGGACATCAAGGAAATGAAAGAGCAGATCACCTGGCAAAAGAAGCGGCACTATACAAAAAAACAGCATCCCAATATGACAGATGCCCCATATCGTTCATAAAACGAACGATAAGGGAAAGATCAGTGCAGGAATGGAACCAGCGTATGTATCGCTGTGAAACAGCTACGACTACCAAAATGTTCCTCAAAAATGCCGAAACAGCATACAAATTAATTAGGAAAATTAGACCATCGCCTGAACTAGTGCAAATACTAACTGGACACGGTGCCTTTGCAGGGTACTTAAATCGCTTCAAGTGTAGGACAAGCGCTGGATGTGCTTGTGATCCAGAGGTAGAAGAAACTGTGATGCACTTGCTCGTAGACTGCCCAGTGTACAGCAGTAAAAGGATTGACCTAGAACAGAAAAAAAATGTAAAGATTACACAAACAAATATTTCGGATATTTTAACAAGAAAAACTGAAAGAAAAGATTTTATTAAATTCTGCGAATATATAGTAAGAAAGGTGAAAATAAAAAATAAAACCTAGGTAAATAATAAAGATATTAAAAAAAATATATATATAGAAGTAAGAAAAATGGATAGAATATATTACTACGTAATATATCATCTACGCATACAAAATTCTGTATAAGATAAGACAAATGCAAGACATCAGATAAAAATAGTTTGGAGTGTAAATGCCATGAAACAGTAATAATTACAATGAAACAACGCAGTAACGTTATTAGTAATCACTATATAAACAAAGAAATAACATCATATATTGACATAAAAATAAATAGTACGATAGAAAAGGATACCAGTACAGAGATTATCATAGAATAATAAAATAATTAGATAGTTAAAGCAAATAAAAAAAAATAGTGTGAAATAAACAATTGACCTACATCATGACTAACATGAACATGACAAAAAAGTTATGGACAAGTCCAACACAGAGATTAAAACAAGATATACAAAGGCTCTGACCACCACATCAGAGGACCATAAGAAAAAAAAAAAACCTAACCTAACCTTTTTTTTTTTACATGGGGAAATGCCTACGCATACCCGCCTCGCGGGGGCAAGGACGGGTTATGTCGGACTCGCACCGACTAAAACCCCATGGTGTTCCAACCTCGTCGCATATTGGCAGGGCCACGGGAACGCTTTCGCACACATCCGCGGCCCCACCTGCGCTGGCCGCCCCATGGCGGTCCCTCCTCGGGAGAGGACTACTCCTCCCCCATCTCCCTCTCAGTTAAGGCGCACCAGAACACATGGCGCGCCCTCCTCCTCGGCCTCCAATTTCACATGCGCAACGGACGCCCCCGTGTCCGATGCGCGAAGGCCATGGGGCCAGGATAAACTAGCACTCAGAAGCACCAGCCTTCCTGACCCCAGCGGCGGATCTGGTCTATGGCTCCGCCGCCAACCAAGATTCGGCTGCGGAGGGTAGGGAGAGCGGCGCCTCGCAATACCGACACTCCTCTCCCCCCGCAGCCCCACCACCACCGCATCATTTAACGGTGCGGCCCCGTCTGAGACGCGGAGGATAGGGCGAGTGGCGCATCGCCATACCAGCACGCCTCCTCCTCCGCGACTCCACCTCGGCTGCAGCGGTAGAGGGAGCGGACACCCCTCTCACCGCAGCCCACCGACACACATCCGAAGTGGGCTTCCCAAGCCCACTCGGAGCGGCCACCTCGGGCCGGCCCTACACCACGGGCCAACCCAGGGGTTCCTCTTAGTTCACCGCGGGTGACCAAGCCACGGCTACTAAGCCCCCCCGCCACGACAAGGCAGGAACCCGTTCGGGGGGGAACCTAACCTTTTTTTTTTTTACATGGGGAAATGCCTACGCATACCCGCGCCTCGCGGGGGCAAGGACGGGTTATGTCGGACTCGCACCGACTAAAACCCCATGGTGTTCCAACCTCGTCGCATATTGGCAGGGCCACGGGAACGCTTTCGCACACTTCCGCGGCCCCACCTGCGCTGGCCACCCCATGGCGGCCCCTCCTCGGGAGAGGACCACTCCTCCCCCATCTCTCTCTCAGGTAAGGCGCACCAGAAACATGGCGCGCTCTCCTCCTCGGCCTCCAATTTCACATGCGCAACGGACACCCCCGTGTCCGATGCGCGAAGGCCATGGGGCCAGGATAAACTAGCACTCAGAAGCACCAGCCTTCCTGACCCCAGCGGCGGATCTGGTCTATGGCTCCGCCGCCAACCAAGATTCGGCTGCGGAGGGTAGGGAGAGCGGCGCCTCGCAATACCGACACTCCTCTCCCCCCGCAGCCCCACCACCACCGCATCATTTAACGGTGCGGCCCCGTCTGAGTCGCGGAGGATAGGGCGAGTGGCGCATCGCCATACCAGCACGCCTCCTCCTCCGCGACACCACCTCGGCTGCAGCGGTAGAGGGAGCGGACACCCCTCTCACCGCAGCCCACCGACACACATCCGAAGTGGGCTTCCCAAGCCCACTCGGAGCGGCCACCTCGGGCCGGCCCTACACCACGGGCCAACCCAGGGGTTCCTCTTAGTTCACCGCGGGTGACCAAGCCACGGCTACTAAGCCCCCCCGCCACGACAAGGCAGGAACCCGTTCGGGGGGGAACCTAACCTTTTTTTTTTTTACATGGGGAAATGCCTACGCATACCCGCGCCTCGCGGGGGCAAGGACGGGTTATGTCGGACTCGCACCGACTAAAACCCCATGGTGTTCCAACCTCGTCGCATATTGGCAGGGCCACGGGAACGCTTTCGCACACTTCCGCGGCCCCACCTGCGCTGGCCACCCCATGGCGGCCCCTCCTCGGGAGAGGACCACTCCTCCCCCATCTCTCTCTCAGGTAAGGCGCACCAGAAACATGGCGCGCCCTCCTCCTCGGCCTCCAATTTCACATGCGCAACGGACGCCCCCGTGTCCGATGCGCGAAGGCCATGGGGCCAGGATAAACTAGCACTCAGAAGCACCAGCCTTCCTGACCCCAGCGGCGGATCTGGTCTATGGCTCCGCCGCCAACCAAGATTCGGCTGCGGAGGGTAGGGAGAGCGGCGCCTCGCAATACCGACACTCCTCTCCCCCCGCAGCCCCACCACCACCGCATCATTTAACGGTGCGGCCCCGTCTGAGTCGCGGAGGATAGGGCGAGTGGCGCATCGCCATACCAGCACGCCTCCTCCTCCGCGACTCCACCTCGGCTGCAGCGGTAGAGGGAGCGGACACCCCTCTCACCGCAGCCCACCGACACACATCCGAAGTGGGCTTCCCAAGCCCACTCGGAGCGGCTACCTCGGGCCGGCCCTACACCACGGGCCAACCCAGGGGTTCCTCTTAGTTCACCGCGGGTGACCAAGCCACGGCTACTAAGCCCCCCCGCCACGACAAGGCAGGAACCCGTTCGGGGGGGAAACTAACCTTTTTTTTTTTACATGGGGAAATGCCTACGCATACCCGCGCCTCGCGGGGGCAAGGACGGGTTATGTCGGACTCGCACCGACTAAAACCCCATGGTGTTCCAACCTCGTCGCATATTGGCAGGGCCACGGGAACGCTTTCGCACACTTCCGCGGCCCCACCTGCGCTGGCCACCCCATGGCGGCCCCTCCTCGGGAGAGGACCACTCCTCCCCCATCTCCCTCTCAGGTAAGGCGCACCAGAACACATAGCGCGCCCTCCTCCTCGGCCTCCAATTTCACATGCGCAACGGACGCCCCCGTGTCCGATGCGCGAAGGCCATGGGGCCAGGAAAAACTAGCACTCAGAAGCACCAGCCTTCCTGACCCCAGCGGCGGATCTGGTCTATGGCTCCGCCGCCAACCAAGATTCGGCTGCGGAGGGTAGGGAGAGCGGCGCCTCGCAATACCGACACTCCTCTTCCCCCGCAGCCCCACCACCACCGCATCACTCAACGGTGCGGCCCCGTCTGAGTCGCGGAGGATAGGGCGAGTGGCGCATCGCCATACCAGCACGCCTCCTCCTCCGCGACTCCACCTCGGCTGCAGCGATAGAGGGAGCGGACACCCCTCTCGCAGCATCCCACCGACACACATCTGAAGTGGGCTTCCCAAGCCCACTCGGAGTGGCCACCTCGGGCCGGCCCTACACCACGGGCCAGCCAAGGGGTTCCTCTTTGTTCACCGTGGTTGACCAAGCCACGGCTACTAAGCCCCCCCGCCACGACAAGGCGGGAACCCGTTCGGGGGGGGGGGAACCTAACCTAACCTTCTTTTTTTTTTTTTTCGTGGGGAAATCCTCATGGATACCTCCGGCTGCGGGGGCAACCGGAAGGTTATGCCGGACTCCTACCGGCTAAAACCCCACGGTGCCTCCTCGCACGTGCACGCGGGGCCGTGGGAATCCAAATTCTTCCGCAGCCCCACACTAGTGCTGGCCCGGTCTGTCCGGGCCTCGTCTCCTGCACGGGGTAGCTAGGTGTTCAGCTACCCCCCTCCACAGCCTCCAACTCCACCTGCGTATCGGACCCTCCCGAGTCCGATACGCGAAGGCCATGGGGCCAGGAAAAACTAGCACTCAGAAGCACCGGTCTTCCCGGCCCCAGCGGCGGATCTGGTCTATGGCTCCACCGCCATCCAAGATTCGGCTGCGGAGGGTAGGGAGAGCGGCGCCTCGCAATACCGACACTCCTCTCCCCCCGCAGCCCCACCACCACCGCATCACTCAACGGTGCGGCCCCGTCTGAGTCGCGGAGGATAGGGCGAGTGGCGCATCGCCATACCAGCACGCCTCTTCCTCCGCGACTCCACCTCGGCTGCAGCGGTAGAGGGTGCGGACTCCCCTCTCACCACAGCCCCCCGACACATCCGAAGTGGGCTTCCCAAGCCCACTCGAAGTGGCCACCTCGGGCCGGCCCCACACCACGGGCCAGCCAAGGGGTTCCTCTTTGTTCACCGTGGGTGACCAAGCCACGGCTACTAAGCCCCCCCGCCACGACAAGGCGGGAACCCATTCGGGGGGGAACCTAACCTAACCTAACCTAACCTTTTTTTTTTCGTGGGGAAATCCTCATGGACACCTCCGGCTGTGGGGGCAACCGGAAGGTTATGCCGGACTCCTACCGGCTAAAACCCCACGGTGCCTCCTCGCACGTGCGCGCGGGGCCGCGGGAATCCAAATTCTTCCGCAGCCCCACACTAGTGTTGGCCCGGTCTGTCCGGGCCTCGTCTCCTGCACGGGGTAGCGAGGTGTTCAGCTACCCTCCTCCACAGCCTCAAACTCTACCTGCGTATCGGACCGCCCGAGTCCTATACGCGGAGGCCATGGGGCCAGGAAAAACTAGCACTCTAGCCTTCCTGACCCCAGCGACTATGTGTGCGGCCCCGTCTGAGTAAAAACCAAAAATTTTTTCAGGATACCAAACTTATAAATAATATATTATTAAAGAGCAATTAACGCTCTATATACACTAATTTTTTCAGAATTTTCCGACAAGCCGTTTTAGGATATAAAATTATTTTTGTGAGCTGGGTGGTCCTGAAAACTGCACGATAACTGTGTTTTCAGTTTACAGGAGAACGGAGCCTCCTAACTCAATTCTGCCTAATTTTCCTTCGCCCCCCCCCCGTCACCCCCCACATTTTTTAGTAGCCAAATAGTCTTCGACCCCCATCGGATCATTTGGACATAGTTTCAACCCCTTACCCCTAAGTTGACTTTTCGACTTAGTCTCTGGGGGATGAAAAACTTTAAACACCTATAACACAACAACCGGTGGGCAAATTCGAACGGGATTTTTTGTAAAAATATTTAGATTTATAGGCCTTTAAATTTATAGGTATATAGACTCTACATAGAGACACCAAAATTTTTTATTTTTTTTAATATTTTTTTATTTAATATTTAATTTTACTTTATATTTCTTTTAGTTATATGATTAAAATTAAAGTGTGACCAGCAGTGGTGTAAATTAACTGTTACTTTTAAGTTAGATTATAGAGACAACTATAGGTAGACGAACTGAATTTTGGGCAAACAAATTGACTATAAATTAAAAGGCTGATATACTGACTCTACATAGAGTCTAATAGACTTATAGGAATAATTATTGTTTACGCTCGAACGGTGGTTTCGGAATCGACGTCAGAAGGCGCGCGGCTCGGTGCCATACCGGTTTCAACGTCGGCCGAGCGGTGGGGTTGAGAACGCGTAAAGGTGTTGTGAGCTATGTAGAGGGCTATGCTCGGAGTTTCTCTGCGTGATAAACTTAGAAATGAGGATATCCGCAGTAGAACCAGAGTGACCGATATAGCCCAACGGATTAGTAAGCTGAAGTGGCCATATAGCTCGAAGAACCCACTACCGATGGGGAAAATGGTTCTCGATTGGCAGCCCCACACCGGCAGGCGAAGTGTGGGGTGTCCCCCCACTAGATGGAGTGACGACGTTGTAAGATATGCAGGAAGTCGATGGATGTAGGTGACTCAGGACCGTGCTTTGTGGCATTCCTTGGCGGAGGCCTATGTTCAGCAGTGGACTTGTGAAGGGTTGTTATGATGATGATGATGATGAAATAAATAAAATAAAAATAAAAAACATTATTATTTACACATATTGCCCTTGATGAACCTGGTATGGAGCGCCGATACTCACTCTGATGTTTTATTGTGGAGTCAAAACATTCCTCATTATGTTTACATGAGTTACCAGATCATTTATGGCCAATATGTGTTCTTTTATCTTATCCTGAGCTGATGTATATTTATTTGATATTATAATATGTCGAAAATTTTTAAATGATAAAATTTCTGAATTATGACACTCTCTTTCAGAGCATAACAGTTATTCATAATTTCCACGTCATTTAAAAATAATTAAGTTTATTTATTTATTCTCGCTTTTCCTTACATAAATTTTTAGCGTTAATTTTAGTTTTAATAAACTTTTGCACTTTTCTAAAACATTTAATAAAATTATGTATTTCTTTGATTTTTTTCTACTGCAGGTAATCCTTGCTGCTATTTTTGATGTGACATCATCATCACCAGTCAAATTGATTGTTTTTGGTTGAAGTGTTTTAGAAGATTGATATTCTACGAGCTCGTTGAACAGACTTTGAGTTTGGGACGCTTTTAAGTTATCTTTTTATTGTTTTCTATAATAAGAATTATACATACAGTAAGTTTATGAGATGTGCGTTGCAGATATCACTTTTGATTGGAACAATAAACACTATTCAATTAAAATACTTATGACTTTTTCTTATTTTAAAAATACCAACAAGTCGTATTTTACAAATGTAACTCAAAATTGAGGTGGATATTATCAATTTACAATAATTGATTTTAAAAAATAGTTGGGAGCAATTATTTAACAACATAATAATTATAATAATAATCTTTATTGAAACCAAAAAACATTTTAACATGAACATGTCATCATCATTTTCCATGTCACTGGGGTTGCTACAGAGAAGAAAAAAATACTATATAAGAATATATTCATAAGAGTCCGTCTTTACGTAACACTCTCTTGCCTATCTGCCAGCAAATAGCAGTGCTTGCACTGCTGTGTGTCGCTCTGAAGAACATAGAGAGCCGTACATTTCTGGCTCTGAAATACTCCAAATTAGAACTCAGAGTTCACTTCAGTTTTATTTAAAAAAAATATTGGAAATTCGAAAAAAATAAAAGAATTTCAAAGTATTGTAGTAAGCATTTCTTCAAAGTCCAACTATTGCCAAGGTATTTCATTAAAACATTTAATTACAGATGACGGCTCGCGCGTACTCGTACCATGGCAGATGTCAAACATTTACTCAGAATCATTTTCTGTTCTCTGTTTGTATTCTTCATAAAACTAATATATTTTTTTAAATGTTTATAATACTCAAGCAATTCAAACGTTAAAAATTTAATTTACGAAAGTAAAAACTTTGTTTTTCATCTTTTGTGAAATTAAATATACAATCATTTCAGTTGCAAAACATCCGCTTGCCAAAATAGTACCAAATGCAAGAATATGCCATGGAATAATAAGACGTGCCTGAAAGTGTGTTTCATGAAAATTTTGTTTTTTTGCATCTTCATTTGACAAATCTCTCAAAAGCTTATCAATCAAACCACTCTCAGTAATACGAAAAACTTGCATTTGTAATTGGCTCAGCATAGGGAATCCTTTGTAAAAGTGTATACCAACTATATACTTGCTAATTACTTCTTTAAACGCATGTAGTGTAGCATCTCCATATTCGTCAATAAAGGTTACCTTATAGTGATTATAAAAACTATAATAAATTATAGTATACTTGTCATGGACTTGACTAACTGTCGTAAGGCTCTGCAACATAGTTTCACATTCTTTCCTGTTTCCCCCTTCTAACTCAAGTCCCACAACTTTCAAATGATTTCTTACGACAGAGCTTAAACATGGCTTTATATCAAATATTGTCAGATCGTTCTCGTTAGAAATTTGATATTCGTAACTAGGTTGTGTTGTAAGACTCGACAGAATTGATAGATAATGTATGTTTATCAAATAAGCAAAAACAATCCAGACAAACATGAAATACCGATATTTTGGCTTATTACCCAATGTAGCACCGTGTTGTAAAAGAACGTCCCACATAACCAAAATTGTTCCACATTTGTCTTTTATATGAAACATTACAACAAAAACCATAAAAAATAGTATAAATGCTACGCCTAATAATATCCAAACCACGGCATCAAACTCTATATAAGTATTTTTCAAATTCGATACTAAGCCTGCTTTCTTCACTAAGATTACGAGGCCGTCGTAGTCAGTATGGATTCCATATAAGTAGCTAAAAGCTTTTGCTCTTTTATCCTTCAAAATCAATCCTCCTATTAATATATCAACATCACCTTTCTGAATGGATCTTATAGGACCCGAAGCTATCATATCATCTCCTACATTAGAACTTTCTTCAGGACTAAATTGGTACGTATATATAATGTTGAATTGTTCCAATTCGCTTAAAGTTTGCAAAATATATTGTTCTAATCCAATAAGTTTCTCTTTCCTCTGATCATAATTAGGATCAATAACGTATGGGTGCGCGTCACAAAAAGCTACTTTAAATGTGCACTTTCTAAGTCCTGTAACAGGTTTGTAAAAAAATGATTTTGATATGTTTGCTTCAAGACATTTACCGTATGATATAGTCCTAGTAAAAAAATTCCCACAACCATAGTTTTCGAATGGATTGTACGTGTAGACATCCGCATTATTTGCTCCATTGGTTACCAACACTTTAAAAACATGATAATGAAGAAACATTTTAAATACATCATTTATTTCTGATAATTCTAATTCTTTGATAATTATCAGAAAAGAGACATCCGGATTCCAACCTTCCTCCATTGATAGCAACGTAAATTTTTCTTTGAAAACTTTTAAATTTTTAGTTGTTATCAAGTAGCCTTCATTGTGATGTACTACTTTCTTCTTTGTTGTTCGCGATATTACAGAAAAATGTTTCAATTCGTGAATTGCTTTAATTACTTCATTGTCAAAAGAATTGATATCGACATACGTAACTTCTGATCCTTTTTGGAACCAATGTGAAATGATTCTCTGAATACACAATGATGATTCCCTATTATTATCTTGAATTAATATTTCTTGATTTTTACACGAATGTATGACAATACTTAATATAAATAAAACTTTTAGTGAAAACATAATTAAATCATATGAATTCGTACCTTACTAGCTCTATCAGTTTTATGTTTGAGGCAATAAATCTATGTACACGTACGTACACGTTATACGGTTTGAATACAAATGAAACGCAACAAGCTTAATCAATCAAATGTAAAATTGTACATCTACAATTATAGTTTGGTGACAGTCGTATATTTATATTTTCTGACGTGTGTTACGTTACTTATCTCTGAAATTATCTGACAGTAGTTGGGTGATTATTCGAAAACAATGTTTAGAGTTATTTCAACTGCCTTATTTTTTTTAAATTTCAAATAAACTAATATACAAATTTTTGCCATTTACTTAGTTTAGTCATGTAATATGAATGACAAGCTCGTGGAAACTGTCCATGCAGTAGAAATTCTGTAATAGTCATTGCAGAAGAATCAAAACTTCCTAATATCGTGACTATAAGGCGGGAAATGAAGCTGCAGTCTTCAGCAGATAAACAACATACGGGTAACTGAACAAACAGATCCCCAAATGCGTGCGGCGGGACTTTTGCATCTTCTATGCAGCTCGTATTTAAGAAGTGATCGAGATAAAACAAGGCTCCAATTCATTGCCAGAGATCTGTCTGCCAGAAAGTGCCTACTGTCGAAGCTTAAGACTGAATTTGGCAGGATCGATGACGTCCCGTAATGAGATTGACCTTATATTTTGAGTGAGAGTTGTGGTTCTAAAGACAGCTCTACAGTTCGTTGTTGGAGCCACTCGACAGTGTAAGTAACTATCCAAGAGCAAGTCTTATCTGACACTATTTTGTTGATATCCTGGACGTCAGTCTGAGCGAGATTAGAATGGCTATTCAGCACCAATTCCATACCCGCCCTGGATAATGCCATTTTTAAAATGGCATTATCCAGGGCGGGTATGTAATTACAGCGGAGCCTCTGAAAGCGAATGGAAAACCAGTACTTGAAGTCTTTTAGAAGTTCTTTCATTCCGTCCATGATGATGATGGCACTACTCCGGAAATAGTTTGACAAGGTAAATCGACGGATTGAATTCGGCTGCGAAGCGTTCAGAAGATTCCGACATATCTTCTTGTCAGGCACACTTCAAAACTTCACCGTGAAAACAAGATGGTACAACTAGTGCGTGTTGCCAGTGATGACTTATGGATCTGAGATATAGCTCTTTACTGCTGGCCGTATGAGGAAGCGCAAGGTCGCTCAGCGAGATATAATAATAAATAATAATAAATAAATAAATTTTATTTCGTTTTTAAAAAGTAAATGCCTTAAAAACTAGTAGATTGGAACCTCCATTTAAGCAAATAATGCCTGTGTTTGGAGGGTCCGCCCTTCCATTACTATATCCATGTTACAAGGCAGTATGGGTAAACATATTCTATATCCATATTAATGTTATATATTACTTAAATTCTATATTAATTCTATTACTTATGTATGTATGTGTGTGTCTGTGTGTGTGTGTGTGTGTGTGTGTGTGTGTGTGTGTGTGTGTGTGTGTGTGTGTGTGTGTGTGTGTATGAAGTAGGAGTCTGCATGATAGACTTAAAAATGAGAATATGCGCTGTAGAACCAGAGTAACTGACATAGATCAACGGATTGGAAAACGAAAGTCGTTTAATGCAGATAGCTCAGGACCGTTGTTTGTGGCACTTCTTGTGGGAGGTCTATTTACAGCAGTGGATTTGTGAATGGCTGTCATGATAATGATGATGAATCATATAATATATTTTGCTGATCAATTAATTAACCAGATGAAATAGACCATAGGCAGAAGAAGTAATATATAAATAATAATTCTTAGAATACTCAAACAGGCTTATGATCTATCAGGTTTTAAATAGAGACATACGTAATACGTATTCTGAATTAAACATAATTGTGAATTTGTTTCTTTTGGCTGTTTTGAATTTGCCAATGTACTTTTTCTTTTTTATTATGAATTGCTCTTCCCAAGTTTTTCATTATTTTATAGCACTACTTCTCAGTTGCTACTACCAAAGTAGTCTGCGATAAAAAAAAAGAAGTAAGTCAACAAATACTTAACAGGCCTTACGATATCTTTATATTCACGGAAACCTGGTTGAATTCCAGTGTTTCTGATGATGAAATAACTGTTTGTTCGTTGAAACTCTACATTATAAGAAACATTACCGAACAGTAGTGTGGTCTCCATGTCTCACAATATGAGGTTTTTCGCAACCAACACTGTCCCACTATCTTAATCAGGATATCTATTCATCTCATTAGGTATCCTAGGTTTTTATATTTTATCAATGATTATATTATAAGCAACACACTTTATTGAATGTTTTACCAGGCTGTCACTCCATCTAGTAGGCAGCTGTCCTACACAGACAGCTGTCTTACCGATACGAAGTTGCAATTTGAGAACCTTTCTTCCCCTTCGGTTGTCGTTGCTTAGAGTTATATGGCCGGCTCATTGCACATTGCTCATAGTCGATAGGAAGTCGATGGATGTTGGTAGCTCAGAACCGTGTTCAGCAGTCAACTTGTGAAAGGCTGTAATGATAGTGATGGTGATGAACTTACTTTCCCTCTATTATAGAAAATCACTTCAATTATGCCAATGTATTTCACTTTTACGCGTATTTTAATTTTCTGAATATTATATATTATATAACGTACTCTCTTTTTGTGCTCTTGTTTATTACCAACTTGAAGAGGAGCATAAGTCCAGCAGTAAGACGGTTATAAACTCTTTATTTTACTTTAATATTTTGTAAATGAAATCAGGTTATTTGAAAATATTAATGTGTTTAAATAATAATATTAAAAAATAAAGTACTCGTAAAATGTGTTCAATATATGTGCCTATACATTTGTATCAACCCTTATGATATCATCATTTAGATAATAATACGTAGCAGTGTAAGCCCTTTTGAATACCACGTAATGATATGTTACGATACAACACTCGAAAGTTTTGTTTTTCTTTTACGATTCTGGTCTTTATAATGAAAAAATCCACCATTAAATAAACACAACAACATTAAATCATTTAGACTTACAATCTTTTTTTTAATATCTAGAGTATGTTTATAGTTTTTCAATTGTAACACTTATTAGCAAAGAAGTTTGGTTGAGAATGGCAGAAACAAAGCCATGCCGCCAAAAACATCGCCGTGTTCGAGAATGATGCTTGGTGTAGCCATAACATGGTGAATTGGTCTGAACATTGGGTGTGTTAACAGGGTGGGAAGCGACAAATTTTCTTGAGTCGGGTGCTTGGTCGCGGAGGGTAGTGAGATCCTAAGCAAGTAACAAAATCCTTGAGTAGCTCCGTCTGGACGAGAAGATCCGATAGTGATCTTTCGATGGCTTTGGGCGTCCCCGCAGTTTAGAATAAACTCCCACTTATGAGCTCTGGTCATATCAATTGTTTTATGATCGCAGCACCTCATTTATCTACCATTCTTTCCTATTTACCCTTTTAATCACGAGAAAAGCTAAAAGGAGAAGTACGATTAAGCAGCGGTTGCGCATCCTCTCATTAAAATGCACCTCTCTTTATCTGAGGATTGCGCATCTCAGAGCAGCACAATACAATCTCGAGACTGAGAAATTGCACTGTACTTTTCTTGACGGGGAAACAAATTGGGTATCATGCACACAAAATGAATGTGGTGCATCAAGTGATAGAGTATTTTATCCCCTTTACTGACGTTCCCATCAGTGGCAAAGCTCGTCTTTGGTTCAACGCCGAATGTATCCACACTTTAAACTGCAAACATTTGGCGTAGCTTGTTACAATGGCATTAAACAAATTGGCGCAAAACTGACCAGTCCATACGGCTTTAAAGCTTTTAATTTGCCAAAGCGATCGAGGCAATCTTATGTCAGCCTACACTGCCTCCACCGGATGACACACTAGCGCATACGGCTAGAAAAAAATCATTTATTGCGTCTCTCTTTGCTTGTAATTCACGTGAAGACAGTGGCAACAATTATCCATCTCAATTAATTCATTGCGGTACCTCAATATAAAAGATCCCCCGTCACTAATAAAGAGGTCATTAAAACCTTGCGGAATCTAGATATCAAAAAATCTAGTGAAACAGATGATATATCAGCTGTAGTCCTAAAGGTTTGAGCATCTGGAAGCTTGTCAATATGCAACATGTTCCAAAAAAGACAACCGTGGTGAATCTATCAATAATCGGCCAATCTTCATTAGCAAGGCTGCCACTCGAACTCCTATTTAAATAGCAAAATATAAAATTGCATTACGTAACTTTTGTCAGGATATTGTGTTAAAGAAGCTGTCAATTTCACACGAATTTATTTATTTTTTAATAAAGTGTAAGTCCACCATTGAAATAGGCTCCCCTTATACATTGCCTCATACTGCAACCGCAGTTTCACGTAGAAAAGACAGAATATAAATAATTTAGATTAGAATTTATTGACATAAAATATCAAAAAAATATAAAAATGCTGTCGTAGTGTTTATAACTTTTACATCAAATATAGTATTTTCAGGGCTATGAACTGGTTTAGTGGATTAATTTGATGTGGCAAACACAGGTTACCCAGTCAAACAAGATGATAATGTCACGAGTCTGGACAAAAGATTAGATAAAATGGCACTCGAACTGGTAAGAGCTGTTCGCAGTACATGCATCAATTATGAACCAATCACACTGCCCACAGAATGCTTATATTAAAGTCCAGTTCAACAATTGAACCCTTGTGTCATCTATGGGGTGACGCGTGAACGCTGAGTGAAAGAAGACGTGCTATACGTTATGCATACAATTTAATTATAAAACGAGTAGAATTAGTGATCGGTCTGTCCAAAAAGTGTTAAAAAGTTGTTGGGACAATAAACTAAGTGTGTCAAGTGTAAAACTTGTAAGGTGCAAAACATCAGAGTTATAATCGGAAAATATACAATTATACATTGTTTACAGACGGTACTTGGGTCAGTCTCAGTGTCAGTGTTAAAAATAAATAAACTATCACCCGCAGCTGACCACAGTATTACTGATAGACAAGTGGATTGACATTCTAATATTCGCCCTACATATCACGCCTAATTTAGCAGGGCGGTCGGAGTTGCGGCTACAGTGATCAAGGAACCGAGTTCAATACCGCGACGGTGCAGACTTTTTGCTTTTTTAAATATTTTTTTTATTTCATTATTTTTTTTTTGTTTTTGTTTTTGCAAATAGAACTATACAAAATTCGTGATAACAATGTCAATCAATAAGTCATGCAATAGATCCGGTGCCCAGAAGATGGCGCCGCCTGCCGGAAGTCTGCCGGCCTGCGCGGGATGCCGCCGTGAAATTACGAGCAGCCGCTACTTGCAGTGCAGTAAGTGCTCTCAGTATTGGGACCTCGAATGTGCCAACGTACCGGAATGTAGCTTCTTGAATACTATGACAAAGGAGCACAGGGCTAATTGGACATGCCCCGAATGCGCCTGCAAACATCGGAAGGGAGGCGATAATGCCGAGACACCGGTGAAGCTCCAGACGGACAATCCCTACGGCAACGTCAATACCCGTCGCGACACGGCCGGGCACCACGGATACTTCCTGGATGAGAGCGGAATGACCCTAGACGATCAGACGGACGAGGGTGATCCAAGCGCGTTGGAGCAGCTGCCGGCGCCGTCGACCAGGGAAGAGCCGCGGCTGACATCGATGGCTAATAATAACCACCCGCCGCTGGTAACACTCGGCGGGGCGACACTAGGCGAAGCTACACTCGGTGAGGTGATCAGGGAGATCAGACTCCTCAGGGAAGTTATGCGCGAGGAGCTGAAGGCTACGCGCGCCGATGTCGCCTCTATCAGAGATAACTTGGTGCAGTTGTCTGGGAGAGTGGAGCGCTGCGAAAGCTACGTCAACGGAATCGACGGGCGAATGAAGGCGATGGAGGAGCGACTGCGTCGGGATAGCGAGGTTGACGGGCCGCGTCTTGACGAGTTCGAGCGAAGACTCGAGGCGGCGGAGCGACGGCAGGCGGAGGTGGTTTCCGAGGCTGGCTCGAGCGCGGTCGCGGGCCTGGAGCGCACCGTCGCGGAGCTCAGGCTCGAGCTCAACGACCGGGACCAGGATGCGTTGCTCACTGACCTCGAAATAGGTCAGCTTCCGGAGGCGAAGGGTGAAAACGTCACGCACAGCGTCATCGTGCTCGCTGGCCGCCTGGGGGTGACCCTGGACGAGCGGGACGTGGTGTTCGTGGAGCGCGTGGGCGAGGCGCGCGCGCGCCGTGTGGTGGTGCGCCTGGCGCGGCGCCAGCTGCGTGACGAGCTTCTGCAGGCCGCGCGCGTGCGCCGCGGCCTCACCGGCGAGGGTGGGGCGAGGGTGTTCGTTAATGAGCGCCTGACCCGCGCGAACCGCCAACTCTTTCGTCAGGTTCGGGAGGAGTGCCGCCGACTCCAATGGAAGTACGCCTGGACCAAGAGGGGTCGTATTTTCGCTCGTAAGAGCGATGGTGCGCAGGTGTTCAAGTTGCGCTCGATGGTCGACGTTGTGAGGCTGTTCGGCAGCCCGTCGCAATGACTGACAGCCCATTATAAATTATTTAAAAAAAACAATAAGTTTCACATACGTTGTCTCACTGAAAAATATTATATTATTCATTGGCTTACCTCTAATATGATCTCGGTGCTTTCTTTCTTTTATTGCTACTTTTTTTGTGTCAGTCTAGTATTAGGAAATTCAATAAAAAATACTATTATAAGCTGTTGCGGGTTGTTCCAATATCATATATTCACGGAAAATAAATACAATTCTATTCTTAACATTTATATCCTAAATATTTACAATTTCATGTTAGTATTGTTGAAAAATATTATTTCAAATTTATCATTTATAACTTCTATAGTAAATGGTCACACAAAAAATACTAACATTACAGTCTATTGGTGTTTATATTACACACATATATCACGGGCCCAGGGTTAAAGAATTTTTTGGTTGGTTTTTTCAATGCAGGATCTCTCTGTACTAAGCATGAGGAATTTATAATGGCAATGGATGACTTGGCCCCGGACATTATGGCTATAAATGAAACATGGTTGAGAGCTGGAGAGGGGGACAGAGCTCCTAAACTGGCCGATTACCGGCTGAGGCACACTCCAAGGCCAAGCCATATCAAAAATGGGCTTGGGGGTGGGGTAGGCTTCTACGTACGCAGAGGTATGAATGTGAGGCCTTGTTCTCACCCTAGCAATGTGGCATCGGTGGAACAGATGTGGGTTTCCACGCGCCTACTCAATAAGGTCATAGTTATTGGCACAGCTTACAGACCACCCTGGCAAGACCCAGAACTGTTCCTTGACGCTATAACTGAGTCTATTGCCTCCTTCACCTGGGCAGATGGACTGATTTTGACTGGAGACTTCAACATAAACCTGCTTGATGAGGGCAGTAGTAGATGCAGGGAGCTAATGCAGTGTATACGCAGTCAAAATCTCAAGCAATTAGTGACTGAACCAACACATCACACTGAGCATAGTGCAACACTGATTGATGTGATTTGCACAGACTTGCCAGCACTCCGGGTAGTAGTGAAATACTCCCCAGACCTGAGCCGCCACGCCATGTTGCTGGCTGAATTCAGAATAAAAACAGAGAAAATCAGTCCTCGATGGGTTACATACCGACCTTACAAAGACATCGTCCTGGAGCAGCTTGAGCGAGATCTGAGCGCCATTAATTGGAGGGGTCTTGATCTCAACTGTCTCGATAACGTTGACGAGCTTGTGGAAGCTTTCACACAATGCGTCATGGGACTAATGAACTTACATGCCCCAATAAGGACACGTAAATTTAAGCACCCCCCGCATCCTTGGATAACTGATACCATCAAGGAGATGATTCGTATTCGAGACAATTACCACAAAAAGTACCTAAAGCAGAAAACCTCAGTCCTCAGAAACAGTTATAAAACTATGAAGTGCCTTGTCTTGAATGCAATTGAACGTGAGGAGACCTCCTTTTTTCAAAACAAATAAATAATAATTTGAACATCCCCAAAACCCTGTGGAAGAACCTAAAAAGTACAATTCTGCCGAATAAGAAGAACATTGCGGACCTCCCTTCATCGCTCAATGACCCAGATCTAATCAACACGCACTTCCTGAATGTACCAGGCGAGGACAATGTTACAATCTCACAACTTACTTTTTATGAGCACCATAGGCATGAAAACTCTGCTACGTTTTCACTGCACACTGTTAATGAAGACTTAGTCCTCAAGACCATAAAGGACCTGAGATCAAATGCACAAGGGAACGATGGTCTGTCTTTGGACATGCTTTTGCTCACATTGCCTTACTCGCTGGGGGCCATTACTGCGATAGTTAACCGGTCAATACTCGACAGTGTATTTCCAGAGAACTGGAAGGTTGCAATTGTGAGACCGTTACCTAAGACAAGTCAGCCTGGTACAGTTCAGGAACTTCGTCCTATAAGCATCCTGTCATGCCTGTCTAAGATATTGGAAAGAATAGTGTGCAGCCAACTTACTGACTATCTCGAAGCACAGAACATCCTCCCACAATATCAGTCTGGCTTCCGGAAATGGCATGGTACGGCAACTGCTCTAGCAGACGTGGTCGACAATTTATTGGCTGCTCAGGATAGGGGGATGCTAACGATTCTTACACTGCTGGATTTTTCTCGAGCCTTCGACTCGATCAATACATCCCTGCTGCTATCTAAACTGAGATATTATGGCCTTGACAGTAATTCAGTGAAATGGTTCCACAGCTATCTGACACGACGACTGCAATATGTAGAGCTAAAGCAGATGGATGGTACTTCACTGAGGTCACAACCACAAATCGTTACTCGCGGAGTTCCTCAAGGGTCAATATTAGGGCCAGTCTTGTACATCCTTTACAGTGCCGATATTATTAACACCATTGCAAATTGTCGGCATCATCTGTACGCTGATGACCTGCAAGTGTACCTCTCTTTTGCACCGGCTGATTGTACCAGTGCTGTAGCGGGGGTGAACGAGGACCTGGACAGCATCTCTGCCTGGTGCAGTTCAAACTGTTTGTCAATTAACCCCAAAAAGTCGCAATTCATGATCATAGGTTCGCCAAAGAATATTGCTAAACTTAAAGATATAACTTTAAATATTCATATAAATGGAGAACCTATTACAAGGGTTGACACAGCCAGAAATCTAGGACTTGTCATGGATTGCAACTTAAAATTCGAAAAATATGTATCGGAATGTGTTAGAAATAGTTTTTACCGGCTAAAACTCCTTTATAAGTTGAGACCCTACCTGAGTGAGAGACTGAGAATCACCCTCTGCGAGTCCTTGGTCCTCAGCAGGTTTAATTACTGTGACTCAGTGTATGGTCCATGCCTCTTATCAAGAACGTCCAGGCTTATTCAGAGAGTGCAAAATGCATGTGCTCGTTTCTGCTTTACAGTTCCACCTAGGTCACATGTTACGCCATATCTCAATGACGCAAACATGCTGAGGATGGAGGCACGCAGAAGATTGCATTTGACTACTATGATGTTCGGAGTTATCACTACAAAAAAACCGAAATACCTCTTCCTAAAGCTGGAGTGGGCCCGTGATCACAGCAGATACCCCAGGAGGGAGTGTACCCACGTTTTTGCCACTCCAAAACATCGCACCATGGCGTTTCGGGGCTCCTTCAGATTCGCTGCGTCACGGTGTTGGAACGACCTGCCTCCGCCTTTGCGTGTCCTACAAGTGAGAAACACGTTTAAAACTCACGTAAAAAAATACCTTATCTCACTGCAAAAGGCGGGTGGTGCTGATACACTTACCATGGGGTGCTCACGTCGCGCACTGGCGTTGGCGGGCCCGTCCCACCGTAAATAATTCCAGCAATCGCAAATAATACCAGATGTATGGTACATGGTATTTGTTTGGACTGTTTTATTTTTCTTTTCTTTTTCGGATTCGTTCGTTCGGTTAGGACTTGGAACAATTTCTTTTTTATGTTTGTTGGAATGGCCACTAATTTAGTTTTAGTTGTTATTTAATAGTCTAGAATTTAATGTAATTTAAGGGAATGTTGTTGATTGTTTATTTGTTTGCTTATTTCAAAATTCCATTTAATATCGATCACTATTATAAATATTTTTAACCTTTTATTATCTCTTTTGTGTTTTTAACATTGTTTTTTTTTTGACAACCATGATTACAATCATTAAAGCGTCCCCGTATTGGGCACCCTTTCGAGAGACACCCAAGTCACATAAATACATTCATATAATAATTACTACATTTTAAGTTAGTGTATTCTCGAAAGGATGTACAATGCCAACAATAGGTGTCCGCGGAAGACCAGCGTCTTGACATGCTCCTTGCGAGCATGTCATGACAAATGCTGAGCGGAAGCCTGTTTTGGCACAGTATTAGTGTATAATATATAATTTAATGTTAACCATTTGTATATGTGCATGCACTGCTGTGTCAATTAAGTTTATTTTCTTTCTTTCTTTCTTTCTATCTAACCGTTACAAAGGGGGGACCCACTCAACGAGTTCGCTCAATCTGACATGCAATTTGTTGAGGCTGACCGAAAGGAATAACATACTCTTATAGCCACATAAATTCCCCATCTATCCATTATAGCCTTTAAAAGTCCACTGTTGAGTATAGGTCCCTCCCATCGATTGCCTCGTGGGGAGGATTTCTCCATACTCATAGCAGACACGCTGGCAGGCGAATTGGTAACAGTAGTTTTTATTATTTTAAGTTTTTTGTGTCTGTGTCTCAGGAAGATGCTGCTGCCCATCTCCTGTTTCAGTTTCCCTCTGTCACCTCTTATGATACCCAATAGACGACATGGGGTATTCTTACACCGCCACGTCATGGGACTACCTCCCGGGGAGCTACGACTATACAGACGCTCACCTGTCATGGGGACCGCAACTGTCAAAATGGCATCTGCTGGCCAATGAAACAAACCAATTGTTCCATCGTTGGGGAACTCCAGAAGTCGATCTTTTCGCATATACAGAAACAACCATTGTCGGAAAGTAATTCTTTTTAGACTGCAAGAATATTTTGGCAATATTCTCAAACCCCTTCAGTCAGGATTGGAATTTTTGACTCGAATCGGTATTTTCTCCGCCCAACCTAATAGCCAGTCATTTGAATAGCTACACTATGAGAAAAGACCTTTCGGTTATCAAATTTCAAATCTCACGCGTTGGAACCATCAGTGACAATAGAGAGAATTTCGGACAATATAATTGATATTGCAACATGTTTTAGTCAATTAAAGGCGGGCATAACATATAAATGGTGACCGCCTCAGGTGGTCAGAATCAGAGAAGGAATTATTAAAGTCATCATCGTTTTATAGCTGGATAGTAGGAATCTATTACTATAAAGCTATAAAATTATGAATAAAATGGTAAGCCGTGGCTATCACAATTTTTTTTGAGTTGATATGCGGGGCTAGCCACATCTCTTCTACACAGTTGTGGTGAGGAGTAGATAATGTTCGGGCGTTGATTCCCTTTTTGACGTAGAAGCTTACACCCCCTCCACGGCCACCACGCACAGAGTGTGGTCTCGGCACGTGACGTAGGCGGTAACCAGGTACGAGCGGAGCGCGCCCATCTTCGCCCTCCCGTAGCCTGGTCTCATTTATCGCCATGAGATCAACATCATGTCGACTCATGGCTACGAGGAATTCCTCGTGTTTCATACCCAATGAACCCGCATTAAAGAAACCAACTTTTAATTCTTTAAACTTAATCATTGCTAACTGAAATACCACTAACGTTGGCCGAATAAAAAGATTTATCCATTGTTAACAGACAGTAATGAGGTAATAATGAGTATAAAATACCAAATACGGTTTTTCTAATTGTAACAAATATTATTGTAAATTTAATCTTAAAAATAAATAGTACATCTCAGGCTTTATGTATAATAAATGAATATTATTAAGACATGATGTATGTTTACTTTGTTTACTAAACTGACAACACGTTACGTATAAATTATATATTGACAAGACATTATATATACATTTTGATAGATTACATTTATTATTATTGAATATTAAGGTTATATCTATGCGAATATTAAAATTATTTACGTTTAAAATATAAAAATAAAGATATGTGTGTTTATAAATAAATACAAAAAAAAATTGTGTTTGTGTAAGTAGAGTAAAAAACTTAAGGAGCTGTTTGCATGTACCACTAATGACCCGGAAAAATATAGTAAAATAAAATTACGATTACTCACGGTATGAACACTTTCGTCAGACACACAAATACTAACGAGACAATGAAAATTACACTTAAAGATTTCATGTGTAATGAACATGTATACTGATTTATATAAACCAAAAAAGGTTGAATTAAAACTTAACAATAAACCCTTTGAAAAGCAATATACTATATTAAGTTGATGTATAGTAATATGTATACACATACTGTATGTAATTGTTATTTTGTAGACTAACTTATAAAATAATATAAATATTGTTTTAACAAACCTAATAAAGCTATCTCTAACATAAGAGGTAGCATAATAAAAAAGTAATATTAAAAAAGGTAAATTAATAGCTAACGCATGATTAACAAAAAACACGCTTAAGGTCTGCTTCGGACCGAATTCGCGTAACAGGCTTTCCATCTTCCTTTCTCACAAAAATATGTCCACCCTTCGTCCAATACTGAAAACCTGGAGTGGACATGCGAAGATTGTCATAAAGAATCGCCCCATCGTAAGTCTTTTATAATTCCGGAGGATGATGACGATGATACTGATGAGAACCAACTGGGCAAAAGCGGTTCGGCAGCGATGAGTAAACTGCTTAGTGATATCTCAACAGAGGTAAAGAAAGCAGTGAAGAAGGAACTGGCTTCTGTGAACGAATCGTTAAGCTCATGGTGTATTAAAATGAATACTATAAACGCTACACTAGACACCCTAACGGAAAAAGTTAAAGACTTGGAAAAGAAAAACATTTACTTGACAAATCAAAATACCCACCTGGAATTAAAAGTTAATGCAATGGAACAACAAATAAGTGAAGTGGAATTTTTTTTTTTCACACCTAGTTCTACTCGTCGAGGAGTTACAGAGCAGCAGTCACCGACGTACACCATCAGGTCTCTCCATCAAGTCCGGAGGTAAGGCCTCATCATTATTAACAAAACGAGCACAAACTCGGCACACTTAGTTCTACTCGTCCTGGAGTTCCAGCAGCAGTCACCGAAGTACACCATCAGGTGTCTTCATCAAGCCTGGAGGTAAAGTCTCATCGTAACTAGCAAATCGAGCCCAAACTTGGCACACCTAGTTCTACTCGTCGAGGAGTTACTGAGCAGCAGTCACTGAAGTACACCATCAGGTCTCTCCATCAAGCTTAGAGGTAAGGTCTCATCATAAGTAGCAAGTCGAGCCCAAACTCGGCACACCTAGTTCTACTCGTCGAGGAGTTACAGAGCAGCAGTCACTGAAGTACACCATCAGGTCTCTCCATTAAGTCCGGAGGTAAGGCCTCATCATAACTAACGAATCGAGCCCAAACGCGGCACACCTAGTTCTACTCATCGTGGAGTTACAGAGTAGCAGTCACTGAAGTACACCATCATGTCTCTCCATCAAGTCCGGAGGTAAGGTCTCATCATAACTAACAAAACGAGCACAAACTCGGCACACTTAGTTCTACTCGTCCAGGAGTTCCAGCAGCAGTCACTAAAGTACACCATCAGGTCTCTTCATCAAGTCCGGAGGTAAGGTCTCATCATAACTAACAAAACGAGCCTAAACTCGGCACATCTCATTCTACTCGTCCAGGAGTTCCAGCAGCACTCACCGAAGTACACTTTCAGATCACAAAGATAGGTATTCGAATTTCGTATCTTAGTAGGTATCTTACGTAATTCATAACGCGAAGCGTTATTAGGCACTGCCTTACTCCCGACACGTCAAGGTTAAGCAATTTTGTGTTCTTAAAATGCCTCTATTATTACCATATTGCATTTATGCGATAATAAGAGTAGCCGTATATCAAGAAAACACTCTAATTAATCCATCTTATATTTTCTAAAAAATAATTTTATATTGCTACTTTGAAGAAAAAAAACGGTTTGAAAAAAATGCTTCAGAATTACATCAACTGGTTCCCTATTTCATATCAATAGTAGCACGCGTAGTTTGTTACTAAAATTATTTTCAACTTTTATAAGTTTTATTGCTATGAAAAATTTAAGGGCGCTTTCATATTTTTTATCCCTTGTTAGACTAGTTTTGGTAAACATTATAAATTTTTTCCCTGTAGGTAAAAACCCGTAAATAATATATTTTAAAAGTCAGGAATACAATTTCTTTTTTCATCAAAATGAAACGCTCATGAAGCGTGCACTTTTGGATTTTTCAAACTATTTTTTATTGATTATCAGTTTGTTCTTAGAAATAAATATTATATAATATGGTGTTATATGGTAGCGCCAACGACAGTGGCGACACAATAAGTTTTAATTATTATAAATTCTTTTATTTAATTTATACTAACTTTATTAGATAAATTCATTATTTGATTTATAGTATATTAAATATTTACGTTCAATAAATGTTTGTTATGCATCATAATAAAACATGATTCCGGATGTAAGAAATAATGTAGCTGATTTTAATGTGCTTCCGTTTAGGAATAATTGTAAACTGCATAATGCGGGTATAAAAACCAAGGCTTAAATCACCGTTAGTTACTTATTTACCTTAGAAACTTTCTGTGTGGTCCAGCCTATAGCTCGAAGAACTGACAACCGGTGGGAAAAAAATAAGTGGGGTCCCCACTAGATGGAATGACGAACTGTTATGTGGGATATCAGTGGATACTAATGTGTATTTTTAAAAAAGCAATATTTAAATAAATAATTAATTATTTAAATAATGGCGAACAACATATTATTTTCTAATGTTTTTTTAAATTTACTTTAGAACATAAATATGAAATATATTAACCTTAAAGTAGTCATGTTGGTTGTTTTGTAATGATAATTTACTTGTGTATCGATAAGCAAGCTTACAATATTAAATTTTGTAGAGCTACTACAGTACACGAACACCTGCAACGAACTTCTTCTTCAAACTCTTTTGCTAAACATGAACTATGGAGAGGGTTATTCTGTGAGTCTCTGCACAATCGAGTTCGAATCACAGTAACTGACATAGCCTAACGAACTAATAAGATGAAGTGACAATGGGCCGGCCATGGATGTTTGTCCTTGTGCAATTTATGTTTGTTAACTGCCTCCACGACACAGAAGAAAATCCTAGTATGGGGGTAACGTTTTCTAAAAAAAAAAAAAACATTTTCCTTGAAAAATCGCTAACTGATGCCGAACAAGGAAGAAAGGTTCTTGTTTGGCAGCAACGTGTCAGTAAGTGAAGTGTAGGGCCCCCTATTAGATGGAGTAACGATCTGGTAAAAGAAGCAAATAAAATATATTGGTAAATCCAACTGAGCATGCTTTCGCATTAAAAAATACGCATGATTATATGGATTTTTTTTAAAGTAGTTTAAATACACACAAGTTTTCACTAATAACCTTATAATACCACCTGTTTAGGCCAAATCTTAACATTTAAAACTTGCATTCAAAACGCTCAACTCGGTCACCTGACGTGTGGGCGAACAACCGGTTTGACGGCTTGGGCCGTGACACTCGTTTGCCCGCGGCGGCCGTGTGCTGGTAGTCTGGAATTTACGCTCGAATCGTTCGACCGCGTGACGAACGCCTCTGATTGCGTTGTCTTTTTCGTGCGTTTACGTGACAACGAGGTTTTTCTTGAGTTTTGAGTGATTAACTTAACTTCGATTGCCATTAATTTGCGTCGACGAGTTGCTTGTGTGACATTTTAATATCGTACGAAAACATTTTCCCTTGTCGGTTAGAACGCTAAAAATTTGTGACCCGAGGAGATCGCGTTCGTGCTCGATTATAATTTTGTACTAAGTGACGTTAGACTTGATTTCACATATAGGTGAACGCCCACTGGAGTGATCGCACATTGTGGAACAGGACAGCGCATGTGGGTCTGCTGTCCGATTACATCGGTGACGTCAGGTTACATTTTACACACTTTCACACACCACTTACATTCACTTACTTACCACCTGACTGTACCTTGTGGTCGACCCTACCTCCGGAACTCGGTAAGTTTGTGTTTGCTTATCAGCCATTACATAATAATTATCCACAGGCTATTTGGGCCCGAACCCTCTGGTTGCCCGTCGAGTGGGCTACTCATGGACCCTGGTCCAGTCGACTTCTGTCGGGGCAACTGAGGGCCGTAACAATTTCTGGTAGCAGAGCGTGGTTGATTGTTTCTGCAATCACGCCCGGCCGTAATAAAAAAAAATATTGTTTTTTTGTTTGTTAGCGGATTGGTGGTTAGAACCACGCCCGTTAGGCTGCGCAAGCAGGAGTGTAGTTTAGGGTTAGGTACCTACGCGTCAGGTATTTCGGGTAGGTAGATTAAATTGGCGAAGGGTCGGTCTCCTGAGCGAGGCATCTTTGCTGACCGACTGTAGTATGTACTTGCAGTGTAGTGTTATTTGTATTTAATTTAATTTAATAGTAATTTGTACTTAGTAGTGATGACATCGCACAAGTCACCGGCGCTTCGCCTGCAGGCGGAGCTACGCTGGGCCGCGAACGCTCATACCTTGATAAAGCGACTCGATCGCGTCCATAGTTTAGGGAAGCGGCTCGAGCAGGTCGTGGCCCGAAGGGCCGTAGTGGAGGAGGCTTACACTGAGCTTGTGGCCTCGGATACGAAACAGAGAGTCCTAGACTCCTGCCTCGCGGACTACGAGCAATTCTTTTCGCTCACGGACAACTTGATCGAGGAGGAGGCCAAGTATGCCCGAGTCCCCTCGGAAGCAGCTTACTCAGCCGGAGCTGTTGGGACGACTTCCAACTCTGGACCTGCCAAGATTCTCCGGGGTCCTCTTCGACTGGCTGACCTTTGTTGGCCTTTTTGATAGCCTAGTGGACGCCCGGAGGGACTTGACACCAAGCCAGAAGATGGCGTACCTCCTGGCCTCACTGGAGGGGGGGCTCTGGGCGTCGTCGGCCATTTAAAATTGTCGGACGACGCCTACCAGACTGCCCGGAACCTCCTCGCTGGAAGGTACGCCAACGTCCGGCGAATTGCGGACGAATACGTTAGGCAGCCTCTTAACCTCCCGCTGCTTAGGGACCGGGCCAGACTACGTCCGGACATCGTAAATCCAGTCGTGGTGGTCAGTAATTCGTTGAGGCAGCTGGATTTACCGGTGGACGAATGGTCCTTCTTGTTGCTCCACATCGTGCTGTCCCGCCTGCCTTTCTATCTTCGGATCCATTTTTAGGAGAGGTACGGCGGGGACGACGCTCCTATATTCCGCCCTTCAGGGATCTACTGCGGTTCTTGGAGGAGCAGTGCCGGCAAATTTAGAACGCAGCTGGCACCGTCTACGACCTACGGGTTGCCAACCGAGCCGTGTCCAGGGAGAGGCGAAATCCGCCGGGCAAGTCGTCGCCAACCCCCCTAAGGTCGAGCGGAGTTCCCGCGGGAGGGCGCCGCTCCCTACCATCTTATAGCAGCCTAGCGGCCAGGGAGGTGCCCCCCTGCCTCTACTGTCGAGCATCCGATCACCGGGTGACGTCGTGCCCGAAGTTATTGGGTAAGCCGGTCCCGGCGAGGCAAACTATCGCCAAGGAGCGCCGCTGGTGCTACTCGTGCTTGGAAAGGCACCTCCAACGAGACTGCCCGCACCAGTGGCCCTGTCCGCACTGCCAGGGCAATCACCGTGCCGTTTTGTGCCTGGGTGCGAACGGCGCTTCCTCTTGGAGCTCTGCCGGGCCTTCAACTTCCACGGGCGGGGGCGCTCGGCCACGCCCTCTGTCGGGCGACGCTTGGCGCTCGCCTGCCGGCCACCCTGCCCCTGGGTTTGAAGGGGGTCCCTCCCCCGACCAGTCGGGGGCTCGTTTCCCCAGGGGCGGGAGGTCGTCGTCCCCTTCAGCGTGTTGAGAAAACTTCACGGCCACTCAGCGGTCAGCTAGACCCTTCTCACCCCCGTTAGGTGAGTGGCCGCGACTGCGGTACCACCCTCCCCCCTTTGGTCGGTACCGGTACTACGGGGTTCCTGCAACCTCGAATCTGTCCCGGGCCTCAAGGCCGAGGTTCTCTGAAGCTCCCGAGGTCGGCCCGTTAGGTGATTTCCAACCACGGGTCATTGAGATGCCACCGGAATGCCGCTTTCGGGACCTCCGGTTCGAGTACCGGTCCGATGGAGGCAGCTCCAGCTAGGTAGCTGCCGCCCTAGCTCCCACCACGGCCGCTTCCACTGATCCTTTGAGCCGTTAACAGTCCACTTGTCAAACTGTTCTATTGCCGACGGCCTCAGTGAAGGTGTACAACCCGAGTGGAGACAGTTTAACGGTTCGCGCTCTATTGGATTCGGGTTCACAACGCTGTGTGGCCTCCACTTGGTTGGTGGGAAGACTAGGGCTCCCCTGGAGCTCTGAATCGCGTCCAATGGTAGGTATCGGAGTTGCCGAGCCTCCTGCTCCTAGGGGACAAGCGGAGTTGGTGTTTGGCCCTGCCAGCGAACACCTTCACATTCTAGTTAAGGTAAATGTCCTCGATGACATTGTAGGTTTTCTCCCTAACGTCCGTATAAATGACAGCGCGGTTTGTTGTGCGTCGGGTTTAAGATCGGCAGAGCCTCAATGGTCCCAACCTGGGCCTTATAGATTTGTTGCTGGGGGCCGACGCGCTCGGGTTCATCTTGTTAGGCGAGATACGAGCCCTACAGTCTGATGGCTTGTTAGCCATGTCCACTGTATTTGGGCACAGCTTCTTTGGACCGGTTCTGTGGTCTCCACCTCCTCAGACGGGCGACCCGCTCTCTGTTGTGGGCGTGTCCCTTTCGGACGTCGTCCAGCGGCTCTGGGAAATTGAGGAGCCACAATACGCGGCTCGAGTCAACCCTCTGGACCGTGAGTGCGATTTGTTCTACCAGAACAATATCGGCCGTCGTGTCGACGGTCGTTTTGTCACTCGCTTACCCTTTCTTGACTCACGGCCTCCTTTGGGTCAATCTCGTGCGCTGGCCGAAAAGAGGTTGCTTTCCATGGTGCGACCCAGCCTTTCGCGACAAATATGTCGAATTCATGCGCGAGTATCAAGAGCTGAGCCACATGTCACCGTCCAACTTCGACTGGCGGTCACAGGAGCACTACTTCCTCCCTCACCATGCGGTCTTGAGGACCCCTGGGAGTAAGATTCGGGTAGTTTTTGACGGCTCGGCCCCCTCGTCAAATGGTGTATCCCTGAACCAGTGTCTCCACTCTGGTCCTAAATTGATCAAGGACATATCCGATATCTTGACCCACTACCGTCGGCACCAAGTGGTTTTTGTAGCCGACATTCGGATGGTGTTTCGACAATCAGTGGTTTATCGTGATGACCGTCGATATCAGCTAATATTGTGGCGCGAGAAGCCCAGCGATCCGATACAGGTGTTTGAGTTGAACACCACCACCTATGGACTCGGGTCCAGCCCGTATATCGCCATGCGATCCCTCCTCGGACTCGCTGAGAGAGAGCGTCTAAAATACGCTCGGGGAGATTCTATTTTGGAGACTTCGGTCGGTTATGTGACCAGTTTATCTCGACCTTTCTAAAGGTTTAAATATAGGCCGTTTAATAAATTTATGGCGTGATTGTCTTAGTTAGGACCCTTTTTACGTTGTGTTTGTATAGTAACTTAGTTCTTTTAGGTGTATCTTGGAAGAATGAATATTCACGAAAGCAATCGAAAGCTGTTGGTAGAGTCTTATAAGCTAAAGAACCCCGTTCACGAAGACAGAGCTCAAAAAGGTTATGAACAACTATTCCACTTGTATCTGGTTCACAACAGTCAATTCCTTATTAATTAATCCCTTCCCGCTTGGAAAAGGTTCACAATATTTATATCAAATACCAGCTACAAGGGCTTTGCTCTCCCACATTTAAAAAAAATGTGGAGGAGGTACAGGGCTCCGCACACGCCGCGCACGGTGAGCGCCAACCATTTTAATGCGCTCTCCCCGAAGGGTACGCTAAGTTGGAAACTGGACCATAGTCCACAGCAAAATTACTGGCGAACCAGTAAAAGAGGACATGGCCCCTTTACAGTGCGTAAGCACAAACATCGACCGAAGTCGCGCATGTCAATGCGTGTAAACGCCATACAGAATACGATCAAATCCAGCCACAGTGAATGTACATCACACGGGTTAGGCAACAATAGGCACACTGGCCATAAAAAGCCTTCCGTGAGCGCCACCACGCCAGACCGCCGTTCCTGCAGACTTGATGTAAGTGTAAGGCATCACCACCAATTGCATGGTCAGCACGGCCAATTGGCCGCAGACCGTGTCATGAGTCTACCGCTCACCTCAAGGAAATGGGGTCCCACGTTGCGCGGCTTTCGGCCGCAACTTGAGAGCCTCCTCAGATTCTCCCTCCAGCTACCACCCGCATGAGGTCGACACATATGCTCCACCAACCAATACAATGGCAGATATAGCCAATGGGCAGTTATAAGATAATATTAATAATTCGCCATCAGAAAGGGTCTGTGTCACTGACGTTGAGTATATGCATTTTTCGATCATGTTTGTCTCACCCACCAACAAGTTGCCTTCAATCTTTCACAGGTGGGAACTTTATAGAGATATATTATTTAGTTGTTATATAACATCATGGAGGGCAGACAGTCTGCAGCCCCGCAATGAAGGGACCCGACTTGGGCAAAGCTACTTAGGTTGTGAGTCAAATCAAGACGCAGGGAGCGCCATTGAGAATAGCGACCCGCTAAACAACCATCGTAGAGACGCAATGCTGCAGAATGCAACAAGCATCAGTACGACTATCGTCGGGCTTACACCATCCCAAGGTCCCCCATACAGTCCCAGCAGACATCACCACCCGCATATCTCCATCGACCAGAACCACAAGATGTGTCGAATCAGGTGCAGCACACCCGCAGATCCATCACAAGACACAATACTGCAAGTAGCAGTAAGCATCAATGCAACTATCATACGGATGGCGCCCCCTCACAACACACCCACATGATCCCTATCGACTTTGGTAACAAAATTGATAATGTTGTTAACTAAAAATACCACCAACGTATCATAGTAGCACGGTACTAAGACGTCAGTAGCCAAAACTACACGTATCATAGCGCTATTGTACTAAGACATGAAGTTGAGTATGCTTGCTGCACTTAAAAGTACTACCAAACACACTCATCCTAATCTGAAAGATAGCCGACGTATCATAACGCTATGCGCTAAGACGTCGCCCACAAACGGCAGGGGTATGCGATGTCCACGGGCAAGTCGTATTGCTACAACAAACCCGCTTACCACCGGAACTAAGATGATATGTCTAGGACACATCGGTTAGTGAGTCCAAGTTTACCTAGGTCTCAGAGGCTGCGAAGCAACCTACACGCCACTATAATAATCCTTTTCATGTCTCATTTATTTCAATATAATCTTTTACATATTTGAGACCTTCCACATATTTGCTTTATTTCATAGACCATACTATTGCATGTCTTATTCATATGGGACTTCAAGTCATAACTCTGCTATCATAATGCTTATGCATCATAGAGACCTTCTATATTAATGCTTTGGTTCGTTAGACCTTACTATGATAAGATGATACTTACTTTTTTCGCGGGTGGGTGTAAATAAGTGCAGACGTGTTTCGTTTCGTAAAACGTATTTATTTTTAAAAAGAAGTAATTTACCATACTTTTATTATTTTTCTATATAATACAGTATTAAGCATCAACGTGTAAAGGTTTACCTTCTTATGCACTAGTTTTTTTAGCACTGCACAAACTGCTGGAACCAAGATTTTTTTTACACTAGAACAGTTGTTACTACATACGTTACTATGTCCACAATTGCCGATATTTCCAGAAGTCAGGAGTCTTTGGAAGCGCTCATCACCCGTAAAATGGCAGATTTTGAATCAAAACTCAACTCCAGCGCTTCCAAGAGTAGCAATGTAGACAGGATCAGCGAGGACTATACCGCTTTTCAGAGTTACGTCAAGGATATGTTAAACCTTCTTCGCCAGCAAATTGCAGAAGTCAGTCGCTCGCTTGACATTATAGAAACAAGGCATCGCAGGAAATTCCTTTTAATGGGCGGTGTCCCTGAAAAACCAGGCGAAGATTTATCCGAAGTCGTGATCAAAATTTTTCACGAAAATCTAGGTCTTAAAGATATAGCACCATCTTGTCTTCGAGCAGCATACAGACTTGGCCCGGTCAAATTACACCATACTCGTCCTATATTAATGCGCTTCACAGATATGTCACTGCGCTCAACTGTTTGGTTTAAAAAAACAATGTTAAAAGGCACCTCGTTTAAATTATCGGAATTCCTTACAAAATACAGGCAAGACTTATTTTTTCAAGCCCGTAAGCATTTTGGAATTAAAAAAGTCTGGTCATTTGAGGGCAACATAAGCGTTAGACTGCCTGATGGGTCTCGACGTCACATCTTTAGCGCTAATGACCTGGATGCACTACTGCGCGATCTTCATAAAGCTGGGTGCAACGAGGAGCCGGAACAAGTGAAGGCAGGAACTAGTAGTGTAGTTTCCCGTAGCGAGCAGCCAAGGACCCGACGAGCATTCAAAAATAAGTAAACATTCTCGGGATAGTGGTAATACTTTGTTTACACTTCGACGGCTTATTAATTACTACTACTGCTGTGTGTACTGTGTACGTCACTGAGCGCTTTTGCATTCAATCCTTTTGTTCTCCGCAACCGGTTATTAGGCTGATTTGCGACACAAGTAATAGTACAGACTAATCTGAACCTTAAATTTCGTGAAATTACGCATTAGAGTATTTTTTTTCTCGTTTAAATTACCACTTCTCGTAGTGATTAACATATGTTTTTTTTTCCTTCTTTTTCAATACGTACGAGTTTTGTTGTCTATGCAATTGTAAATAATTAAAATTAGATACTTTCTTGTAGTAAGTATTACTTGTTGTTTTCGTGTAATATTTTAATTTTTCTTTTTGTAAACAGTTTACCGGCGCGTTTGTTTGCAGTGCAATTATCAGTTAATAGGGTTTTTTTTTTCTATATTTTTAGACATATATCATAAGTATAATCATATATTATGACAGATTCTGATACCAATGAACTATTTCTCTCTGTTGATTCAGATTCTTCTTTCTTTTCACTAAATGACTCTTTTTCGGAACCTACTACTCTTCGTTATCTGCTTACTCAAAAGTTTCATGGTTTGACTAATAACTTTAACGTTTGTTACATTAACGCTCAGAGCATTCCGCAACATTATAATGAACTTGTTGATACTTTTCATAATCAGTCTATTTCTGCGATACTTGTTTCGGAAAGCTGGTTAAAACCTACCTTACCGTCCACCTCCTTTGGAATACCTGGTTTTGTCCTCTTAAGAAATGACCGTACGGGCAAAAGAGGTGGTGGTGTAGCGGTATACTTACGTAATGGTATACCCTATAAAAAATTATGTGCTTCTTCATCTGTTTATTCTGGTACAATAGAATATATGTTCTTGGAGATTACCATCAGTGGGACTAAGACTGTTCTCGGTGCAATTTACTGTCCACCAGGAGTTAATTATTTTTGTGACCTTGAATCGGCTCTTTTTTCTATTGGCTCTGATTATCAACACTTTATTATAATGGGAGACTTCAATACCGATATTCTCTGTAACTCAGCGAGGTCACGTGAATTGTATACAGTTATGAACTCCTTTAATTTGTCACTTCTTCCTCTCGACCCCACACACCACAATCTTGATACTGCTGATTCTTTAATAGATTTAATAGTGGTCGCTTCTGAAGAACATGTCGTTGGCCACGGTCAACTCTCCGCCCCTGGGTTTTCGCAGCACGATTTACTGTATATTTCATATAGGATTAAATGTCCAAAGGTCAATCATGTGACGGTGCATCTGCGTAATCTAGCGAGACTTAATGTTGAAGAACTTCAGCAAGGTGCTTGTAGTATAGATTGGAGTGATACTTTCAGTGTGGAGAGTGTTGACGAAAAAGTAGCTCTTTTTAATTCAAATATACAGAAGTTGTTTGATAAACACGCTCCTCCACACAAAGTCAGACTGAAACGATCTCCTGCGCCGTGGATTACTGAGGATATCCGCAGGGCTATGGCAAAGCGAGATCGAGAATTTAGTAAATATAAGAGTAATCGGTGTACTGCTAAATGGACTCGATTCAAAGCCGCTAGGAATCGGTGTAATCAGATGGTGCGGGCCGCTAAACGCCGTTATATTCATCGAAATATCCTTAACGCTTCTATGGCTGATTCGTGGAAATTTTTAAAATCAATCGGGATAGGTAAACCTGCTTCTAACTTTGATCCTTCAATCTTCTCTGTTAATCAACTTAATACATACTTTTCTACTGCACCACAGCTGCATTCGTTAATTAAATCTACTACTATTGCCCATGTTAATTCTCTTCCAAAATTTTACAAAAGCTCTTTCAATTTTTCTCCCGTTACTGATGAGGATATAAAAAAGTCAATTTCTTCCATCAAGTCCGCCGCAGTAGGCTCTGATGATGTGAGCAGAATCATGATCAATCTCATCCTCGATTATGTCTTACCAGTACTTACCCACATAGTAAATTTTTCATTAAATACTGGGGTTTTTCCTTCACTATGGCGAAATGCTTTTGTTCTCCCACTTCCAAAAATAAATAATCCTAGTTCTGTTTCTCACTTCCGTCCTATCTCTATTCTTCCTTTTTTATCAAAAGTACTTGAAGCTGTTGCTCACAGACAAATTTCTGACTACGTCTTTAAAAATAACTTTTTAAGTAGCTATCAATCAGGTTTCAGGCCAGGACATAGTACAACAACAGCCCTGCTTAAAGTTACGGAAGATTTACGTATAGGTATGGAGGAGTCAAAATTAACTGTGTTAGTCTTAATAGATTTCTCAAACGCTTTTAATGCTGTTGATCATGACATCCTTCTTACAATACTTTCTCACATTGGTTTCTCCTCATCAGCGCGGGAATGGTTCGCATCCTATCTTCAGGGACGTCAGCAGGCTGTTCGCGTGGGTCCAGTTATTTCTGACTGGTGCACGCTGGTTGCTGGCGTTCCTCAAGGCGGAATTCTCTCACCTCTTTTGTTTTCAATTTTTATAAATCTAATTACATCTCACATTCGCTGCACGTACCATCTCTATGCCGATGACTTACAAATATATGCTCAGTCTGATGTTAACGATATCGAAGATGCGATCACTGAGCTAAACTCTGACCTCACTCGTATCTCTGATTGGTCTAGCAAATTCGGTATTACTGTTAACCCTACCAAGTGTCAGGCAATTATAGTTGGAAGTAGCCGTCGCTTATCTGCATTGGATTTTAATTCACTGCCACCTGTAAATTTTAATAATGCTGTCATACCTTATTCAGCTACTGTGAAAAATCTAGGACTTATCATTGACAGCAGTCTAAGTTGGCGGCCGCAAGTCACGGAAGTAAGCAAAAAAGTTATCAACACCTTGCGTTGTCTGTATCGACTCAAGAATTTTCTTCCAGTGAGAACAAAGATAATGTTGGTTCAAACGCTCGTATTACCAATACTAGATTATGCAGATGTATGCTATGCTGATGCCTCTCAAGAACTTCTTAACAAACTGGATCGTCTTCTCAATAATTGTATTCGCTTTATCTTTGGCTTACGTAAATTCGATCACGTTTCTTCATTCCGTTCTCAGCTCAAATGGCTGTCTCTTCCACTTCGTAGATCTTTTAGAATCCTTTCTATGCTATTCTCTATTTTACACGATCCGTCTGTCCCTGCATATCTGAAATGCAAATTTCAGTATCAGGACGATTCTCACAACCGATGTCTCCGTTCCGCGGAAAATCTAATTCTTCATGTTACTTTCTGTCGCACGGGCTTCTCTTACAATTCTTTCACTTCAAATGCAGTAAGACTCTGGAACATGTTACCCAGAAATATAAAAGAAGCAAAAACTAAACCTATCTTTAAACGTTTGCTCTGGGAATATTACTTAACGAAGCAGCAGTAGTTTCGGATAATAATAAAAAATTTAAAGAACCTCGGAAACTGTTATATTCTCAAATATGTATAATATAAAAATATCATATTTATTTACTGTGTATGTATTTATTGTGGGTATTTGTGTACAAGTATAAAATACTATTGTATGCATGTAAGTAGTAATGTAAATGTATATGTATGTGTATTGTATTTATTATCATTATATTATAATTTTGTATTTTTTTTTTCTTAAACCTTTAATTTTTTTAATTTTTTTTTAATTATGAGTTTTGCACCCATCACTAGATTCTCTGCACAAACCAAAGGTAGACTGGTAGAGAATGCCTTTAGGCATTAAGTCCGCCGTTTTGTACATTTCTTGTATGTGTGCAAATAAAGCTTAAATAAATAAATAAATAAATAAGTCCCTACTATAGGATTAGTCATTGTGCAACGTTAGTACTAGCAGTCGGTCAGTCGACCATCCCATATATATGTACAACCTTGGGTATGTGTCTCCGGCAACGCCCTAATATAAGGGAACATTACAAGAACACGTTCATCAACTTTAAAATTTTCCAATTATTACATGAACACCTTCATCAAATTTTGATCCATTTTTTCTATAATATTACAAATTTTATTTATCTGTGTTATTGCAGCGATGCAGCGATGCAGCGATGGAGCGAATTTTATAGAGAAATGTATGCGTGTGATGATCTTAGTGAGGGATCCGGGGATGACGCCGTGACTGGTACGCCAGACCCGGACCTCGATAACACTGAGGTCATCAGTATGAAAGAGATTGAACGTGCGATTCGAAGTTTGAAATGTGGTAAGGCTGCGGGACTAGACAAAGTTACTGCTGAAATGGTCAGGTATGGTGGGCCTCGCGTCTGGGACAGCTTTCATCTGCTGTGCAATTTGTGCTGGCGGACGGGGGATGTCCCGGATGATTGGCGATCCGCAATCATTGTACCTTTATATAAAGGTAAAGGTTCACATTTTGACTGCGGGTGCTATCGGGCGATCAGCTTGACCAGTTTAGCAAGTAAAGTTTACTCGAAGGTTTTGACACGTCGGATGCAAGAGAAATCGGAAAGATTTCTATGGGAGGCACAATGCGGATTTAGACCTGGAAGAGGATGCACGGATAAAATGTTTTCTCTCTGCTTGATCACGGAAAAGCTTCTGGCTGCTAACCAGAAGATTTTCTGTGCTTTTGTGGATCTTGAGAAAGCATTTGATAAGGTTGTAAGGAAGAAAATGTGGGAACTGTTGCCGGGGTATGGTGTGGATGGTCGATTGCTAAGGGCTGTACAGTCTCTTTACTGTGACTGTAAAGCCTGTGTGCGGGTAGGGCATGACCTGTCACCCATGTTTGGCGTCCAAACGGGCGTAAAACAGGGTTGTGTCATGTCTTCCTGGCTGTTCATACTGTATCTCGACAGCGGTTTAAAGAAGCTGAAAGATAGCTGTTTGGGTGTGAAATTGGGTGACATAAAAGTAAATTGTCTGCTGTATGCTGATGATGCAGTGCTTATTGCACCATCAAAGGCAGAACTGCAGGCATTAGTCACGTGTATGAAAGAGGAATGTGAAATAAAGGTCTCCGTTTGAATGCTAATAAAACTAAGGTTCTGGTATTTGAAAGGGACGAAGAGAGAACGAAGTGTGAAATATGGGTAAATCAGGAATGTCTAGAACAGGTAAATGAAATTGTATACTTGGGGAGTGCTTTTAGCCGGGATGGAAGATGTGATTTAGATGTGGACAGGCGTGTCGCTGCCGGGAACAAAGTCAATGGTGCCCTGACAGCGTTAGTCAAAAAGCAAGGCGTAGTGAAGAGTGCACGCCTTGCAATACATAACGCAGTGTTGGTACCGACTTTGTTATATGGCAGCGAAACCTGAGTATGCCATAAGAAGCATAAAAGCAAGTTGAATGCAGTGGAGATGCGATCTCTTCGTAAAATGTGCGGCGTTACCATGGGCGACCGAAAGCGAAACGAAGAGATTCGCAATATGGCAGGTTTGAAAGATGACCTTATCACAAAAATTGATAAGGGCGTGCTTCGGTGGCTTATGGCACGTTGAGCGAATGAGTGAAGACCGAATGGTGAAGAAAATATATAGCGGGAAAGTTAATATTAAAAGGTGTCGAGGTAGACCGAGACTAACTTTCGAAGACCATGTGAGCAAATTGTTCGAAGAGGGTAGGGTCAAGAGTACTCGGATACCTAGACGTGCATGTATGAAGAAGATAATGAATCTGAAAGAAGCGAAAGAGGTATGTAAGGATCGTGACACTTGGCGATCTGTTCTCTCTGGCTACCCCGTCAGGGATTGTGCGTGAAGATAAGTATTGCAATATAATCGCCTTGTATTTATATGATTTGATACATTTTGAACATTTTAAGCAGGTTTTTAATAAATTTAGAGATTTTTGGAGACATTTTATGCGTTTACTAATATTATAATATTCAATATTCCAAACGGATATTTTTTGAACGTTATGCTTATTATTTGCATTTAATTGTTTAAAATATAATTTCTATGACATTTTTAAATGTCTGTATAGTGAATTTAATTATTATTTATTAATAATAATTATGAGGCGTCACACCATGAAGTTCGGAGGTTATGAGTTGCGCAAATGGTTGTCGAACTCCCCTCATATTTTGAAGGACCTCCCAGGAGAAGATCAACAAGACCCTCATCTATTCGAGCACCCTGATAACCCTAATTTGTTGACTGTGCTGGGCATTCAATATCAGCCTGTTCAGGATACCTTGACGTATCGAGTCAAACTCGATCCCCTTCCTTTAGCATGGACCAAGCGTTCCGTGCTGTCTACAGTAGCCCACACCTTCGATCCTAATGGATGAATCACTCCGGTAATTTTTTTGGCTAAGTGCTTTCTTCAAAAGCTCTGGATATCAGGGTTTATTTATTTATTTATTTATTTATTTATTCTTTATTGCATTTCTTAATCTAAAATAATACAAAGGGCGGACTTAATGCCTTGTGGCATTCTCTACCAGTCAAACCATGGAGTGGTGAGAATTTGAAGTAGGTGTAGCAATATAGAATAAAAAGAAAATAGAAATGTATAATTAATTACGTTATATATACATTTTACTATTATATACAATAAATAAACTATAAAAATATATCCTATTTATACATGTATACAAATATATACGTACATACATAAGCATACATATATTCATATCAACATACATATACAAATAATACATATAAATAACTATAAATATATACGTTTAAAAGAAACTAATTTTACGGATTTTATCGCGTATATTAACTTATTTTACATTCCCGACGTTTCAAGCACTTTACAGCACCCATGGTCACGGGGGGGACTGAGGTGTATGACGTCCCAATGTCATAGTTAACCACGGCTACCTCCAGATTAAAAATTATTAATTTTTGTTCCGATCTACGCAGTATGAACTTTCAGTATCATGAAGTCTTGCAGTTGTATGCTTGGGTTGGGATTTAATTTTATTAATTATGGGATCCCAAGCAGATGGTAGCACCCAGCCATCTTCTCTATTGAAATTAGGATGTTTTTTGATTTCAATAGCCTCGCGAATCATCCTTGGAAGGAATCGGTGTTCTTTAGCGAGGATTTGTGGTCTATCAAATCTAATGTAGTGACGGGGGCGATCCTGTACATGTTCACAGACTGCAGACTTCCCGGAGCGTCTATTCTTCACATCAGCTGTGTTCTTTAACGCGGGTTTTTATGGATCTTTTAGTTTGTCCTATATAAGAGAGACCACATTCACAATCCAGCTTGTACACTCCTGCATCTTGCAGAGGAATATTACACTTGACTGATGGTAAAAACTGACTAATCTTCTTCGGCGGCTTGAAATATGTTTTAATGGAAGCACGCTTCAAGATGTAGCCAATCTTGTCAGTGACACCTCTGACATATGGCAGTACAGCAGGCACTCGCTCGACTGTGGCCGGCTTCACTCGTTCACTGTGACGTAGGGGCGGGACCCGAAGCTTATTGTCGTGCAAAACTTGCTTGACGTGTTGGAGCTCGGCGGCCAGGTGTTTACTGTCACAGATCCCTCGTGCTCTCTGAAACAAAGATTTACCCACGGTAGCTAACTGTGAAGGATGGTGGTGAGAATCACTGTTTAAATATCTATCTGTATGGGTCTTTTTTCTATACACAGTGTGGCTCAAGGTGTTATCAGGATTCCGAATTACTAATACATCTAGAAAAGCTAAAGAATTGTTTGCCTCTAACTCCATTGTGAACTGAATTTTAGAATTTAAGGAGTTAAGATGGTCTAAAAATGCAATTACTTTATCTAAAGGTAGAATTGTGAAAGTGTCGTCTACGTACCGATTGTAGAATCTTGGGTTTATGGGAGAAGTAAGCAGGGCTTTCTCCTCAAAGTCCTCCATGAATATATCGGCGACAATGGGAGATACAGGTGAGCCCATCGCCACTCCATCTACTTGCTTGTAGAACTCCTCCTTCCACAATAGGTAACCAGATGTAAGGCAGTGTCTGAGTAATACTGCATATTCTACGGGCATGTTGTTTTCCTCTAGCCTTCTAGTAACAATCGAGATGCAGTCTTCAACAGGTAGGCATGTGAACAGAGACTGCACATCAAAACTCACCATAGTTTCATTGTCTGCCAGATGTAGGTCTTTAATCTCGCTGACAAAATGGTAGGAATCCTTTGTGTGTGCTCTTGTATGTCCCTTGAGCGGTGAGAGTATATTCGCTAAGTATTGAGCCAATCTGTAAGTTGGTCTGTAATCGATTTGGCTCACTATAGGACGTAGTGGAGCATTGGGCTTGTGTATTTTTGTTGTTACCAAAAATACACAAGCCCAATGCTTTAGATTAAAGACCTACATCTGGCAGACAATGAAACTATGGTGAGTTTTGATGTGCAATCTCTGTTCTCATGCCTACCTGTTGAAGACTGCATCTCGATTGTTACTAGAAGGCTAGAGGAAAACAACATGCCCGTAGAATATGCAGTATTACTCAGACACTGCCTTACATCTGGTTACCTATTGTGGAAGCAGGAGTTCTACAAGCAAGTAGATGGAGTGGCGATGGGCTCACCTGTATCTCCCATTGTCGCCGATATATTCATGGAGGACTTTGAGGAGAAAGCCCTGCTTACTTCTCCCATAAACCCAAGATTCTACAAGCGGTACGTAGACGACACTTTCACAATTCTACCTTTAGATAAAGTAACTGCATTTTTAGACCATCTTAACTCCTTAAATTCTAAAATTCAGTTCACAATGGAGTTAGAGGCAAACAATTCTTTAGCTTTTCTAGATGTATTAGTAATTCGGAATCCTGATAACACCTTGAGCCACACTGTGTATAGAAAAAAGACCCATACAGATAGATATTTAAACAGTGATTCTCAACACCATCCTTCACAGTTAGCTACCGTGGGTAAATCTTTGTTTCAGAGAGCACGAGGGATCTGTGACAGTAAACACCTGGCCGCCGAGCTCCAACACGTCAAGCAAGTTTTGCACGACAATAAGCTTCGGGTCCCGCGCCTACGTCACAGTGAACGAGTGAAGCCGGCCACAGTCGAGCGAGTCCCTGCTGTACTGCCATATGTCAGAGTTGTCACTGACAAGATTGGCTACATCTTGAAGCGTGCTTCCATTAAAACATATTTCAAGCCGCCGAAGAAGATTAGTCAGTTTTTACCATCAGTCAAGTGTAATATTCCTCTGCAAGATGCAGGAGTGTACAAGCTGGATTGTGAATGTGGTCTCTCTTATATAGGACAAACTAAAAGATCCATAAAAACCCGCGTTAAAGAACACAGCTGATGTGAAGAATAGACGCTCCGGGAAGTCTGCAGTCTGTGAACATGTACAGGATCGCCCCCGTCATTACATTAGATTTGATAGACCACAAATCCTCGCTAAAGAACACCGATTCCTTCCAAGGATGATTCGCGAGGCTATTGAAATCAAAAAACATCCTAATTTCAATAGAGAAGATGGCTGGGTGCTACCATCTGCTTGGGATCCCATAATTAATAAAATTAAATCCCAACCCAAGCATACAACTGCAAGACTTCATGATACTGAAAGTTCATACTGCGTAGATCGGAACAAAAATTAATAATTTTTAATCTGGAGGTAGCCGTGGTTAACTATGACATTGGGACGTCATACACCTCAGTCCCCCCCGTGACCATGGGTGCTGTAAAGTGCTTGAAACGTCGGGAATGTAAAATAAGTTGATATACGCGATAAAATCCGTAAAATTAGTTTCTTTTAAATGTGTAGTGTTCGCGTATATAAATATATACGTCTAAAATATAAATGACATGGATGATTCATCTAAGAAGCGTTGTCTTTAACAGATGATTACGCACCAACTTTTTAAAAGCAAACTTTTAAAAAGTTGGTTGGGTTGGGATGAGCCTATTAGCGGTGGTCTCTTGCGAGAGTGGCTTTCCATTGTGTCCTCCCTTCCGGACATCAACCAGGTCTCCATGCCAAAGTGCTTCCTCCCTCCAGGGAAATGCAGGACTACCCTACATGGATTTTGCGACGCCTCTGAGAAAGGCTATTCTGCTGTCGTATATTTGCGGACTGTGAGGTCTTCTGGCCAGACTTCCGTCCATCTCGTACTTGCTAAAAGCAAGGTTGCTTCCATTAGGTCCCGCTTAACTATCTCTAAATTGGAACTATCCGGAGCCGCTCTTCTCAAGCGACTCCTCAACCACGTTCACTCGTCTTTGAAGTCTGTAATCGACATTACGGACGTCTACGCGTGGTCGGACAGTGAGATAGTACTTTGTTGGATCAGAGCTGCACCTCACAATCTTGTGGCCTTTGTGACGAACCGCGTGTCTCAAATCCAGAATTCTGGGACGTCTCTAAACTGGAGACATGTCCCAGGAGAGTTGAATCCCGCAGACTGCACTTCTCGCGGCTGTGAAGCCCCCTCTTTGGTTGACCAACCGCTGTGGTGGGAGCCCAGTTGGTTGACTGAGTCTCAGTCATTCTGGCCCCAGAATAAATACTCCGAACCGATTGAATTGCCTGGCCTACGAGCCCGAGTAGGAGTGGGCTAAGATAAGCCGACTCGGGATTTCTTCCTGCTAGAACGGTACAGCTCTCTCGATAAGCTCTTAGGAGTGACTGCTTGGTTGCGTCGATTTATCCGCAATCCGAGAGACCCGTCCAACCGAATATCTGATTCCGTTTTTTCCCCTAGCGAGCGTTGCGAAGCTTTGATGCATAGGACCCATATAGTCCAAGCGGAGCATTTTGAGCCCGTGATTGAAAAATTCTCAACTGCCGTACGGGGCTCGACACCCGTTACTGCTCCCTAAGGACGGAGCCTTTGTTCGGTTGCTGGTAACTCACCATCATGTTAAGAATACCCACGCTGAGTGTAACGCTCTTTCGGCTATTTTGCAGCGGGAGTTTTAAATTTTGGCTGGCCGACGCACCATTCGGAGCGTCCTCTTTAAGTGCATATCTTGTTATAAACTGAAGGCCACCATATCGCAGCCTATGATGGGTGACTTACCACCCGACCGCGTCAGGGCCATCCGACCATTCGCTGGAGTCGGAACAGACTTTGCTGGCCCCTTCCTTATCGAGTCCTCCAACCTTCGTAACGCGCGTTCACATAAGGCCTATCTGTGCGTTTTCGTGTGCCTCGCCACTAAGGCCGTTCACTTAGAACTTGTAAGTGCCCTCAGCACTGATGCCTTTGTGGCCACGCTGGGCCGCTTCGTATCGCGTCGCGGTTTGCCGGACCTGATCCGGTCCGATTACGGAACGAATTATTAGGGCACGGACAGATATTTGAAAGAGGTCACCGAATTTCTGTCAAGCAACAGGACTTATTTAGGTACTGCGATGTCCATGAAGGGCATCCAGTGGAAATTAGACCCTCCGGCTTGCCCACACTGAGGCTATATTTTTGAGGCGGTGGTTAAGGTTGCAAAAATACATCTCCGTCGCGTTATTGGCGAAACTATTTTGACATTTGAGGAGCTTGCCACTGTATTCTGTAAAATTGAGGCGGTACTCAACTCTGATTGGCCAGCCGCTTAACGCCCTGCCCGAGTACCCCTTCAGGGAAATAAACTCTTCGCGGTTGAGCAGATTTGACCTGCTGCAACAGATGACTCAGAGTGTTTGGCACCGATGGTCTCTGGAGTATCTACATCTTTTGCAGCAGCGCGTTAAGTGGTCTGAAAAGACGGATCCTCCTCGGGTTGGAGACCTCGTGTTAGTTAAAGAACCCAACGCTTTGCCTTTGTATTGGCGCCGTGGGCGCATTTTTAAGTTGTCGTATGGATCGGATGGGGTACCTAGGGTGGCCGAGGTTTTGTTTGGAGATTCGGTCTTTCAACGTGCCGTCGCGACCGTATCCCGTTTGCCAATTTACTCGCGGACATTAGTCCTTATGCCCGGGACGGGGGTTTGATTAGGCCAAATCTTAACATTTAAAACTTGCATTCAAAACGCTCAACTCGGTCACCTGATGTGTGGGCGAACAACTGGTTTGACGGCTTGGGCCACGACACTCGTTTGCCCGCGGCGGCCGTGTGCTGGTAGTCTGGAATTTACGCTCGAATCGTTCGGCCGCGTGACGAACGCCTCTGATTGCGTTGTCTTTTTCGTGCGTTTACGTGACAACGAGGTTTTTCTTGAGTTTTGAGTGATTAACTTAACTTCCATTGCCATTAATTTGCGTCGAGGAGTTGCTTGTGTGGCATTTTAATATCGTACGAAAACATTTTCCCTTGTCGTTTAGAACGCTAAAAATTTGTGACCCGAGAGGAGATCGCGGTCGTGCTCGATTATAATTTTGTGCTAAGTGACGTTAGAATTGAGTTCACATATAGGTGAACGCCCACTGGAGTGATCGCACGTTGTGGAACAGGACAGCGCATGTGGGTCTGCTGTCCAATTACATCGGTGACGTCAGGTTACATTTTACACACTTTCACACACCACTTACATCCACTTACTTACCACCTGACTGTACCTTGTGGTCGACCCTACCTCCGGAACTCGGTAAGTTTGTGTTTGCTTATCAGCCATTACATAATAATTATCCACAGGCCATTTGGCCCGAACCCTCTGGTTGCCCGTCGAGTGGGCTACTCATGGGCCCTGGTCCAGTCGACTTCTGTCGGGACTACTGAGGGCCGTAACACCTCCAATTTTCCGATCACTTTATGTCAAACTTCAATTTGAAAAAGTTTGGAAAATCCAAAGTGCACGACTCATAATGCTCATATGATCATCATATCATCATTCATGTCACTCCAAAAATTCCAAGACGTATTCAAGTATAAATATTACATCCTACTTACTTTTAGTACGTACTGCTATTATTTATTCTGTGCTTTTAAAATATTGTAATAATAATCAAGCATGTATGAAATTTGTTTTTCGATTATTTTGTATTTATTTGTACAGCGATCTTTTTGAGCCGCTGCAAACAACCGATACAGTATCCACTCACAACGGCGGTTGACGCCGAACTAACCGACGTGAGTGAGGCACAGGCAGTCTCTATTTACTGAAATGAATTCTAACACAAGGCTACCAAATCAACGAAAATTTCGCCATTTTGGAGCCGAAAAAAATTAATTATAGCTAAACAAAACAAAATTACACTGCCATTTACCTTCAGTGGCTTCCAACATAATAGATGAAGAGATTAAAAAATAGATTTAGTTAAACAATTGATATTTTCAAAAGTGACAGTGTTTACAAGCTTTGCGGACTTGATTAATCTACACCATAAGCTACTAAAACCCCTTTTTTATGTAAAAATAGCAATTAATCGATTTAAAAAAAAATAAGTTCAACAATCATTTTTTATCTTTCTGACAATGTGTCTTTTATATCATTTAAATGTATAATATGATTGCTAGATACGATTTCATGCGACAAAACTTTGGAATCTTGATTTTTAGGCGCTAGTAGAACATACTTATGCGCTTTGCGCTGGGCATGCAAAAGTCGGTGGATGCAGGTGGCTCTGAACCGTAATCTTTGTGTCAGCCCCTTGGGGAGCCCTATGTTCAGCAGTGGACTTGTAAAGGGCTGTAATGATGATCATGGTAACATTACAGAAATGCCAAGCATAGCTCTTTCCAAAGCTCACTGAGCGACTTTGAGCTTCCTCATACTGCCAACAGTGAAGAACCAGGTCTCAAATCCATAGATCATCACTGAGAACACGCACTGGTTGTACAATTTAGTTTTGAGGTTTTGAGGCATGTCTGATGAGAAGATGTGTCGTAATCTCCCGAAAGCTGCCCAGCCGAGTAGAGTTCGTCGATTGATCTCTCGGTTGAAGTTGGACTTACCTAGTCAGACTCCCAGGTAAACATATTCGTCAACAAACTCGAGCTTAGTGCTGCCAACAACTACCGGCATAGGTGTGAAATGGTCGTTAAACATGATTTTTGTTTTATTCATGTTCATCTTAAGATTTATCCGTTGGAAGATACTATTGATGTCATTGAGCATAGTGCTGAGGTTCTCTAGTGATTCTGCCATAAGGACTATCGTCGGTAAATCGAAGGTAAGTGATGTACTCGCCATTGACGTTAATACAGTATCCTTTCTAGTCCAGTAGCTTGAAAACTTCTTCCAATGCAGCGATGAAGAGTTTCGGGGATATAACGTCACCCTGTCTTACTCCTCTCTGCAGTTGGATAGGTTGTGTCCTCTGATTCTGTACTCGGATAGCAATTGTAGCCCTACTGTTCAAACACTTTAGCACTTCGATATACTGACAGTCCACTTAGCACCGCTGGAAGGACTGCAACACCGCCCAAATTTCGACGGGACCAAAGGCTTTCTCACAGTCCACATACTCAAGACAAAGTGGCAGATTGTATTCTTCGGTATTCTGTAAAATTTGCCTAAGGGTACGTATGTGGTCTATCGTGTTAAAGCCTTTTCACGTTCGGAAGGCTGAAAGTTGTTGAGTCTGCATGAGAGACGATTCGTAATGACTCTCGAAAACAGCACGTAGACGCGGCTCAGAAGGGAAATCGGTCTGTAGTTCTACAAGAGAGCGATGTCGCCTTTCTTGAAGAAGAAGACCACCGCACCTCTGCTCCGCGCCTCCGGATTAGTGCAATCATGGAGGACGGAATTAAAGAGCTTCTGAAGGACTTTCAGTACTGGTTTTCCACCCGCTTTCAGAAGCTCCACCGTAACTTCATCATCACCTGGGGCCGTTTGCCGTTTTTAAGGTGCTGGAGAGCCATTCTAATGTCGCTCAGACTGACGTCCTGAATATCATCGGAATAGTGTCGGATAAGACTTGTTGTTGGATCGTTACCACACTTGCGTGTAGTTCCAACGGTGATGTGTACAACTGCCCATAGAACCATTCAATCTCACTCATAAAGAGTATCTCATTCTCCATGAAGTCGGTTATTTGCTGGCCCTTTGGGTTCCGTTGCCCTATTCCGAATTTCCATACTTTTAGCTTTTCGTTCTCTCTTGTACCTACTTTTGCGTTGAAGTCTCCCATTAACACCGTATAGTGGGTTTTGGAGGAATGCATGGCTCTAGAGGTATCCTCATACATTTCCTCCACCTCCTCATCGGGGTGTGCCAAGGTTGGTGTATAAAGCTGTACGATCTTCAGCGAATACCGTTAGGCAATTCTGAGTATAAGGTACGCAACCCTCGTCGACACACTCTCAATATTTACAAAGTTGTTAACGAGAGACTTGTGGATGATAAATCCGACATCTCCTTGGGACAGATGGTCGCTCTCCCGGTGATAGAATAAGTTTCCGGATTCGAGGATTACCGTGTCTTCCCCCTCTCTTCGGACCTCGGATAAACCTATAATACTTACATCTTATAATACTTACAATTCCAGCGCAACTTCTCTATCTCCTTTTCCAGCTCCAGGATCTTCTCTTCAGTTCTCAGGGTGCGTGCGTTATAAGTTACCAGGTTGAGTCATCGAAGGTGGCAATCAAACCTCCACCAGAGATTCTCAGCACCCCCTGCCCCGCGTTACCATGGTCGCCATTGTAGCCAGGAATAGCCGGGGGCCGTCTCTTCGTAACTCTATTCATATGCCACAAATTGCCATAGTTGCCACGCTCGGCGAGCGGATTAGAAACCGCAGTTTTTTTATTGTTGTTTTACTGTTATCATAAAGATGCTACTACCCATATTCTGCCTCAGTTTCCCTATGTCGGCTCTTACAACACCCATGGGAAGACATGAGGTAGTGTATATTCTTACCCGCCACTACACGAGGTTCATCAATGTAGTCGAAGTTAATTAAATACGCGTTATTAAGGATAACTCAAAAACTAATGGTCAGATCAAATTTATATGGAGCTGCATGAGAAGCACCAGCTTTCAAACAAAAATAATCATCAAAATTGTTTCACCTAGATAAAAGTTCTGAGGTAACACACATAAAAAATACAGTTGAATATAGTACCTCCTGTTTTTTTGAATTCGGTTAAAATTTTCTTAATTTAAATTTCATTGTATATAAATAACTCTACTTTGAAAAACTAATTAAGTCACCCGTTTTGAAGTCGCCAATTCAATTTCGATGGTTGTTTACAATCTGTTTTCTCAGCTTTGTAAAATTCTAACAGAATTTTACGGGTAAATTGAATAGAATTACTTGCGTTTACAAAGTAATAAACAACAAAATTTATTAACAAAAAAAGACGCGATAAAATCCGTAAAATTAGTTTTATTTAAAAAACAACAAAGTTTACTAACCACATTCACCATTGTTTGTATTTTAAAAATTATGAAATTCTACTGTAGCAGCAAGAATTACTGTTTCAACAAAATATTTGGAGATGTTGTCTATTTACTTAATAAGGTTTTCTAAATATTTAGGAAGGTTGACTTTTTAAATTAGGCAAAGGTATTATTTAAGCCTCAAAATAATTAAAGTTGCTAAAATGAACTAGTTAAGATCCACGTAGTAAAGTAAAATGATGTACCTTACCTAGTTTCAAGGGCACCTCCCACTCTCCTTCAATATGGAGCACTATCTCTGTCACCACTACTCCTAACAACACTACTCTAGGAAAGACCAACCACCGTTTACGTCGACCGCAAAGAAACTGCTTGTCAGTTAGTGCAGAGTCTATATGTATTTCACCTGACGATGCCTTGTTTAGAGGCAAAACACGTGTCGTATTATCGTTTTATTTATATGTACGTATTAGAGCTACGCTACTGCTATATTATAGTTTTAGAAAGAATGGGTTGGCTTGACCGGCGAAAGATCACGCTCTCACAGAATACCAGCGTTAAACAACACCTTAATGCTGCTACGTTTCGTATGGTGAGTGTAGAGAGTGGAGACCCTTCTTACTAGATATGAGGCATTCCACCTTAATGCTCAGGGGTGACAACGCATCTGCATTTTGATTCTTAATTGAGGATATATGTAGATGTCAATGGGCCACAGTATCCCCTTATCATCATTAGTTAGACTGCGTGCTCGTTTGCCAACAACTGGTTCCCATACAACAGATAAGAAATCACCCTAAATAAGAAACACACACCATAGCACCAACGGCGATGGAACTAACTACTGGTTACTAGTAGTAGTATGAGTATGAGGCACCTTCTTGTCATTAGTATGGCCATAATTTAAAATTTTATTGCAAAAAAACTACAATCTAATGCCTAAAAATATAACTAAAATTAAGACCTGATTACAATAAAAAATGGTGGAAACTACATAAGTATCAATATTAAATGATATATGATGACAGATGATTTAGATAATGTATCTGTGCTTGCGTACACACCCGTAGTTATACGCGGCTTCATCGCTGGTTTCGACCTTGAGCCAACCCTTGAGCGTATTGAGAGTATCTCCGGAGTTATTTGGCTAAAATTATACGAAGGATTGGCAGGATGCGGAGTTTTTGTTCAGCCGCCGAAAAAAGGAATGGTTACGAATAACATCAGTGTAGAGTTCACATGTGTTACCGTTACCGTTGCAGCCTATTAAAGTCCACTGCTGAACATAGCTTTCCTCCATAGATTGCCTCATAGGAGGGATATTTGCCATATTTGCTACGCTTGACAAGCGGGTTGGCAATCGCAGTTTTTTTTTTTTATTTTAAGCCCATCTCCTGATTTGGTTCCCTCTGTCGCCTCTTACGACACCCACGGGGTGATATGGGGTAGTGGATATTTTTACATCGCCCTACACGGTACATGTGGAACATATGTGTATTCCAGGTTATTGACGAATATAATGTATTAAATGAAATTAATTTTACAGATTTTATCGTGTTTAATTTAGCTTTTTAATTACCGACGTTTCGGACGCTTTAGAGCACCCATCGGGTGCCGTAAAGTGTAGTTTTCGCGTAAATATAAGAAATCATTATGAATTTTCTTTGTGTTATTAGGTGTTAGATATTTGTGTAAAGGAATCAGTGAAGGTTTATTTACTAGTGTTATTGGATTCAAGTGTAAATAGCTATGGGAAAAGTACATTGATCCTTTGTCAGAAACAGTCTGTACGCCTGTGCGTTCAAATGTGAATCTTGTTTAAATGTTACTCGGCGCATTCGAGTAACGGACGATACCCCGATTCCTAATACAGCTGCTGCTACCGAGGTTGGGGCAAGGGATAACGTTGCGCCGAAGGAGGATATCAACCAGTCGTTTGAAGGAGCTCAGTTAGAAATACAGGATAGTACGACGCCTAAATTAGAGCGAATGATTGATACCTCTTTATTTACTGATACGAGTATAGTGAATGATATCATTACTGCGAAGATGAAAATATTAGAATCTCAGTTAATTAAAGAAATTAAAGCGGCGGTTTTGAGTATACCAGAACAAGAGATCACCCGATTAAAGACTGAGTTAAAAGAAGCTAATGAAAAATGTAATCGTTTTCAGGATGAAATTAAGGTTTTAAAAAGTAAATTTGAATATCACGCAACGCACGATAAAAACAAGAAACAAACTTCACAAAGCAAGCAGCCACAGTGAGCTGGTAATCTCAATTTCGGAGTAAAGATGGGGAGCTCTGAAAAATCTTGTATCAAACCATCCTCTATCGGAACACAAATTACGACAAGTTATGCGTCGGTGGCCAGGAGTACAGTGGGCTTCTCAGATGAAAAGGATCTACAAATCAAGCAAAAGAAGACAACGATTTGTAATACTGATAATTGGACTGAAGTGAAACCTAAAATGATGTATCAGATTAAAAAAGGAGGTAACTCATCTATTCTAAAAATAAAAGCAGTAGAACGGAAGAAATACTTACATATATGGAGACTACTCACAGAAACGACAGAGGATAATTTATTAGAATATATACGTGAAGTATTAGGAGAAGAAAGCTACATAAAAGTGGATAAGTTAAACCACAAAACAGAGAGGGGATACTCATCATTTCTGTCTGTCTGAAGGTAATTATGAGAAATTATGTAACCCTGACGTTTGGCCACTAGACGCTGAATACAGCGAATGGATTTGGTTTCGTAGATTAAGCAAGAACCCACACCTCAATGTAAGAGGTCTAAGAACAAAGACATTAAATTTTTTATCTTTACTCGAATCCTCTGTTTCGGATATATTTGCTATTACAGAGACTGGGTGCAATGAAGCAATTCATAACGCGGAGATTATACCAACCGGCTATTCCATATTGCGATGTGTTCGTGCCGATGGACGTAAGTAAGGAGGAGTACTTTGAGTTGCTGCACCGCAGTTTCAGATAAGAGAAGTACCGATGTCCTACGATATAAATATAGATATTTGTAAATTCGAATTAATTTGTGCTACTATTCATATTCGGAATCGTTTTTTATTTACTTGTTGTGTAGTATATATTCCGCCACTGACGGCAGATAATCAGTATATAGTAATGTTCAATCTGTTAGAAAAAAATATGTATTAATTATAAAAACAATGTTGTAATAGTAGGAAATTTTAACTTGTTTTCATGCACTAACTATGTACTTAATTCGTATGAATATTTTGTAGCCTTTTGTGAACTTGGTCAATGTAATATGGTCCCTAACTGTAGTGGTAGACAGCTTGATCTTGTGTTGAGCGGACACGACCATGTGTCGGTATGTGCGGGAGATGAGGCCTTACAACCCGTGGACGCGCACCATCCCTGACTCGTCGTGGCCGTCACTGTCAACACACCGCCAGCGTGCCACAGACAGACCGATGATCACCGTGATCTGACTCAGGTACCGTATAAGCAATGGAATTTCAATAAAGCTGACTTTAATTATTTATATTATTTAATAATGACTACAGACTGGAGTGAGATATATACAGTACATAATCCCAATTTAATATTAAGCATTTTTTATAATAAGTGAAATTTTTGATACTTGTGTGCCTCTTAAAAAGCAAAAACCTAAAGATGCTAGATATATTTACCCTGTATGGTATACATCGGAGATTATAAAAAATATTAAAATAAAGTACGTTTTACACAAAAAAAATATATTTATACTAAATTATGTAGTGATTATGAAGCGTAAGTGAAGGCAGAGATCGCACTCGCTCACGAAACTTATCAAAATCGTACAGAACCATCTGGCAACGAATCCAAAAGCTTTCTGGAACTACGTGAGGCTAAAAAAAGGTAACTCTTCCCAGCACCATTTAATTAAAAATGGACGAGTCCTATCGAATCAGGAATGCGCTGACGAATTTGAACAATTTTTTAATTCCGTGTACAATCAAAAACCGTCTGTACTGGACGCGTCAGCAGCTAGCGCGGCTTCAAAAGGGAGTGCATGGGTGCATCTCACGGCCCTACAGCCGGCGGAGGTGCGCCACGCGCTCTCCCGACTAATGCTGAAGCACTCGGTAGGACCAGACGGTATACCACCGTTCATTTTTAGAGATTGGCGCTTTGCTGTGGTGGAACCGTTACCGTGAAAACGTTAAGTACAGAAAGGTCGTGGAGGTCCGAAACTTAGTGACTACAGACCTGTAGCGATATTATGCACACCAGCCAAGGTATTCGAATCGGCCATTCACCACTGCTTGTATATGCAGGTAAAAACTCTGATGTCTGACTCGCAACATGGTTTCCGCCCTGGTCAGAGTACAACTGGGAAATTGCTGCATTTAATGTCACTAGTAGTCCCAGCAGTTGATGCAGTGTACTTTATCGGTACTTACATATGTATCACATAACGCTATTATTCTCTGGCGAAAGGCATGTACGTACGTATAATATCACAATATCTTGTATAATAAGTAAATTGAGCTTAAAATACTTCGAATATCAACATAATGTTTTTAAAAATTAGGAAAATTATATTTTAAACGTTATATAATCTTATATTTATGGCGGTAACAAAAGAATATGTAAGGCCCTCTACAATACTAACCTATACACTTAACCTATACACTAACCTATAAAATTATTAATTACTTATTTTTTGTCCATACAAATTTGAACACCCCCATCGTAAGGGTTTGTTTTGGAAACTCGCAAAATACTTATTCTACGATGGTTAGTTTGTATACGTCCGTGATGTCATTATTAAGTTCCTGATGAAAATCAGCACTTTAGCACTCTTCGTACTGTAGCAAATTGCTGAGATGGGGACCCTTGACGTCATGTATTTCTTTCTATAACTTTTTTGTTGGATTGCTATGATATTTATTTTCTTCTTTCTTTTTTAATCCAAAAATACAGATATCTGAACTAAATTCTATATCTAGATATTTGAACGAAGTTTGTTATCGAGATATTAAAAGCTTGCTTGAAGTTTATTTTGTTGATAGGACATGGTGTAAGCCTATCAGTTCAAGTAAATATTGAAAATAAATAGACTGATTCTGTTTGATGCGAGAACACTTTGTAATATAAATTTTTGCGCATTCGCTGTAGTAGATGTAAGATTCTGTATTTATTTAATCTATTTACTTTATTCGTGAATTTAATCTTGAAGAGTGCATATATTTATATAATACTTTCGGTCGAATAGAAAATTCATCAAGTTAGTGCCACGTCGTGCCAAGCGACATATTAAAGTGCTGGCAGAAAAATAAAAATACTCAATAAAGACGAAATTTGCACATTTTCCCTCTTATTTTAAAGTGAATATTTAAAAATGTATTTAAAATTTTAAGTAATTCCACGTCTGACGTCGCCAAGTAGTCGATTGCTTGCTTGGCGGTGTGCGACGAGGCGTTCTCATGGTGAAGGAGAATTTTTTTTTATAGGATAGGGTGACAAACGAGCACACAGTCCACCTGATGGCAAGTGCTTGCTGTGGTCCATAGACATCTACATCTATCCTCGTTTGCAAATCAAAATGCAGATGCGTTGTCACCCGTGAGGACTAAGATGGAATGCCTCTTTTCCAGTAAAATGAGTCTCCGGTTCTCTACACTCACAGCAGCAGCGTTAAGCTGCTATTTTACGCTGGTATTATGTGAGAGCGTGGTCCTTCCCCGGTCGGGCCGACCTATTCGTGCTATAACTATACCACTAATATAGCTGCAGCATGGCTCTACCACGTATGATCCTATTGCGAAGTCGTCTCTCACGAATCTTTCCAAGACAAGTGGCAAACAATTGTTACTGTACCACTCTGCAGTATCTGGTTTTCATCCTCTCAAACAATTGTTCCGTAATTACCTGTCCTTCTAAAGAACGAGGCCACCATCTTTTTTCCCACGCTTCGACCTCTTTTCACTTCAGTTGGCAACTAAGGAAACACTCAGACTCTCAGTCTCTTAGTTTCAGGATTATAACAATAAATCCAGCTTTAGTCACCCGTAAGTATGTTGAACACAGCATTTGAGTCACCTCTGTTAAATCTTTGAACCATTTCACGACACCAATCAACACGACGGAGTTTCTGGGCCTCTGTCAAATTATGAGGTATCCACCGGGCACAAAGCTTCCTGACCGCTAAATGTTCATGGAGGATTTTGTGCACTTGACTTATACCGATGCCTAAGCTTGTCTGAGTCTGCTGATAAGTCACTCTTTTGTCACTATACATCATATACCACACAACACTGATGTTATCTTCAGTCGTCGCCGTAGAAGGCCGTCCCTCACGCAAATAATCGGTGATATTAGTGCGACCACGTTTAAACTAATTAAACCAGTTGTCAACAGTAGCACGTGACGGGGCTTCGTCGTGAAAGGTCAATCGAAGTCTATCATAACTTTCTTAAAGGATATCAATTCATAAAAATCATTGTACGCAAATTTTCTCGCGTTAAATTCATGCTGACGTGACACAGACAATTTTCAATTTGCCGCCAAATCCTAAACAAATGACAAATAAATAAAATACATACACAATAATATTGGCAAAGAGTTCCATTTTCAAAATCTGAACTTATTGCATGCGCAACGCGCGTAGGTATGTTCTACTAGTGCTTAAAAATCAAGATTCCAACGTTTTGTCGCTTGAATATTATACATATAAATGATATAAAAAACACATTGTCAGAAAGATAAATGATTGTTGAACTTCCTAATATTTTTTTGAATCGATTAATTGCTATTTTTAAATAAAAAAGGGGTTTCAGTGGCTTATGCTGTGGATTTATCAAGTCCATATGGCTTCGTAAACACGATAACTTTTGAAAATATCAATTGTTCAAATCAATCAATTTTTAAAAATCTTCATCTATCATGTGGGAAGCCACTGAATGTAAATGGCAGTTTAATTTTGTTTTGTTTAGTTGTAACTAAATGTTGAAACTTTTGGTGTTTGAGCAGCCTTGTGGGAAATCATTTTAGTAAATAGACTGCCTCACTCGGTTAGTACGGCGTCAACCGCCGTCGTGAGTGGATACTGTATCGGTTGTTTGCAGCGGCTCAAAAAGATCACTGTACAAATAAATACAAAATATTCGAAAAACAAATTTCCTACTATTTAATATTACTTGATTATTATAATAATTAGAGATATTTATTACAATATTTTAAAAGCACAGACTTAATAATAGTAGTACGTACTAAAAGTAAGTAGGATGCAATATTTATACTTAAATACGTCTTGGACTTTGTGGAGTTACTTGAATGATGATATGATGATCATATTAGCATTATGAGTCGTGCACTTTTGGATTTTCCAAACTTTTTTCAAATTGAAGTTTGACATAAAATTATCGGAAAATTGGAAGTATAATAAGGTTATTAGTGAAAACTTGTGTGTATATAAACTACTTTTAAAAAATCTGTATAATCATGTTATACGTAATTTTTTAATGTGATTATGGCATGCTCAATTGGATTTACCAATAGTTTTTTTTATTATATCGTTTTCAAGTGGCTGGTTCTAAAGTTTTCAGTGTCACCTTCGTATTTAGTTTAAGTTTATTAGTTACATTAGATGGTTTAAGAGTTAAAATATCTGGATTGATTAAAAGTTACTTTATTTCCATAAAATACATATTCAGATCATATTATTTGAAATGTATTTATCTAATTAGCATTAATAAAATACTGTTTAATGTTATAAAATAAAAACATATAAATGTAGAAAAAAAGTTTACAATTTGATATATGCGTTGATTTCTCTGAGATCCTCAACAATATTGTTTCACTGTATATTTTAAAGCGAATAAAGTATATCGTACAGCGAAAAAACATTTTTGAGGAAATCTTCACATGCTTTACAATTATAAACTTTTTTTATTTGATTTATGCAGCATGTATTAAAACTCGTGTCCTTTCTAAAAATGACAAAAAGGTATATCAATAAACAGAGAAAATAAACAAAAGAAAATTTAAATCATAAAAATAAAAAGTTTACTAAAATTGAAGTTCTACTGAAACATTAACTGATGTCTGAAATTTTGGTAATCTCCGAAGTACTTCCGGTTTTTGGAGTAATAATATTGTAAAAAGTTACTTAATAGAAATTAATTAACTTTTTTAATTCCCGAAGCTTCTGGTGCTTTTGAGCACCTATGGTCATAGAAAGACTGAGGTGTTTGATGTCCTGATTTAGTAGAATTAACAAACACTACAGTATCTTGAAGTCTTTCAGTAGTACCTGTGCTTGAGTTTGTTGAGTTTGGATTTAATTTTATCAATTATGGGATTCCAAACAGATGATACCATCAAAACTATTTTTTCTATTGCAATAAGAATATTTTTTTTAATTTAAATGGCTTTCAAATTATCTTTGGTAGAAATCGACGTCTTTTGCGAGGATTTGTAATGTATCAAATCTTATGTAATGACAGTACTTAACGCCAGCTATATGCTCCTTTAATTTGTAGGTTTTATTGACCTTTTTTTTTGCTTGATGTCTGTGGGCCACAGTATCCATTTACTATTAGGTGGACATACAGTCCACCTAATCGCTCTAGCTCACTTTTCACCCTTGTTCTAAAAAAATACTAATCTTTTGATGTAACTAAATTCATCGGAATGGAAAACTATAGTTATTTTAACTGAATAACTATAGTAAGTTTAACTGAAAATTTCAAGCGAAACTTAGTAAGGCAAGATTCATTCATTAATGGTTCCAAATAGTGATTTAAAAAATGAAAACCTAGATACATTTACATAAATAAGTCATCTGTCAGTGTGAATTTTATCTGTATAATAGTAACAAAATAAAATATTGGTAAATCCAATTGGGCATGCACTTAAAAAAATTACGTATAACATGATTATACTGAATTTATAAAAAAGTAGTTTAAATACATTTCGACAGCACTATCGGCTTCAACACCCTCGGAAACCATGATAGATAGATAGAAAATTCTTTATTGCACTCAAAAAAACAAACATTTGGTACAAAGGCTAAATTAATGCCAAAAAGGCATTCCCCGCCAGCTAACCTTTGGTAGTGTGGTGAGAGCTATGGGTAGAGCCGCAACAGAGGAAAAAAGCTAACTTATTTTCACATAATATTATTCAATAATATAATATCATATAAATATGTTACTTTATACATATTGACACGTCATATACACATATATATACATATATATAAATGTATATATACATATAAACAAAACTACAAAGACGGATGTCGAGGCACTTAAGTCTTGAGCGAAATTGTGATATATGATCAAACTTGCACAGGCCAAAATTATAGCGTATGCGCAGATTGGGCAGACGGTCGAGTTTGCTAAGCAGTTCTTCATTTATATCAGGATAAGCAATATCAGCATAATCTAAAATGGGAACTAACAGAGAGTTGACTAGCGTAACCTTGGCCGTCTGAGGGATAAACTTTTGCCAGAGCTTTAATTAATGCATTGTACTAAAAGTTCGTTTCCGGACCTCATTAACTTGTCATACCCAGCTTATAGTCAGCAAATATTAGGCCGACGTTTTTAACCTGCCTAGCATATTCTAAATCTACACCGCTTAGAATGACCTTAGGTAGATGTTGATAGTCGAGTCGACATGTAATTTTTCTGCTGCCTATGATTTTAACCTGTGTTTTGGCAGGATTTAATATTAGTCCATGACAGCTTGCCATCTGATGAATTGCAGCAAGATCTGAATTAATTTTGTGAACAGATGCATTTAGGTTATTTACACTAAAACACTGATACAGCTGGACATCATCTGCGTACAGGTGATACTTGCTGAAATTTATTACGGAGACAAGTGCGTTGATAAACACAGAAAACACCAACGGAGGTAAAACACCGCCTTGAGGAACACCAGCAACAACTTTACACCAGTCGGAGAACTTATCATTAACACGTATGCGTTGCCGGCGTCCCCGAAGATAGGAACTGAACCATTGTACAACTGATGATGTTAAATTCAGGGATTTCAGAATTGCTAACAGAATGTCATGGTCAACACAATTAAACGCGTTACTGAAGTCTAGAAGGACAAGAAGAGTAAGTTGACGATTGTCCATCGCAAAGCGGATACGATCAGTTATTTTAATTAAGGCCGTGGAAGTACTGTGCAGTGGTCGGAAACCAGACTGAAAAGGTTTGAAGAGGTTGTTTTTGTTTAGAAATTTTGTGAGTTGGTAATGAAAAACCTTTTCAAGAATTTTAGAGAAGAGGCAGAGGATAGATATTGACCTATAATGGTTGAAATTAGTAAGAGAGCTTCTATTATATATATCTAGTATTTTTGGGGATAGGTATTAGGAACTCTCCTTTCCACTTGGTAGGGAAGGTACTGGAGGCAAAGGAAAAATTTATTATATGAGTGATATGGGAAACTATTTGGTCCAAAATCGTCAAAACTATATCACGTCCAATACCATCTGGGCCGACAACTTTACTGGATATAACGGATACAATTTTTTTTTACTTCATCATCAGTTACTGGTTCGAAACAGAAAGATGTCCAACATGGTAAAAGGAAAGAAGTGATATCTTTAATGGTATCGCTTTTGACTGTTGAGTCCAATGTAACTGGCAAAGAGCAAAAGCGTTTATTCAGCGCTGATAAGTCAAGGGAGTGACTAACATTCTGTTTACTTTTACTAAAGCCCAGGCTGCGCAAGAATTTCCATATATTCTGGGTTGAACAACTCTGACTAGTATTGTGAATGTATCGGCGTTTGGCATTTCGTATCACCTGGTTGCAGCAATTCCGTGCCTTTTTAAATCTTTCCCAGTTCTCATCACCGGGCAAGCATTTATGTTTTATTTTTAGGCGGTCTCTACGTGCCATAAAAGATCGAATATATGGCGTTAACCAGGGTGCTGGTGCCCGTTTCATTTTTACTGGTTTTAAAGGTGCTACTTTGTCATAAGATATCATTATAATGTTATTGAATAACTCCAGTTTATTGTCAATATGATTAGTGTTATAAAAATCTGACCAATTAGCATTGTATATCTGATAATTTAATAGCTGGTGATTCATACGGACAAGGTTACGCTGAAACACAATTTTGGGAGTTGACTTAGTTGATTTAAGAGCATATGATACGAAAATAGGTTTAAAGAAGAATTTATTCTCACAAAAAGATTACAAAATCCACTTACATGAGAACAATAATATAAACTTAATCTAGTTAACGGTCACCGTCTTCACAGTTCCATCGTGACACTCTCCGAAATAACAAGTCAGTAGCTTTCAAGAATGTAGTTGTGCAATTGAGACTTGAATTTGTTAAAAGAATCTATATTTTTAATATGAGAAGGTAGGCTGTTATAAAAGTGTGCTCCCTCAAAGGTAATATTTTTTTTCCCTAATTTGATACATGTCTTTGGCAATACGAGCAAGCTAGGTCGACGAAGACTGCGTTTGGATATTTGTGACTTTTTGGTAAAGGACAAACTAGTTTGGATGTTTTTACTCATGATCTTCCTAATTAGAATGCAAGTGCTATATAAATAAAGTTGTCGAATGTTCACTATTTTTGTGTCATCACAAATTTTACGATTCGATGGTACGGGTAGGAGAAAAGTATTTTTATTGCTTTATTTTGAGCTCTTTGTAGTTCCTGCAATTTCGTTTTCACTGTCCCAATTTCTATTAAATATAATATATGAGATTTGATAAGTGAATTGTAGATATTGAAACGTATTTTCCTAAGTATACATTGATTTATGTTGCGGAGTGAACCTGTTAGTGACGATAATTTGCTTTTTATATATTCTATCTGTTTGTTCCATGTTAAATTACTATCCATTCTCAGACCAAGATATTTTTCACAAGTTTATTGTTCGAGTGGAATATTGTCAATTGTTAAAGGAGCATGCGAGGGAATTATTTTATTTTTGGACTTGTAGATAATATAGCATGTGTTTGAGATGTTGATTGTTAACAGGTTGAACTAAAACCATTCAAACAATATGTTAAGGTCTTCTTGAGCTTTTGAGATGATTTCGTCCATATTAGTACCGCAATAGAATAGGCATGTATCTTCCGCGTACAAAGTTAAATGGCCGTGCAGTCTTAAAACCGTTATATTGTTAACATAGATAAGGAAAAGAAGCGGCCCTAATATGGACCCTTGTGGGACACCATATGTAAAGGGTTGGGTATTGCTTTGGTTATTATCTATTTTGACTATCTGTAATCTATTTGTTAGGTACGACTCAAACATTTTAAGGGCACTACGTTTGATACCAATGTGCTCTAACTTTTTTAAAAGTAACCGGTGGCTTACGGTATCAAAGGCTTTTTTCAGGTCGATGTAAATGCCTAGAACAATCCTTTTTTTATCCAGGTTTTCTTTTATTTTTGTTGTTAAATGTACTATTGCCGCAGTTGTATTGCTTTTTGACCGAAAACTGTACTGACGTGGAGATATAAAGTTAAAGGAATCAAGGTAACTTGACAAACGGTTATGTATTACTTTTTCTAGGATTTTCGACAATGCTGGTAGTACAGAAATAGGGCGATAGTTTCCTGGGTCAGTTGTGGGCCCGGATTTGTAAATTGGTGTTACTTTTGCAACCTTCAAAGTGTCGGGAAATTCGCCGTCAGTCATAAGTTTGTTTATTGAATGTGCCAGGCCTTCAGAGAGGCCTTAGATCTTGTAAACATGTTAGGATTTTTGTGCTGATTTTGTCTATTCCACTACTAGTATTGGGATTTAGGTTGTGAATAATTTTATTTATTTAATTTGCATTACATGGGGTAAAGACAGACAGTTTATGATCGTTTATTTTTTGTTGTATGAAATCAGGATCCAAGGTACTATCGTGATATTTGTTAGGTATTTTGTTTGCTAATAGAGAACCTATAGTAGACTAGCTGTGCCCCGCGGTTTCACCCGCATATATCACGCGTCTGCGCCTTGCCATGCGAACTTCGAGAGAGACATGACGACGGACGGTTGCTGAATTAACAAAGATTTAAAAAGTGAAATATGTTACTAAAATTACATGGTTAACGTAATTGGTGGTTATGCATGATACAGGTACTGATACGAATAATGTGGCCTATTTTGTACCGGCGTTTCTATTTCACATTTTAACATGAAAAAGTAGTTATTGTGACATAACTGTAATAGTTAAACATATGGTATCGCAGACTTTTTTGTAGATATTGATATCTTCTATAAAACTAACGTAGATTACTTTGCTCTATTATCAATAGTTTCCGCAGCGTACGTGATATAAGGATTCTTTTTGGTATTGTTTTCACATCTTGGGTTACATTAACGAAGTTTTCATACGGATCCCTAACTTTTTTGAAAATAGCCTATGTTCATCAGGGATAATGTAGGATTCTAATGGTGAAAGAATTTTTCAAATCGGTCCTGTAGTTTCGGAGCCTATTCAATTCAAACAAACAAACAAACAAAGAAACAAATCTTTCCTCTTTATAATAGTAGTGTAGATGTAGATGTAGATGTAGAAAAATATTTGTTAAAAATATCACAAATTTCATCTATGTCGCTAATTAGTTCAGAGTCTATTAAGAGCTTTGGAGGAGCACTACTTTGTTTTATTTTGTTGTATTTGCTAGGTTATTTATAAGAGCCCACATCTTTTTAGGATTATTAGTATATTTTGTAAATAGTTTATAGTAGTAGGAATTTTTCGTTTTTTGTAGCACTTTAGCTATTGTGTCTCTTATTTGCTTGTATTCTTGTTTTAGTCTCTTGTCATCCTGATTTTTTTGTGTTGCAATCATAGGTAGTTCCTTTGGGCAATCCCAGTGATTATATCACTGTTGATCGAGTCATTTTTAGGGGGGTTCAGTGTTTTCGTTTTCACTACTCGATTATGTGCTACGCATTGTTTTATTTTATTTTCAAGATATTCGTAAGTGTCTGCAGTGACTCCCGTTTTATATGATTCCATTTCAGTATACATTCTTCTGTAATCTATTGCCTCATAAGTCGTTCTTACTTTCTTGCGTGGTTCATATTTATTCAATTGCAGGAAGATCTGTTTGTGGTCTGTCATGGACGAGTTAATAATAATAAAATTGAATTGTTCACATTGAAGATTTGTGCTGACATGGTCTAAGATAGATTTCTTCGTCTTTGATTCCCTTGTACAATATTTTTTGTGAATTTTATTTAATAACTTGTGATCTGATTCTCTTATTGTATGTTTGTACTTAGTTTAAGTTTTGTCATTCGTAAGTAGGTCTATGTTGAAATCTCCGAATATAATTGATCTCTTTTGTTGTAGCAATTGTGCACCATAATGATAAAAAAATTAGATCGTGATGTGAAAATCCAGGAGCCACAAGTTGACCATGTAGAGACATACGATCAGGATTGGAAGTAAGTATCAAATCCAGTAAAAAGTGAGTATTATTGACGTGATAGGTGGATTCAAGGTCAAGAATTTTGATATTGCTTGATGCATATATGAATTTAAGCTTGTTCGATCTAGCATCATTTCGAAAAAGGCAGGTGTTAAAGTCACCCATGAAAATGGAATGAGAATAGTTTGGGAGATGCGTCTCAAGCAGCTGTTCCAAATCATTGAAATAATTTACAGAAGGAGGTGCATAAAAAGCACCTAGTAAGAGTTGCGTACTATTATTATAATGAGGATGTATTCCATTGATTTAGAATAAATCTCAGGCGATCTGGAAACGATCCTGTATGATATATCTGACTGCAGGTATATGGCAACACCTCAGCCTTCTTTATTTAATCTGTCTGATGGTAAGCTAGGTTTAAGAAAAGATTCTGATATGAGACAGGCATGAACAATACTGTTTTCGAAAGTTGCAAGAAGATCTGAAAAGTAAGCCAGAACACTTTGTGCATTAATATGACATATATTCAGATTCCTTTGGTAAGGCTCAAGGGCACTCTTTAATATATCCCCAAGATGTGGTTCAGGGGAACCCTGGCCCGGGGCAGACGTTGATAACGAGGAACTTGTAGAGTTAAAGTAATCAGATTCTAAGGAAATATCCATCGTAAGTTTAAAATTAATTTATAAGTTTATTTGTATAATACTATATAATAACAATTATAATATATATATATATATAAAATATGTATATAATATATATTAATATGTACGAAATAAATGCTAAATGAAAATTAAAAAAAATAGCAATAAAAATATAAATAAGTGAACAATTTATTTGCTATACCGTGGGTTGAGCAAAAATAAATTGTTATTAGCATGCCACATCTACTACCCGTTAGGACATTACAACTATGTCAGGAGGAAGTACAATTTATTATAATTTGAAAAAGAAAACAGAATATAATACGAGCATATTATTCCGGTTAAAAACAAACTTAAATTCACTATAAGAAAAAAAAACTGTAAATGTGCAAATGTGTAAATTCATAAGCTGGTAACACTACGTATGACGACTAAATTACATTTTGATCATTTCACATTGTCATTTCTCAATTGATATTGACATTACAAACTTAAAAGATATAATTTTAAAGATTAGAACAAGTTTGAAATTCGATGTTCTATGAGTTCTGTTTCGAGTTAAATTATATAAAGCAGGTAGTTTGGTATAATAAGTTTTACAACTATCAATGATAAAAGTTATTAGTTTTTTTTTAAGTAATGATAGGTAATTTATGTCCTACAAACAATAGTTGGAAATAATAATCGCATAAAATCCATGACGATAAATTACATATCATTAATTAACATATGTAATTACGCAATTATGCAATAATAGGGAAAAAGGAAAGTACATATATAAAGAGACTAATTTTACAACTTTTTTCCAGGTTTAGACCGTTGTTTGGGGGCCACAGCTTTGGAAGTTTTTGAATTACTCACAGGATATTCAGCCAGTTAGTCTAGAGAAACAAGACGTACCTTGCTGCCAATGCAGAGCTTATGTGTTTTGACGGCATCTTCTGGTTTAGTTTTTTCAAGATTTCGTCTTCCAACCATAGTGCAGTGTTGAAGTCTAGTATTTGCAGCAGATGTGGTGTAAATTAATACATGGGATGATAGCCACGATTTAAGATGAGTAAATTTTAATGGATTATATTAAAAAATATACCTAAAACTTGTAAGTTTAACTATTTAAATTATTTATTAAAACAAGACCCAAAAATATGTTGTTACTCTTTGTGCACCTACCCGCGAAACAGAGAAATGAAAATGACACCCATGACGAAAAAATTGATACTACTTACTTTTAGTACGTAGTACTGTTATTTATTCTGTGCTTTTAGAATATTGCAATAAAAACATCTCTCATTATTATTATAATCAAGTATTTAAGAAATTTGGTTATTCGAATATTGTGTATTTGTACAGCGATCTTTTTGAGTTGCTGCAAACAACCGTAACAATGTCCACTCACGACAGCGACTGACACCGAACCCTAAGGGTATTAGTGTTCTGTGCACCGAACTAACTGAGTGACGCAGTCTCTATTTAGTAATATTTATTAATTTATTAATAGTTCAACAATCATTTATCTTCCTGACAATGTGCTTTTTATATCACTTATACGTTCAATATGATTGCTTGATACGATTTCATGCGACAAAACGTTGGAATCTTAATTTTTAGGCTCTAGTAGAACATACCGACGCGCTTAGGCACTTACGGCATGCAATATTATTTAAAATGTTTAGATAACCAATAACAGTTATTATTTAGATTATTTCAAAAATTTATCTACGTATTCATCACACTCATTAATTAACATTCAAAACTTTGAAATACTTAGGTCCTGCGAGTGAACATACCTGCTATGATGGTGACAATGAATATTTAAGTTGCCGCCCAATTTTTTTTGCATATGTTTGTGTATTATCATATTGATTTCCCAGAGTTACTAAGGCTAATTAACTTCAATTCCGGTAAACAACAATGTGACTAAGAATTTTCAGGTTAGACGTACACAGGAATAACACTTCCTTTTTCAACCCCGTTGCCAAAATGTGCCGTGATTACGAAAAGATTAATCGTAGTAACGTACATCTAGATAATATATTCGACAGTAGCCTTGTTAGGTTCAAAATAAATTTACGTGTTTCTCTTAATATTTAATGTTTAGTTTTATCTTGTTTATTTTTCCTACCTTTTTAGTGATGAAAATATAAAAAAAATTCTATATTACATATCAAACAAGATTGTGCAATCAGTGCGTGTTGCCAATGCTGTCATATATGAGACACAGTCCTTGATTGCTGGCCGTATGAGCCGCTAGGTCGAGTTATAGAGTGGGCTATGCTCAGAGTTTCTCTGCGAAAAAGAGTAGAACTAGAGTAACCGACATAGACCAACAGCTAAGTGAGGTGAAGTGGCAACGAGCTGGCCATATAGCTTGAAGATCCGACAACCAATGGGGAATGAAGGTGTAGTGAGTAGTCTCATTCCCCACTTGATGGAGCAACGATCTAGTAAGACATGCAGTAAGTCAGTTGCTTTGTGGCATTTCTTGAGGGAGGCATATGTTCAGCAATGGACTAGTGAAAGGCTGTAATAGTTTAATGATCATACAGTAGTACTGAGACATCTTCATAAAGGTAGTCTATTTACGTCTCACTTCTGGTCAAAGGCTTCCTCTCGTTACTGAGAGGGTTTAAGGCAAGAGAGTGGCCACCGCGGTGCCCCAGTGCCTGTTGGAGGACTTCACATCATGTCTTCTTAATTTTTTTTTATTTCTCAAATTTCATGTGCCATAAAATGAAAGTGTCCTCATTTTTACACAAAATATATTGTTATATTTTATATAAAAAATCTGATATTCACTTGTAAAGCATTTGTTGCTGATATAACATTTCTCGGCCTTATCTTGGACCAGCACTGTAGTTGGGAAAATCACATAAATTTAATGTGTGACAAGTTAAATAAATTCGTTTATGCGCTCAGAAGACTTAGTAACTTAATAAGTAAAGAAGCCGCTATCACAACATATCATGGATATGTAGCGTCGGTGTTACGGTATGGGCTTTTGATCTGGGGCAGTTCAAGTATTTTTAAGAGAGCGTTTCTAATGGAAAAGAAATTTATAAGGGCAATCTGTGGATGTGGACTTTTCGATTCTTGTAGACCACTCTTTAAGCAGTTAAAAATTATGACTCTGTGTTCCATGTACGTGTATGAAATCGGAACTTTCGTAAAAAAATATCCACATTTATTTCAGAGGTGTGTTGATAATACAGATAAAAGATTCCCACATAGAGACGTAACAAGATTAAATTTTAGATTTTGTAAAACTGCCTTTTTCCAGAAAAATTGTCCCATTATGTGCATAAAAGTATATAATAAACTTCCTGTTGAAATTCGAGAACTTCCATTAAAACATTTTCAAAAGAAACTAAAACAATATCTCATCCAAAATTGTTTTTATACTCTAGATGATTTTTATTGTTATAAACCAAAATGATAAGTATTTTATAAGACATTTCGTGTAAAATTGACTAAATAAATGTACATAAAATTAATAACTGATGACATGTATACTTGTCATTTTTAATTTTTTTTTTGGATTTGATATAATATAAATTTTTAATTTAGGACTTTTTCAACTTTTTTTTATTATTGAATAAAACTATTTTTACGGATTTTATCGCGTTTAATTAACTTATTTTATATTCCCGACGTAAAAATAGTTTTTTTTATTAATTATTGACATCCATGTTATGTGTATTAAGAGTTTTTAATCTTGAATTTATCATAAAATTATAATTAAACATATTTCTTTAATAGAACCATACATACATTTAAAAAAAATATGTATTTGCATGCCACTGGCGAAATATGCTTGTACTATCTTTAATTATAATGTCTGTAACCACCATATTTCTGGCAAATAAATTATTTTGGGGTATCTATAAAGTTTTCTCATCTGGTTGGGCAGTATAAATATATAATTGTAAATGAAAATGGTAAACATACATAAATATGAATAAAATAAAATAAATACATAAAAAATACATAAATATATAAAAACCCAACCAGATGGAAGCCCTCGGCAGGGGAGACCAGACGGCCGAGGGTTAGGGAGAAAGGGAAAGAAACCGGCGGACGATGCGGGCGGTATCGAGGAGCACCGCCTTCTGCATTTGAGCCTGGAGCGGTCCGTCACGGAGTCCCAGTCGCCTCAGATGACCCGGGAGGCTGACTGGGATTAACCCGTTCGCACAAACGACCACAGGAATAATTTCGGCCGGCAAACCACCCCACATGCCGGTAACCTCGTGAGCCAGGCCCAGATATTTTGTCACCTTATCTGTTTCGGCTTTCACGAGGTTCTCGTCATAAGGAATGGTAATGTCAACCAAAAAGATCCTTGACTGTGCCCGGTCCATCAGCACAATATCAGGCTTATTCGCAAGAATAGTCCTGTCTGTGATGATGGCCCGGTCCCAGTAGAGCCTGGCGCGGTCATTTTCGAGCACGGCTTCCGGCAAGTACTTATAATACGGCAGTTTCCGATCCACGAGGCCGTATTTCAGAGCGAGCTCCTGGTGTAGAATCCTGGCTACTAGATTGTGTCTGTGCAAATACTCAGAGTTAGAAAGCGCCGAACAACCGGAGATGACATGCCTAAGTGACTCACCGGGATGGCGACAAGCTCGACAGATGTCGACGGCGCCATCCTTTAGGATGTATCTCCGATAATTGTTGGTCTTAATAACCTGATCCTGTATCGCACAGACAAAACCCTCGGTTTCGCCAAAGAGGTCACCGAAACGTAGCCAGTGAAGGGAGGCGACTGTGTCTACGAAAGGCTCATGTAGAGCCTTGTAGAACCTCCCGTGGAGCTCCTTCTCCTTCCATACGGCCTCCCGGTCGGAAATGCACTGTACTGCTGGGTCTTGCCATTGCTCGTTGGCTAAGGATAGAGGGGTCAGTCCTTTATCACAAGAAATAACGTCCCTATAGTATGGATCATCCGCTCTCGTCAAAAAGTAATTACGGAGGCTGCACACTTCGCGATTATGCATGGTAAGCGCGCTTAAAAAGCCGCGCCCACCATGCTTCCGCGGCAAGTACAGCCTCATTACTGACGATCTCGGATGATGCATCCTGTGGGACGTCATTATAGTGCGGACTTTTCTGTCCAGAGCATTTAGTTCGGTCTGAGTCCACCTAAGTATGCCAAAGGTATACATGAGAACCGGCATGACCCAACCGTTATATGCGTGCGTCTTATTCACACCGGACAAAAGGCTGTTAAGCACTTTTGTCAAGCGTGCATAAAACACATCGCAAACTGACTGTTTCATACCCGCCTCATCTACACCGATGTTCTGTGACATACCCAGGTATCGGTATGTTTCAGTCTCGGAAAGGGTCCTTATGTTGATGGGCATAGATAAATCTATGCCCTCAGAGTTAGCAACCCTTCCCCTTTCAACATGGAGGACCGCACACTTATCCGTCCCCAGCCCCATTCCAATAGAATTGCTAAAATCACAAGTGATGTTTAGCAATTCCACAAGATGAGAGCGACTGGAGGCGAATAACTTGAGATCATCCATATAGAAAAGGTGGGTCACTTTTGTACCTCCCCCCCGAAGCTGAAATCCCCTCCCGGAGAGACTGTAGGGACAGTAAGGTACTGAGAGGGTTCAGAGAGAGGCAGAACCAGATTGGACTCAGACAGTCGCCCTGGAAGATACCCCTTCTTATCCTTATGTGGTTCTCCGCAGCCGTCATCCGCTCGCCTAGATGACAAAGGATCGTACTCCACTGCCCCATACAATGCCCGAGGAAGTCTCTAACTGTACAGTCAACCTTGTACAGCTCGAGGACCCTCTTCAGCCATGTATGAGGCACCGAGTCGAATGCCTTTTTGTAGTCTATCCAGGCGGCGGATAGGTTCCGACGGTTGCGTTTAACCACTTTGCCAATGACCGCGTCAATGAGGAGTAAAAATTAATAAATTAATAAAAGGAGTATAATTATTATGGGGTATTTGTATAGTTTTCTCATCTGGTTGGGCTGTATAAATATATAATTGTAAATGAAAATGATAAACTTACATAAATATCAATAAAATAAAATAAATACATAAAAATTACATAAATATATAAAAACCCAACCAGATGGAAGCCCTCGGCAGGGGAGACCAAACGGCCGAGGGTTAGGGAGAAAGGGAAAGAAACCGGCGGACGATGCGGGCGGTATCGAGGAGCACCGCCTTCTGCATTTGAGCTTGGAGCGATCCGTCACGGAGTCCCAGTCGCCTCAGATGACCCGAGAGGCTGACTGGGATTAACCCGTTCGCAGAGACGACCACAGGAATAATTTCGGCCGGCAGACCACCCCACATGTCGGTCACCTCGTGAGCCAGGTCCAGATATTTTGTCAACTTATCTGTTTCGGCTTTCACGAGGTTCTCGTCATAAGGAATGGTAATGTCGACCAAAAATATCCTTGGCCCGGTCCATCAGCACAATATCAGGCTTATTCGCAAGAATAGTCCTGTCCGTGATGATGGCCCGGTCCCAGTAGAGCCTGGCGCGGTAATTTTCGAGCACGGCTTCCGGCAAGTAATTATAATATGGCAGTTTCCGATCCACGAGACCGTATTTCAGAGCGAGCTCCTGGTGTAGAATCCTGGCTACTAGGTTGTGTCTGTGCAAATACTCAGAGTTAGAAAGCGCCGAACAACCGGAGATGACATGCCTAAGTGACTCACCGGGATGGCGACAAGCTCGACAGATGTCGACGGCGCCATCCTTTAGGATGTATCTCCGATAATTGTTGGTCTTAATAACCTGATCCTGTATCGCACAGACAAAACCCTCGGTTTCCCCAAAGAGGTCACCGAAACGTAGCCAGTGGAGGGAGGCGACTGTGTCTACGCAAGGCTCATGTAGAGCCTTGTAGAACCTCCCGTGGAGCTCCTTCTCCTTCCATACGGTCTCCCGGTCGGAAATGCTCTGTACTGCCGGGTCTTGCCATTGCTCGTTGGCTAAGGATAGAGGGGTAAGTCCTTTATCACAAGAAATAACGTCCCTATAGAATGGATCATCCGCTCTCGTCAGAAAGTAATTACGGAGGCTGCACACTTCGCGATTATGCATGGTAAGCGCGCTTAAAAAGCCGCGCCCACCATGCTTCCGCGGCAAGTACAGCCTCATTACTGACGATCTCGGATGATGCATCCTGTGGGACGTCATTATAGTGCGGACTTTTCTGTCCAGAGCGTTCAGTTCGGTCTGAGTCCACCTGAGCATGCCAAAGGTATACATGAGAACAGGCATGATCCAACCGTTATATGCATGTGTCTTATTAACGCCCGACAAAAGACTGTTGAGCACTTTTGTCAAGCGTGCATAAAACACACCGCAAACTGACCGTTTCATGTCCGCCTCATCGATACCTATGTTTTGTGACATACCCAGGTATCGGTATGTTTCAGCCTCGGATAGGGTCTTTATGTTGATGGGCATAGATAAGTCTATGCCCTCAGAGTTAGCAACCCTACCCCTTTCGACATGGAGGATCGCACACTTATCCGTCCCCAGCTCCATTCTAATAGAATTGCTAAAATCACAAGTGATGTTTAGCAATTCCATAAGATGAGAGCGACTGGAGGCGAATAACTTGAGATCATCCATATAGAAAAGGTGGGTCACTTTTGTACCTCCTCTCCGAAGCTGAAATCCCCTCCCGGAACCCTCCAGTAAGGTACTAAGAGGGTTCAGAGAGAGGCAGAACCAGATTGGACTCAGACAATCGCCCTGGAAGATACCCCTTCTTATCCTTATGTGGTTCTCCGCAGCCGTCATCCGCTCGCCTAGATGACAAAGGATCGTACTCCACTGCCCCATACACTGCCCGAGGAAGTCTCGAACTGTACAGTCAACCTTGTACAGCTCGAGGACCCTCTTCAGCCATGTATGAGGCACCGAGTCGAATGCCTTTTTGTAGTCTATCCAGGCGGCGGAGAGGTTCCGACGGTTGCGTTTAACCACTTTGCCAATGACCGCGTCAATGAGGAGTGGTTCCTTGGTTCCACGACCACCGCCCCGACATCCATTTTGAGCGCGCGACATCACCTGATTTGAGTTCAGGTGACGAGTGATTCTCGCGCTCAAAATGGATGTGAGTGTCTTGTATATGGTAGGTAGACACGTTATGGGGCGGTATTTGCTCGGGTCTGTGGAATCTCGGTCTTTAGGAACCAGATGAGTGATCCCAGTAGTGAAGAGGCTCGGGAGCGAATTTTTGGTCGAGAGCCTCTTGAAACTGTCGGGCGAGAACAGCGTGACACACCACGAACCCCTTCAGCCAGTAGTGATGCAGTCCGTCGAGTCCCGGACTTTTCCAGTTCGGGGCCCTACGGACCGCCTCAGCTACGTCATCCGGCGTAATGATGACGGGGTCCATGGGCGTAACATTCGCACACTGACTCGCCACAACTTCCGTCCAAGGGCCCTCACTGTGGTTTACGGGCTCTGACCACAGGCCGCGCCAGAATGCGATAGTGTCGGCCTGATTCGGTGCTGGGCCCGTTCCACGTACCATTGGTCGCTCCAATGATTCATAGAGCCTCTTCTGATCACTCTGGAAGAGACGATTCTGGTTGAACCGTGTTGACCTCTCGGTATATCGCCGAATCCGCTTCCCCCAAGCAGCGATTCTCTGCTTCAGGTCGTCTATGCGCTCCGTCAGTTTTTGCGTTATATCCGGCTGGGACAAACTGATGTTTGTCCCAGCAAACGCCATCCTGACGGTGCGCACAATTCTCGGCCTATTATTGCCCGACCTGAAGCTTATCAGCCTGCCGATGAGGGCCCTTGCCTTTGCGATACGGTCCTCAATTCTTCTTCTCCAGGCTGGGATGGCGCTACTTTGTCTAGTAGCGCGTCCAGCCTTGGGAAGTTTGGCGCCAATAATACGGCAAACTGCCAGTGCGGCGCCAAAAAGAATTGAGTCCGTCTCGCAAAGGTCCCGGCTGGCTTCCAAATAGGTCACCAGCATTGGGTTGAGAGCCCTCACGACAGCCCGATTCCGCTTGCTTAGGGGTATACGGGGAAGTCGCGGTCGATTCTCGAGAGGCGTACTGCGCGTTTCCCTAATCGCCTCTTCCACTATGCTCCTCATTTGCTCTAGTTCTGGGGCGACTATTCCATCGTCGCCTGAGTCAACTACAAGGAGATCAACGGCGGCATCTACATGTGCGGGTTGCTCTGCAACTCGTAGAGCCGCATCTCCTGTCGTAGCATTTTCATTCGACAAAGGAATAGCCTCACGTCGTAGCCGTTCGAGTTCGGCGTCATCAAATATTTTTGAGCGCATGATGTACCGAACTCGGTCTGCCAGATTTTGCTCGGTAACGGTAATAGATGGCTCCAGCTCAGCAAATAGTCGGTGCATCCTAGCCCGATACCCAAAACCTCCAATTTCTCTCCCTTTCGCCCCAAAATACGCCCGCAATGCATTTTTATTCATTTGCATTGACCAACGCATGCGGCGTACTCCACCAGTGGCGGGTGCTGATTGCTGGGCCAACGAAGACCCTGCCAACACCAAGCCAGCTGGTGGGGATGATGAATGCGAGGGGCTGCTGGGTGATCGTGCAGCACCTCGCGCTCGACTGGCGGTTCCAGCTCCAGACGCGCCCTGGCGACCTCCAGGCAGCGGCCCTTTGCGCGTATTTCTTAGTTCCATCATCCATTAATATTATTATTATTATTATTATTGTTGTTGTTGTAAATTTAGAGCATTTACGGGCAACATGGGTTTGAAACAAGCCGGCGTCATGAAATTTTTAATTTCAAATACACGGTTACGTGGTGATTTATCACGTGCAAGGCGGCTAGGCTTTTTCTCTCTTTATTTTAACACCAGCAGCCATTAACAAAAAAAAATTACATTAACTTACCATTACCTAGAAAAAGACAAAGACTAGAGATATATATATATATACTAGGGACCACAAAAACTACAAAGCTATGATATAAATAAACATTGCAAAGCATACATACATAATTTGCCGTATCAAGGCTACAAAAGAAAAGTTATTAGCATCCCCTCTCGTCTCGTGCATGTCGTAAGATCAGAAACGGTGTATATATACCCTCTTGCATCCATACCTAATAATCCTAGACCAGCGGCGTTTTTGTCACGTGCTGGATAAGTAAAATTACCGATTAGGATGAGAAATTGAGAATCCATCTTCTTATGATTGTCCACATATACAGCAAGTGTCCAATGTACAATCGGTGAGGTTCTCAATTATCATAAATAGCGTAAGTCGTAGTTGTTTCCAAAATAATTAATTCACCGATCGGCGATACACGCTTTTATACCCAATAAGAAAGATATTGAACGTTCTAGATCAATCCGGTTCATTCAAAAATTCCTCTCATTCAATTGCAAAATACTTAAACACTACGTCGACTACACGCAATATTATGTCGAAGTAGAGAAAGCTTTATATGCGTAGACATAAGCTTGCTTTTTTCACGCTCACATGTTTTATTAATTTCACACAGGATATTAACCCTATTATTCACACGTAAAGACCACCCATAGATTTCCTATAGATCGTTGTAAACTCTGTAGGAATGCCAAAGTTCGGGAAGAACGTGATACAACCCGCAACTGACTATCATAACAATATCTTAAGGAAACCTGCACGTCTAAGGAAAATCTGCTTTGAGGATATGTTAAATTCATCAAAGTAGCGCGAAGAAATAATTAGTCCATACGTCTCTTACCAATGAGAGAGGCTTTAAATGGGCAGTGATTGTATTACATTAGCCATCATAGCTTAAAGGGCAAGCACTTCCCTTAAATTTTATATTATACAAACAACAAAATTATTAATTTTAATTAGTAATTAACTGAGTTACGCGCTGTTAAATCGTTCGGAAGCCTCTTCGAAGTGCTTATTCCTTATATAACCTTCTCAGGAACGAGGGAATGGACTGTGCCTAGCAGTGGTAAGTATGTATTATGTTTTTTATTACCTCTATTAGGTCTTTATACTGTTCGTTGGAAGGGAGGTCCCTCTGGGTCTAGGTGACCCATTTTCGCTGCAGCCATAATACGTTACAGCATGTCCTAGCTTAAGTAATAAAACAACTGTTTCTTTTTAATGATAAAGAATGGAAAACGGGCATGTAGTCTACTGGATGGTAAGAGGATACTGTGACCTATAGACATCTACATATGCCCTCCATTATTGATACCCCTGAGGACTATGATGGTATACTTCGTTTTCAGCAAAAATATTTCCGGTTCTCTGCACTCACCATATAAATCTGACTTGTCATGTATTTTTATTTAGTTTCAGTGTTATAAAATCATCTTTTTTAATTTATAGTTTTACTTAATATTTATGCTAAGTCGCTGAATACATGTTTCTAGGCTTAACAAGAATGTGTGATATTATTTTCTCAAATTCAGATTCATTTTGCAGATTGAGATAATTACAATAAAGATCACATATAATACATAGCCTTAATTTTTAGTTTCTAATTGTTATGAAAATACCATTGTCCACAAAATAAAATTTTCATATAGCAATTACTCCAATATAATCGGACTTATTTGTTTTATCAGAATAGCAATTTTATAATATTGCCTGGTCATAGATCAATATTGGTTTGATTTAGTTAACTAATAAGCCAAAGTACTGTTAACGGTAAAAGAAAACACATATATAATTTGTCAAAATATGTGTCATCAATGGTTTTAAAATGTAATAATATCAAATATATCTTTGATATATGATGATGAGAGCTCGTAAAAGAAGCCTTTTCCATTATGGAGAAGACTTACCTTATTCGTCGCGATTGGCAGTCGCTGACACTGCTCTCCTGGATAGATATTACGTCAAGATGGTTTTACTGTCATCTATGGAAGTTGCAAGATCTTTTAGGTTGCTTTAATTTTTTATGCTGCTACCATACGGAATATACCCTATATATATATATATATATATGGGGCCTGTCGAGGATGGCGCTGTCGACATCTGTCGAGCTTGTCGCCATCCCATTGAGTCGCTTAGGCATGTCATCTCCGGTTGTTCGGCGCTTTCTAACTCTGAGTATTTGCACAGACACAAGCTAGTAGCCAGGATTCTGCACCAGGAGCTCGCTCTGAAATACGGTCTCGTGGAACGGAAACTGCCTTATTATAAGTACTTGCCGGAAGCCGTGCTCGAAAATGACCGCGCCAGACTCTACAGGGTCTGGGCCATCATCACAGACAGAACTATTCTTGCGAATAAGTCTGATATTGTGCTGATGGACCGGACAAAGTTAAGGATATTTTTGGTCGACATTACCGTTCCTTATGACGAGAACCTCGTGAAAGCTGAAAAAGATAAGCTGACTAACACGAGGTGACCGACATGTGGGGTGGCCGAAATTATTCCTGTGGTCGTTTCTACGAACGGGTTAATCCCAGTCAGCCTCTCGGGCCATCTGAGGCGACTGGGACTCCGTGACGGACCGCTCCAAGCTCAAATTCAGAAGGCGGTGCTCCTCGATACCGCCCGCATTGTCCGCCGGTTTCTTTCCATTTCCCCCTAACCCTCGGCCGTTTGGTCTCCCCTGCCGAGGGTTTCCATCTGGTCGGGTTTTTATATATTTATGTATTTTTATGTATTTATTCTATTTTATTGATATTTATGTATGTTTATATCTTTCGTTTACAATTATATATTTAAACAGCCCAACCAGATGAGAAAACCTTATAGATAACCTAAGTAATAAATATATAAAAACGATTGCATGAAAATGAATTATATGAAAACTTGTTATTTAACGGTGAAAAATTACTGTGAAAACTATAGAAAATTACGAATGGGTCGGCTCGACCGGGGGAGGACCACGCTCTCACAGAAAACCAGCGTAAAATAGCAGCTTAACGCTGCTGTGTTTCGTATGGTGAGTGTAGAGAACCGGAGACCCTTTTACTGGCAAAGAGGCATTCCAACTTAGTCCTCACGGGTGACAACGCATCTGCATCTTGAGTCTTTATTGAGGATAGATCTATATGTCTATGGGTCACAGTAACCACTTACCATCAGGTGGACTGTGTGCTCGTTTGTCACCCTATCCTATAAAAAAATATCACAATAATATATTTTTAGATTGCCGTGTAGTGGCGGTTAAGAATATCCACTACCCCATATCTTCCCGTGGGTGTCGTAAAAGGCGACAAAGGGAGACAGGCAGGAGATGGGCAGCAGCATCTTCCTGATCTGAACCTGAACAACAAAAATACTATAAAAAACTACGGATGCCAACCCGCTCGCCAAGCGTGGCAACTATGGCAAATACCCCCCAAATGGATAAAGTTACTAAGAGACGGCCCCCAGTCCCCGGCGGCCCCGCTATTCTTGGCTACGGTGGCGACCATGGTAACGGCGGGGCAGTGGTTGCTAAGAATCTCCGGTGGAGGATTGGTTGCCGCCTACGACGATTCGACCTGGCAACATACAACGCACTCACCCTGAGGACTGAAAAAGATTGTGGAGCTGGAAGAAGAGATAGACAAGTTACGCTGGCATTGTATAGGATTATCCGAAGTCCGAAGAGAGGGGGAGGAAACGGTAATCCTTGAATCCGGCAACTTGCTCTAATACCGGGAGGGCGACCATCTGTCCCAAGGAGGTGTCGGATTTATCGTCCACAAGTCTCTCGTTAAAAACGTTGTAAAGATTGAGAGTGTGTCGACGAGGGTTGCGTACCTTATACTCAGAATCACCAAACGGTATTCGCTGAAGGTCATACAGGTTTACGCACCAACCTCGGCACACCCCGATCAGGAGGTGGAGGAAATGTATGAGGCTATCTCTAGAGCCATGCATTCCTCCAAAACCCAATATACGGTGTTAATGGGAGACTTCAATGCAAAACTAGGCACAAGAGAGAATGGTGAGCTGAAAGTGGAGAAATTTGGAATAGGGTAACGGAACCCAAGGGGCCAGCAGCTGGCCGACTTCATGGAGAAAGAGGGACTCTTTATGATGAACTCTTTCTTCCGGAAGCGGCCCAACAGGAAGTGGACCTGGTCGAGCCCCGACGGTTCGACAAAAAATGAGATTGACTTCATTATGACGACCAGACGACAACTGTTCAGTGATGTCTCAGTGATCGCGAGGGTGAAAACCGGCAGCGATCACCGAATGGTTAGAGGCACACTGAACCTAAACATTAAGTTGGACAGGTCTCGTCCAATGAAGTCAACGCTCCGTCCCCCTCGTGCTCTAATCCAGAGTCCCGAAATCTTTCAGCTTGAGTTACAAAACCGTTTTCAGTGCCTAGAAGACTGCAATGAAGTGGACGATATAAATGACAAGCTCGTGGAAACTGTCCATGCGGTCGGAGCTACGTTCTGCAAGACCTGCCGCAGAAGAACACAAAAACTTTCCGATCACACTTATCCGATCTTAATCTCATGGCTGTTAGACGGGAGATGAAGCTACATTCTTCAACAGATTTGACAGCATACAGGCAACTCAACAGACAGATCTCCAAATGCATGCGGCGGGACTTACGCAACTTCAGTACAGCTCGTATTGAAGAAGCGATCGAGCGGAGCCAAGGCTCCAAAGTCTTTGCCAGAGATCTGTCTGCCAGAAAGAGCCAACTATCAAAGCTGAAGACAGAATGTGGCAGCATCGTTTCCGGGGCACCTGAAATTTTGAGTGAAATTGAGAGGTTCTATGGGCAGCTGTACACGTCATCGTTGGAGCCACACGCGAGTGTGAGTAACGATCCAAGAGCGAGTCTTATCAGACATTATTCCGATGATATCCCGGACGTCAGTCTGAGCGAGATTAGAATGGCTCTCCAGCACCTCAAAAACGGCAAGGCCCCAGGCGAGGATGGAATTACAGAGGAGCTTCTGAAAGCGGGTGGAAAACCGGTACTTGAAGTCCTTCAGAAGCTCAATGACCTCAATAGTGCTTCTCAACGGATAGGTCTTAAGATGAACATGGACAAAACAAAGATCATGTTTAATGTCCATGTCACACCTATGCCGGTAGTTGTTGGGAGCACTAAGCTCGAAGTTGTTGACGAGTATGTTTACCTGGGACAAATAGTCCGACTAGGTAAGTCCAACTTCGACCGAGAGGTCAATCGACTGGCGGATGAAGTGTAGGGCGTCCCCCCACTAGATGAGGTGACGACCTGGTAAGATATGCAGGAAGTCGATGGATGCAGGAGGCTCAGGACCGTGCTTTGTGGCATTCCTTGGGGGAGGCCTATGCTCAGCAGTGAACTTGTGAAGGGCTGTAATGATGAAAATGATGACGATATTTTTAGATAACCTATCTAAAATATATTATTTTAAGAAATAAAACTTAGTATACATTATTGAAATCTATTAAGTAGTTTTTCCATGATGCGCGCACAACTGCAAATCTCTATCATTTTATTTGTATAGATGGTGCATAACGAAGATTGTAAAGTGGAAACCCTTTATACAGGTAGCGCGGCTTTCTATCTTGTCCTTAAAGTGAAACAACACATCTGTACTTTGATGCTTCAGGGAGGGTAGTTGTAATCTACTTACTATTAGGTGGGCTATGCGCTCGTTTGTTACCTTACTTCTTTAAATATTATTTATTTCTCAGAGAAATAATTACGTATATTTTAAAAATTAAACAGGTGTCTGACAAAACAATGGTTTAACTAAAACTAACTCAAACATTCAATGGTTTATTCTCGGTACATTCAAAGCAATTTGGGTGCCTTTATTTTAAAATTATAATATTATTATGTACACCTTAATGAAGATAAATATTTTGAGTCAGGTACGATCGCCGGATTTGAATAACGTAATATTATTATGACGTTATTTTAATGCTAGTTTATACTCGCCCATTTACAGTTAATACAATTCGTTCACATTTTTATTAATAACTGTGAGCTAGTTATATGAGAATATTCATTTTAAGGAATATAAATTGTAAACTAGCTCAGTTTCAGCTATCAGAACCAGGTTGCTAGCTCGTATTCTATGTCCAAAAATTATTCTTACTTATTTGTTAAAAAATTACAAACATGAAAGCACATAATAAACACCATACGATTAATATATATTTAAGCTTTCAAATTATAATTACAGAATGAATATTGATATAGAAAGGAAACTCAAAACAGAGGCTTACTTTGTAAGAAAGCTCACCAGGACATATCAGACATAAAATTTTTAATGATACAATATTTAAAGAATGATTCAAACTTGAAAAATTTATTGGAGTATCGTCTAGTAAAAATGCTGATATGAAAATTTTTTTGAAGTATCGTCTACCCGACATGCTGATTTTAATAAACCTTTTATAGAAAACCGTACAAATATGGCTATTCTAGAAGAGAGCGCTGCTTTGTGTACATTCATTATAAACTTACTATCTTACACTAGCGTGCATTGCACAACAGTGCATTATCATTGAAATACACCGACATTTTCCTGGTCAAATATATTACATTTCTTTTACCTTTACTACAAACTGTTAGTGTTAAATTAGGTTTCTATCTAAATTTAAAATTAGATATGTTACAAGCATTCACATCAATATTTTTATTTTATATTTGCAAAACTAAAGCCCATTTTTTAGTATTATTATAAGTGATGTCTGTATGTATCGTTTTGTTTATAGCAATGTATTTAATTTAATTTGAAGCGTGGGGGGTGGCAATTTTTAAATAGATCAATTACAACCTGCTTGTCTAATGTGTAACTTTAAAAAAGATCTTAAATATAAGTTGCGATATTGTCGGCAAACTTTTACAACTATTCTTATTTCAGATGCACTTAGCCTAGTCATTAATACAATTAGCATCACATCAGTCAGATACATTATTCAATTTAATTAAATTTCTTATACCAGCAGAAATTAATAGTTAAAACATTTTGATAAGCTCTGAATGTAGCGCTGTGAGATTTGGGATGACGTTATTGTCTATGGCATTTCTCTATTTTCTTTGTTCATAGAGAATATTTTGCCTTTAAGTCCAATTTCAGACTCCTTTTGCCTAGTTTTCATTTGGGATGAAACTGATACCCTTTTTATATGACAGGCATTGTCTAGTTTTTCACTTTTGCTTACAACTTCTTGTTTCACACATTTTGATTTAAGATCAATATTATCAAAAGCGTACTCCTCTTGTTTTCAGTCTTCTTTATCATTTGGTGGCCTGACATCGATTATCAACTGGGAGTGGTTGAACCATGTTGTAGATTTCTGTGTAAAAAATTTAACATCGTTTTTTTTTAATTCGGAAGTTAGCCATTATATACACAATTGTTTGCGATGCATAGTCCAACAGTCATCCTTAAATTTTAACAAGTAACATAAATAGTACACACTTCAATCAATGCCAAAACCAACACAGATAAATAGTATAAAGTTCTATCTTATTAGCCTATTAGCAGTACTGACTAGTAATGTTTACACTTAGCAAATAGTAACTGAATAAATGTTAAAACTAATTGAAAATACAGGACGATTGGGCTTCTTTTTATCCAAAAGCTCGTTTGGGATATTATGAGGTGCCTTCAGTTTTACACTCTATAACTAATTGTATTAATGTCGCCAGGCAGTGCACCTAATTCTGTGTTACAGTTCAAAGGGTAAAGGAACCACTTTAATAAGATGCTGTAACGAATTACATCTTATTCCTCAAGGCTAACAACGCTTATATAATTAGTTTTGGTTGTTAGTTGTGGATGTCTACCGGTTGAACTAGGAACTTACCATCGGAGGATATTAGCTCGTTTGTCATTATTATATAAAATATAAATGTTTCTAGTATTTTACAAGTATACTCATTTTAAAAATTAGATATTTACGATTGGATTTAGTGCTTTACTGTAGATTTGAACTCGACCTTCCAACTCCAATTTGAGCCGCCAATCTCTCAAGTGCAAGTGAACTGCTGCCATGTTGGGCCATCCTCTACGCCATGTTTGAAATCTAGAACAGAGAAAAACTTTCAACAATATTGGTATGAATTCACTAATGTGTTTATAAATACTCAAAACCAGTAAATGGTTTAAAAAACATGAACTGCTTAATACTTTATAGATGAAACGGTACTACCGTTATTAGAAACGGTTCTGAAAATTTGGAATCAATGAAAATAATATATTATGAATATCAACGATAACAATTTGATATCTATGATAATAATTATTTTTCGTGTACTGGCGATATAAGAAAAACTCTTAACCGCGTTTCGTTCCACTGGTATCTTAAAAGGCGACTATGAGAAATTCTAGAAAAATCTATCCATCCACTTCTAACCAATTTCCAATCATTCAAAGATCAATCCATGTCATTTACGCTAGATGCAAAATATTCCGAGCGACGTCGCTCTAAATATTTCTACCCGTCCATCAAGCGTGACGATTAGGAAAATCAGCAGTAGACTTTTACGGGCTGGTTGATATGAAAAAGGGTTGATATGAAAAAGAAGTAATATCAAATACAAATACTTTTATTACATCGTTTCAAAAAATTATAACAAAACCGTTAACTGTAAAAACGTTAGTGTTCTAACCTAGTCAAAAGTTGCAAAGTCCTTGATTTTTGTCCCAGTTTTCTATACATCAAAGCAGTAGACCGAAATGAAATGAGATCCCCCCTTAACGAAGATGTATTATTTCGATTTTTGAGTGCAAGCCTTGTTGCTTCAAGATAGAACATGGCTGCAGGTCCAGCAAGCCCTGAATAATAAAATATAATAGGAAATTAAATAAATGCAGTCTTTTACCTAAATATATTATTTTCATACCGGCTGACTTCTTTACCGTGAGGAAAACAAAGTTGTACTGGGTCAACGAAGAAGACTATATATATTTATCTAATTTACGTGTATTTTTATAGGATAAGGGTGACGAGTACACAGTCCACCTGATGGTATGTGGTTGCTGTGGCCCATAGACATCTACATCTATCTTCAATTATGAATGAAATCAACCATTTTTTTATCATATTTAGGGTTTCGTATCCAAAGGGCAACGGGAACCTATTACTAAGCCTCCGTTGTCCGTCTGTCCGTCTGTCTGTCTGTCTCATAATCCGTAATAGGTAGATAGTTAAAATTTTTACAGAATGTGTGAATATCTACCTATCTAGCCGCTATAACAACAAATAATAAAAATAAATTAAAAGAGGCTCCCCTACTAAAAACATATTTTACGATGGTACAGAACCCATTATGTGCGAGTCTAGCAATTGACCGGCTTTTTTTTTTAGATAGCGTTCAAGTTATATCGGCTATAATGTATCCTAAATCACTACTAGCATTGTTCTTTATCTGTTCGTGAAGCCATTCGGATTAGTCTGAACAGACCATTGAGTTCTATGTACTACGTACTAGAGAAGCCATTCCGAACATTGACTATGTTCAACTGTACTGCAATCCGTACAAACTAAATGTTGCGTAAATTGAAGATTTGTGAATTCCATAAAATAATTATTATTACATTTTGTTTAGAAAAATGTTTGTTTAGATTAAATTAAGATATTTTATATTAAATTCTTATATTTATTTTATATTAATATCTTATTTTATATCAAATTAAAGTCTTCGCGCATGCGCGACTCCTACTCCCGCGCATGTGCGAAGACATAGAGTAGGACACAATTTTTGTTTGGAATGGCTTCTCTAGTACGTAGTACATATAACTCAATGGAACAGACAGACAGACAAAAACTTTAAAAATTGTTGTTTATGTCTTTAGCATAATAAAAGTCAGTTATTTTAATATAACAGACAAACTCTTCGATTTTATTAATACGTAATGAAAATTTACGTTTTAATAAAATAAAAGTAATATATTACGCCGTAGGCCTCTAGTTAGTTCACCTATTACTTACATCCTATTTATTCTTAACGGTAAAAAATTCTACCTGCTTTGATATGTCCATTTTTTAAATAATGGACATATAAGATGTTCGTTGTTATATTGTGGTTTTTAAAAAAAAATTTTGTCTTATTAACTGCTATTTTGTTCACGCACTCGCGTATCGAGTGTATGCAGTTACGAAAATTAACGGCGTGGATAGTTAATAATAATATATAATTAATTAATAAATATGTTTCATTAATTGACTTTTTTATTAATTATTGATTTAAATAAAAATCGCGTTAACTCGGGCTCTAAGCGTGTGTAGTAATTTCACAGCGCAAGAACAAACCTCATACGATCTCTGCTAACACAAATGAAAATTGCAATTTTTAGTGTGACTTCACCAAATCCTCGGTGATAAAGGAAAACTTCGTAAGAAAACCTGTATATTAGAAGAGTTAAAATATTTCCAAGACTTGTGAAGTCTGCCACTCGCATTAACAAGCCGAGCTGCAATGCGGATCAATTGCATCATAACCCCTTTTAGAAATGAGAAGTGGCCTATGTCCAACAGGGAAACATAAGTATATACCAGGCTGTATTTTTATTAACTATTAAAGTTTACTGATAATGTTTAATGTAATATTATTTTACCTTTTTCTTTCAGCCAATTTCCATATAAAACATAAAATTCCCAATTATCTGGCTCTAGTTCTATTAATCTCCATAAAACCTTCTGCTTTTCTGGTTCGGGTGTCAGTGAGACAAGTTCTAATTGAGCTTGAACGAACTGAGGGCGAAGAAGTATGCATTTTTTTAGCATTTTGATGGCTTCGTTTGCTTGCCCACTTTTTCTAAAAATTAACACAAGTTAATATTTAAATTTAAAATGTAATGCACAACACACCGTAATGATAGAATACTGAAACAATTTGGGTACCTAAGTTACAATTGCAATCTTCTTCACCAGTCTGTGATAGTTCACAGCTTGACATTGATCTTTCTAATTGTGTGTTGCCTTCGTTATGCTTGGGATACGGATTAACAATCGCAGTACCAGATGTGTAAAACCCTTGACTCTTGAGTCACTGACACTCCCAGATCACTTAATATGGCAAAAGAAGGCCATAGCGGTAATTTTAACTTTATATTTTTATTTAGAACGCATCGGAACAAAAAAATAATTATAGTATAATTAAAGTAATTTCATCGCGTTTAATTTAATTTATTTTAACATCCATCGCTGGCACGAGTGCGGTGCCGACGCCTCCGCGTTGGATGTTTTATCCGTGTCCAATTCATGTACTTATAAAAACCCAACTACGATATAGGGAAATCGCTACAGAGGTACTAACTTCTAACTTTAAAATTAAAGAGAAAACAAAGAAAAGGCCAAGCAAAAACTGAGAAATTACTTGTACAACTTTCCAAGATTGTAATGCGCATTAGCGTGGTGCTTGTTAAACTTGATTGCCTGCAGAAAGTGATATTCTGCGTTTTCTAATCCGCTCAGCAGGGTGCCAATGTTGTTGTGAGCGCTTGAGTACGTCGGCCATAACCTGTCGACAAAATTTCCGAGTTAGTCTTTTCAAAAAGTAACAGTTAAGAAAAAAAATGCACTTGTTAAGATCCGTTAGCAAAGAGCGTTATCATGCTTAACTACTATCTCACCGATCAGAAAGGTATGATTTAGCCGAACATGGTCTAGTGCACTAAGATTAACAAAACCACCTGCGTTGTACGAGTAACCGGACGGAAAGACAGAAGCTGATTTTGTTATGTAATAAGGGTAAAAAACAAGCACACAGTCCACCTGATGATAAGTGGATGCTGTGGCCCATAGACATCTACATATATCTCCGATTAAGAATCAAAATGCAGATGCGTTGTCACCCCTGAGGGTTAAGATGGAATACTTTGTTTCCAGTAAAAATGGTCGAAATTTATTCCGAAGGTCTAAAATCAAAATACAATGAAAGTAATTTTGGTATTACCTACCACTAAAATGTACAAACTGCTTTCTGATTAGGTAATCCTATACCTGAAATTATACTCATCTTTATACCTCAAAGCTTCTTTGTAATGTTTGATAGCATTTTCTGGCTGCTCTGTCTCGCGTAGGAAGTTCGCAAAGTTGTAGTGCAGTTTGGCATTTTTCGGCAAAGTTACTAAATCCGACCTGCAACAAACAATACACATTTGGCTTGCGCTTAAATCCGCCAACCGTGAAGTGAATATCGCGAGGTGTAAACAGCGGTAAGCATTTCACGATACGACAAATATGATTTTCTGACGCATTTATAAATGTTTCGTAGAATAAAGTTGTGCATAATTGTTGAAAGCTTTAATAAAGTTGCGTGAAGTGAATATCGCGAGGTGTAAACAGCGGTAAGCATTTCACGATACGACAAATATGATTTTCTGACGCATTTATAAATGTTTCGTAGAATAAAGTTGTGCATAATTGTTGAAAGCTTTAATAAAGTTGCGTATAATTAGGTTATTTACAAGGCACGGTGATAGCTCATGAGATAAATACTATCTCTTAAAGGTGATAGAAAAAATTTATCCTGAGTGTACAGAAATGAATATGGTAATACTAATTTAAATAAAAAAAAATAAAGAATTAATGAACAACTAATTATATCTTGTAGCAGAAGTTGAACAAAAATTATAATTAAAAGTATATTATGATTTCGATTAAAAGTACTTTTTGTGTTGTCAAGTAATATTAATCAAAATTAGAATAGAGAAAAACAATAACAAGACGCATAGCAGATATAAAATGTAAATAGGTATATCCGTAAATTTAAAATTTAATAGAATAAAAAATAAACATTTTTTTGTTTTTATCTACAAACCGCATTTAAAAAAATATGTTATTCAATTACATGTTAGGTTAATAAATATAAGAGAAGTATAGGAATATTTCATTTTTGTACTAGAAATACTCAAATAACCGGTATATTGACTCTGCCTTATTGAATCCTGCACTCAAAAACCTAGCTAGTGGGTTAATATGAGAAAATAGTTACAGTAATGAATGCTGGTTGGCGCATTCTTGAAAAGGACTATATTTGGCAATGGATTAAAATAGTGTCAGGGTCAAGAAGATATAAGAAATACCTTAATAGTGTTGCTCGATCTCGCCACTCTGCATTTCTGCGATATGTCCTTGCTACTCCACTTCCAGCCAACACCGCTAAACCAACCACCAGCAATGCTTTGGTGCCAGGCTTAGAGTACCACAATAATTGAACGCCATAAGCCGTTATTATCACACTGCCGACGCTAAAATATAACAGGATAACAATCATTAGTTTAAACAAACTGCGTTCGCTACGCCTACCTTCTATATACTAGTCAAGTTCTCGTCATTATTACAAAGAACTTTTGTTAATTTCCTAAAAATATCTTTCCCTCAGAATTGGATACACCCAACATTTTATTTTGTGACCCGTTTTTATACTCGTACTCTGAGCAGTGGCTTAGTTTTAATCGAATCCGACGATAGAATTATGTGTACTCAGACCTCTGTAAACAGTTTAATGATCAGATTTAAAATCCAACAAGTCAGAAAGGGGCATCTTCAACTCCAGAGAAAAAATATTTTCACGCCACTAATCTAACAATATGTATGTCATTGAATGAAACTACTTTTTTTTTATTAATTTCCGACGTCCACCATCATTTTAATATGGAATGTTTAATACGATCAATGTTTTGTGCGATACATTGAAAATGGGCCAGATTAGGAGTACCCTTAACCGACGAGCGTGTATGCGTAGATATATGGATGTAAAGGAGGAGAGAGAGGTGTCTCAGGATCGCGCCAAATGGAAGTCCGTAGTCTCTGCCTACCCCTCTGGGTGACAGGCGTGAGTTTTTGTGTGTAATCTAACAATAACAGCACAATATACTCGTACAGTTCTGACAATAGACAACAATAAAGGGATAATGATCCTGTCATGACCCGTTCGGTGATGCTTTGTTATGATTACAGATCTAAGCAAAATCGGAGGCTCCAAGTGATTAACTTTTTTTTAAAAACTACCATATTCAAAACTAGATTATTTTTATTTAAAAATTGATGTATATATGTATTTGTATATTAACTAAATCATTCTTACAATTGACTGCCGTGTAGCCGTGGTCTTAGGCGTGACCGCTGCTTATGTGGTTCCGGGTTCAGATACCGGAGTCAGGAAGTTGGTGGTATTTCACCCCGTGCCTCGGAATAAACGTAAAGGCTTTGGTCACATGAGTAAATAAACGGAATAGAGGTAAAGCTTCATACAACCGTGCGAATCGGTTGCACTACGGTTGCACTACTCCTACAACCACGCGGGGCATGTGTGCGTGACCACTGGCAACTTGTCGCGTACGCGGCGAGACTTGAAAAAACCGGTTAACCTGGTCAGTGGACAAAAATTTCAGGGTAAGTGCGACGCACGTTGTTTCTTTTGTTAGTTGCAAGTTTAAATATTTTAATGTAAAAATGTAGTATTATTAATAATGGTTGTTTATTGTACTGTGTGTATGAATAATACTAGAAAAAATAAAAATATATCATACTTTATCTATACGAAAGAGTACAATAGTTAAGTAAATATTTAATTATTACTTTTTTAAGTAAGTACCTTTATTTTATTGTATGGTCACGGTGTGATTTTACCTTTTTATTATTATTACAAGCTTTTTCTAAACATTTTTAGGTATATGGGTGGGTTGGTATGTAGTAGGTATGTGTATTAAGTCCACATATTGCAATTGCGATGTCTGATTGAGTTGAAATGTTGTATACCGTTATACTTCAATGACAATGCAATAATATAATAGATATAACCTGATGCTGCAGCTAGGATTGTCTCCTCACTGGGGAACTCTTCAACGGATAGTAATAGGGTTACGAAATTTTGTATGTTAGTTTAATTTTGACAGTTTAACACATTTTTTAACATGAACTGCTGCTGCATCCAGCATTGTCTCTTTATGAGAGAACTCTTTAACGGTTAGTAGCATGAACTCGAAACTTTGTATTTAAATTTAATTTTGTTTGATAAACATGATATCAACCATGAACTGCTGCTACAAATAGGATAGTCTCTTTACGAGGGAACTCCTTGTCAATGTTGGCAACGAAATACATAAGAGTATTAACGATTGTAAATTTGATATGCCATGTGAGTGTTTCCCGTTAGATTACTTGAAAAAACTTTATCTTAGATTCAGAATTTACCACACCATTAACTCGGCGGGAGGCGCGTCAAAAAAACGAACACAAAGAGGCGCTACCGGGTTAAAATTACCCACCCAGAAATTGTCGTATAACTTTATATTTTTAACTGTTATTATAAAAATCACTAAAATTTATATTAGTTTACTTTATTTTGATTTAATAAAACAAGTCTGTTCTGAAAAATTACTTTAATTTACTTACGAGTATATTTAAGTCTTTCACATTTATTATTAAAAATTGAGGATTTTTTTGGATAAGATATTAAAACCATATTTTTTCTTATCATCAACTTGAAAATTAAAAAAAAACTTTATGACACTAACAAAATTATAAATTTTATAATGAAAAACAAAATAGCTTCCTAGCAACAAAACGGACAAAATTAAAGTAATTTGAACGTTAGCAAAAAAAAAATCAACAAAACATTTACTCGCTAAGTAGGATTTATATATATAAATAATTTTATTTGCGTTCTTGGTAACAATTGTCACAAATTGGAATTGTGTGCTCCTTACAGATTTTCACGAATCAAAATTTGCATGAAGTTTTGGTTTTACGGTCTTTCTTCCAAGTACAGACAGAGCAACGCGATGATGACGAAGTTGATGGTGCCATTTGTGCAGCCTCAGACACTGGTTCCTCGATCCCAACTACTAACTCTATATTTTTTTTAATTTCTTTTGGCAAGTTAGTAATTAATTGCCTCTCCTTGACTAGGGGTTTACTCAATGCCAATGCGAGTTGTTTTAGGCAGTTTCTACGATCATCACAGGTTTGGCAAAGATTATCTTTATTTTGTTTGGCAATGACGTATGCATTGATGCCTGCAATGTTCATAAAGCCAAAGAATATGACTAAGGGCCACCTTTTTGTAATTCTAGATACAGAATACGTACCGCAGAGCTCATCTACTACATCAACGCCACACTTGTACCTATTATAATCTGCTATAATCTCTGGTAAGTTTTTTTCGCCTGAATTCTGGTCTATTGATGCATCATGGTGCATTGTTGTTACTAAAAGTACCACCTTATTTTTTCTTGGCACGTAAGAAACCAGCGTACAATCATTCTGGAACCCAAACAATGAACTCTTTTCTTCTCTTCTCTGAGTTGCAGAAAATATTGCAGGAATCTGTGGCTTGTTTTTTCGTATTGTGCCCAAAGAAGTGAGACCATATTCATGTAATAAATCCTGACTAAGTGGCAAACTAGTGTACCAATTATCCATTACTATGTTCCTATGAGAACCTCTAATTGGAGTAACAAGGCGCTTTACAACATCAGACGCAGAATTGCTCAAATTGTATGGCCCTTCATTAGTACCAACATAGGGTTCTATGTTGTAAGTATAAAATGTTTTGCTGTCGGCCATTAGATGGAGTTTAACACCGTATTTTCCGGGTTTACTTGGGATGTATTGGCGAAAAGGGCATCTTCCTCGTGTTTTCTCAAGTTTTTCATCAATAGTTACGTGTGGTCCAAGTGAGTAATATTTTTTTATGTTATTATTGAAGTCTTCGTAAATTTCGCGAAGTGGAGCAAGTTTATGTGATGGTCGCCGATCAAGTCGGGTATCAACGTTGTCGAAACGAATACTTCTCAAAAGAAATAGGAATCTTTTTCTGGACATAGTGGCAATGCAAATCATACTTCCCGTACCATCTGACGCCCATAGGTCTTTGGTGTTCAAGTGTGCACCTCGGACTCGTCCAATATAGTAAAGAAATCCAAATAGAGCACGAAGCTCAATTTCGTTTGTCAACTTGCAGTCTCTGACACGACTATACTTTTCTTTTTGCTTTTCAATATAGATGTTTGTGTATGTGACTATTTTTGTTATAAACTCTGGAGGAAAAATGAGATTCCACGCCTGAATTATAGAAGAACAGTTCCTACCTTCGTGAATAGGTCCAGGCATAGTAAGGACTACATTGTGCGATCGAGTCCTAACATTTTGTGGTGGCGCACAAACTTGCCATTTTGTAATATTATCTTTGCCCGTGAACTCCCCACATCGCAAAAACTGTAATGGAACATTTTCTAAATAATCATGGGATACTTGAAGATCTCGCCAATTTCGCACTCCGAGTGGTTGAACAAGCGGAGATAACTCATGTGATTGATGACCAAAAGGATCAGCATCTCAGAATCAGTATCGTGAATACTGACATTTTCTATATCTTCAGTCTCAGAACATGATGATTCGTACTCTGCTTCTAATTCTTCTAATATTGCTTCCTCTCGCAAAAAATGTGACATTTTTAATATGAAATACTATAATAAACACTCATAACAAATTTAAATCACAGAAAACGAAAGTTACACAAAAAGTCGCTACTGGGTAAAAAACACCCATACACAGTTTGAACGTCCGTCCCGGTCGCGCCGCATGGGCAAACTGATCGACACCCCGCGCACACCTAGCTGCATCCCCTCCCGAGAGGTACCTAGACCGCCGAAAATCCGCAGCTACTGGTTAAAGAAATATTAACGTTTAAACCACACTATGGGTATTTTTTACCCGGTAGCGCCTCCTGCCGGGTTAAAGAAACAGTAAAATATTGAAAAACAAAAATTATAAAAGAAAATTATTAGAGTAGTAATTTGTCAAGTGTTCTATCATACTGAATGATAAAACTATTTAACAAAAATGTTTAGTTTGATTTGTCTCCATCTATTGTGACAACCCTACCAAAATAGGTAACAATTTTGCACGTTCTTGAGAAACTTTGTCTCTGTTCCGTTTATCTACTCATGTGCTTTGGTCCTGCGCCTAATCTCTCTCGGTCATTACCATCCCATGTAACTATGTGAGTGCGGAATTAAAGAGTGCACTTATGGTTGGGTGCACATTCATGAATTATAATCCTGTGAAATTGGCTGCCATGTGCGCATTTCGGTCTGGGGGAAGTTATGAAAATAATAGCCTACTGGCACATTTACAAAACTACCCACATTCAGCAACAGACTTAAATAGGCTTAATAAAACGGGAAAGAATTGATGAAGCTATATGTTTTTAAGAACCGTGGTAACCTAGGGGCTAAACCCTGGCTATATATTTCACAGTACGCGAGCAACCCGTGTTTGATCCCCGCCGGCACCAATGAAATTGTCAATTGCAATTTAAGTGATGATTAACCATGTGCTCGACGGTGAAGGAAAACAGTGAAGAAACCTGCATGTCTGAAAAAAAATATTTCGAAGACCTGTGAAGTTCACCAACTAACATTGGGGCAGCGCGGCGGACAATTCCCTGCATTAAAACACTCTCGGAAGTGAGAGCAGGCCTGTGCCCAGCACTGGGTCGGGTAAGGGCTGTAACTTTACCATAACTTATAGATTTTTAATGGTAATAATATAATACAATAAATCCAAATATCGATATTAATCATCAATACAACAAATACCTCGGTGTGTAAAGAACACGTTCAGCTATGACAAAACCGACAGTTAAAGGTAAATTGCTGGCTGGTAAAAAAGGAATTACAAGTAATAATACTCCAATAACAGCAGGCGTATGTCGGTGGTTCTGAAAAAAGAAAAAAAATTATATTTCACACTTAAAAACTTATCCTAAATTTATAGATAGTTCCATTTCATAGATAATATCTAAACTCACTACTAATGGTTGGAAGCTAGCATTTTTCATGCTAGATTCCAACCATTGTAAGATAAGTATTATGTCGTACAAATAAATGTTTGGATGTTTTATTGTACAATTTTAATATTATTAAAAAATAAGAAATAATAATAATAATTTATTAGACTCTCAGTTTGACAAATTACTCTTATGTATTGTATTTGTATTTAAAAAAAAGTTACCCCCACAAGAATTTTCACCTGTATCGTGGAGGCAGTTTACAAACACAAATTGCACAAGGACAAACATCCAGACCTGGAAAAAATATTTGTAGGCCATACAAATGTTTGTTCCGTGCGGGATTCGAACCCGCGGCTCCCAGCGCAGCAAGTCATTGCTAAGCCACTGCGCCATGGAGCCGTCAATATCTATTTTAAATTACAAAATAACATTTCAAAGAAAGAAGCGTCAGCGCCTTCCACCCTGAGTAGTACAAAATAAAATCATTTCATTTCGCTATACAATACACAAACATGTTAAAATAAATATAGAAAATAAAGATATTTTTTTTCTAATTACCACAAACCTGTGTGTGTGTGTTTGTGTGTGTGTGTTTGTGTTTGTGTGCGTGTGCGTGTGAGTGTGAGTGTGTGTGCGTTAGAATTCAAATGAAAATCAAAAATTCCTATCGTGATTTTGAAATAAAAAATAGGTAAAGTTTATTATATGCATTAGCTCTAGAAGACACTGAGCCAATTTTTAATTTGATATTAGTTCTTAATAATTCCTGAGGCATTTTATCTTAATTACAAGGAGAAGTGGCTATATTCGTACTGTTCGCATCATAACCATTAGAACCTTTCAGAGTCCAAAGATAAATATGGGCCTGCTTATAGAAATTACGAAAAAATGCATTATCTCATAATTTGCTTCATAAATATTCTGAAGATTGAAAACTGTATTATCAAAACAATTTCTAAAATTCAATGTTGATATAATTAGTCGTTAGATATTCAAGTCATCTCCTTATCGTCATCAACCCAGAAACATTGCATAATTGGTCTTCTTATTATTTCTATACTCTTCTATGAATGCTTCTATAGAGGTTAGCTTTGCTGGTCTACCTAACCTCTAGGAATTACAAATATTTATATATAACAGAAAGATCATGTCCTGCCTCGGTCTGATTATTATAACCAATGCACGACATTATTATCAGTTTTTTGGAAATTAAGTGACAAATGAGCGCACAGGGCAGGTTGTACTGCGATTATCAATTCGCCAGCGAAGTGTGACGTTAAGTAAAACTCTTCTTACAAATGTAAAAGCTCATCCCCAGTAGTGGGCTTGTACGGGCAAAAAAAACATTACAAGTATATTATTCAATCGATACACCTTTTTAGAGAATTTTTAGAGAAAGATTTTTTTAGAGAATACGTGTGACAAATGATGATACAGTGGACCTGATGGTAAGTGAATGCTGTGACACATAGACGCTTATATGTCTTTTCGGTTAACAATCGTAACCAGTTACGGTTTTATTCCTGATTGTTCAGTATCTATCTAATAATTTATTACTAGATAAATATTTTGTATGGCAACATTAAAGTGTATGTTTTTTTATTGATTTACCCTGTCAACTTTTTTCTTCTTTTGTCAACCTAGCCAGCGTGTGGTTATTCTGTCCACTAAATTAAGTGAAAGTTAGAAATAAACAGTTTTCAAATGTTATTGCATGTTTTTCTTATACATGCATTGTGGTCCTTCGAGTTATAAGTGATTTCATCGTGGGGGCAGTTAATAGTGTGCGATCTCCAAAACGTTCGTGTGCCGTTCCCGCGTGTTCAAAAAGTAAAGCAGGAACAACATTGGAGGACAGAAGAAGCCGACCAAACGAGGAGATTACCATATTGCATATTTTCAAGCTACCTCCAAATTCAAATCATAAGTTGTAGTGTAATCATAAGTATGACAGACATTATCTGTGAGCTAATCCAAGTGAAGTTGGGCGCAAGAAAGTGAAATTTGCGATTGCGACCAGAGACAAGATAAATTCCGACCGACATCCTGACATATCCTGTCACTGTCACTGTCTCGTATTGACAGCTCAGTTGACAGAACCTGTCACTGTCAGTGAAAAACGTATACTAACAAAAATAAGGTTTTCTGCAGTTTTTATACATATTTACCTAACAAAATGCCGAAAGCAGCATAACAGTAACTGCTTCCAGGGAGGATGAGCTAAAACGCCATAGGATAAAATCAGGACAATCGTAGGGAATCATAACAAGGATTGAAAATGTTATACATGACCCGATATCCTTAACAGCTGCTGGGGTCAGTGTTGTGGAGGCCCAGAAAGAAAATCTGATTACAGCTCTTAAAAGATTTGAGGCTGTACAACTGGATATTTTGAGTTTACATGAAGAGGATAATGAAGATTTTGGTACAGTTGAGGACAAATGCTACACAGTGTTGGCGAGAATCAACTCTTCACTCAAGATGTTCTCTACAAAATTCACTCAAGATGTTCATAATGATTTGAAGCATTGCTACGTCAGCGAAACTAATTTGGATGGTAACCATTTCATTTTGATTCATTTCGAAAAATATTGTCTAGAAATTGTAACCGTTTACAGAAAACCAGATGCGAATATAAAACAATTTTCGGATAAATATTCTGCTCAAATAAATAAAAATAAAAGAGCAATTATTATTGGTGATTTTAATTTCAATCTACTGTCCAATGATCATGGAACCCTTACTTATAAAGTAGTTTTGAAAAAAAAATGATTACAGAAGTATAAATAAGATGGACCGAAATTTTTGTACTAGGGAAATGAAATAACTAAATCTATTATTGGCCATCTATGTACTAACCTTAATGAAAAATATTTTCACTTTGCTGTTTTAGAATCGCCCATTGCAAATGACAAACAAATATATATTGAGGTTAAAAAGTATGTGCCGGCTCGTCTCAATAAACTACAATATCAAGCTGTAAATTACGCGAAATTTTATACAACTATGCAGAATGACAAAGAAACAAATGAATCTAAATCATATGATAAATTGGAAATAAGGCTGTTTGACAGTATAAAAAAGAGTAATAAACAAATAATTTTAAACCCCCCACGATAAGACTGGATAAACAAAGAAATAATTAATGAAATAAATACCAGAAGTATTCTATGGAAACAATATAAACAGAACCCCAAAAATCTTATAATAAAAATAAAATTATAGAGAAAAGAAATGAAGTCATAGAAAATATAAAGAAAAATAAAGCCAACTACGACTTCAAAGTATTAAGAAATTGCAAAAATAAACCAGTAAAAATGTGGAGTTTAGTTAACGATCCATCTAATAATAAATTGAAAGAAGCAACATTCCCAAGTAAGTTGAAGAATCAAAATGGACGTATACTAACTAAAACAGATGAAATCTGTTAATGTTTTAATGAATATTTCGCCAGTGTTGTCTCAGATTTAGCAAATCAAATAAAAATCCTAACTTAAGCTACAGTTATAAAAATGAGAGTGATTCTGGACTTTACTCGCAAAAACTCAGCCTTCTAACAACAGCAACGGTAGATGAAATTTCTGCAATAATTGAAAACCTAAACACTTACACTAGCACAGGCTTAGACGGTATTAGTTCTAAATCAATTAAATGCGTCAAAAGTTTAATAATAGAAGAATTAACTGGCTGCATTAATAAATGTCTAAAGATAGGAGTCCCTCTTCGCTTCTGCCTGCCGTCAAATACTCGTATAAACGTTTAATTAACTACTCCGTGATTGTTGAATTTTGTTTGATAAATTAATAATCTCCGAAATAAATTAAGTTGCAAAAATTGGAGAACATATTCGTGGAGGAGCTAGCAACATAAATCCGTCGTGTCTGCGAGCCTAGTACACCGAAACAGCGCGTGAGTCACAACCATCAATTACTTGTAACACCAATCATTGAAGCCCACTTTGCACCATCTTGGAATAACTACATGCCCATTGTACTGATATTGGCTAAGCATCACACTACGTGACACGCCTTCCGAGACGGCTTTTGTTCATATTAACCTATTGCGTACGCGTAATATACTCTATTTTGTAAAGAGAAAATAAAGCTGCGTTAACAAAAATATTAAATATCAAATACATAATTAATTGTCTACTTGCATAAAATTATGGAATCCAGTTTGAATAAATCGTTCTCGGAAACAAACCTGACATAAATAAATAAAGCTGAATCTAATTCCTCCACTAAAAATGTCACAAGCCGCAGCAAAAGAAAGAGACATGAAGAAGATATTAGCATTGAATTTTCCATATTCAAAGAAGAAATAAAAATCTGATAATTTCTTTGACAAGCAAGCATGGAGAAGAACTAAAAGAAATAGCAACAACACTTGCGGATATTCAGAAATCTAACCAGAACATAGAAAACTCCATTGCATTCCACACTGCAGAGAATGATGAATATAAAAAGAAAATTGAAAAATTAGAAATCCAAGCGCAAGAAGATCGAAAATATATAACTATTCTAGAAGATAAAATAGAAGATATGCAGAAAGGGATGAGAAAAGCAAGTTTGAAGTAAAGAACGTACCAAAGAAAGAAAATGAGACGAAAGAAGATTTAGTAGAAATGGTCACTTGTCTTTCAAAGAATATAGGTTGTGAAATAAACAGGGCGGAGATAAAAAATATATATAGAGTGCGATTAAGAAAAGATGGAGTGAAAAATACACCAATTGTGGTGGAAATGACTTCAACTCTAATAAAAAATGACTTCCTCAAAATGAGCAAATCATTCAATATTAAACACAAAGCAGAAATTTGTGTAAAACATCTAGGCTTTAGGACATCTGAAGATATTCCTGTATTTATATCTGAAAATCTGACTGCCAAAGCATAGTGCTTATATTTCCTTGGAAGAGACCTGGTTAAGTCCAAATCTTACAAGTTCTGCTGGACTTCCTATGGGAAAGTCTACGTACGAAAGGATGAAAACTCCCGTATTATTCACATTAAGGATGAACGGCAAATACAACAATTATCACCAAAAAAATGACTAGATATAATATATTGCATACTACTAAGTTTGTTACTAGGATATAAGTATAATAATTCGATTTACTATTTGCATGTCTTAAAATTAATATTAAGTTTACACGTTATAAAATCACACAAGAAACACTTGAACTCTCGAACACCCCAATATACACACTTCCTTACATTTTACTTATTACTAATCGTACATGTAACTATTTTAATACTTACCCTCAGACTATATTTTTTATTACAGCTACCTATAAAACTGGCTTTGTACCGATAAAATATTTACTATGTTACATTATGATAAAATACATTAGGGAAACCATAAACAAACATCACCAGAATCTATACAAATTCTTTGTTATTAGTTCCATTATTTTTGGTGATGGATATTCCTTTATGTTAAAAGAAATAGACGATACCGAAATTGCAAATTCTGTATCTTGCGATATTGAAGATTTGAATAAATTCATATGTTTGAATAAAAAAGACTTGACAGTTGTCACGCAGAACATCAGAAGTGTTTATAAAAACTTAGACAACTTGCAATTAACACTATCTAGTCTTATCTTTGAAGTAGATTTGTTAATTCTAACAGAATGCAGGCTTGATAACAATAAGCATCTGCCACAAATTACAAATTACACATCGTTTGTTACTATGCAACATCTTAACCAAAATGACGGAGTAACAGTGTACTATAAAAATAACCTTAAACCTAAAATAAAAGAAATAAAATTAGAACATGCATCTTGCTTACAAACAGAAATCTTTAATAATATTATATTAGGTATATACATATCACCCTCTAATACAAATACTCAAAAATTTACTGAATGTTTGCGACAACATCTCAACACCATTAAAAACAATCAAAATATAATTATTACTGGAGATATCAACATAAATCTTTTTCCAAAACCTAATGAACTAAATAGTGAACAAAAAAATAGAATTAACTATCTAGATGTCCTTTCTACTTTCGGCTTGTTACCGGGACATACAATTGCTACCAGAGTAAATAGTTGCCTGGATCATGTTATCCTTAAATTAAATAGGAAGAAGACACAAGCAAATATAGCAGTAATAAATACATCCATCACCGATCACTATATGGTGTTCTTTAGTTTAACTAAAATTAAAGAAATAAAAACTTCTCCGCGAACAAAAATATATTTATCGATTTTAATAAGGCGGTTAATAGCCTTGCTAATAAAAGTTTATCTATTTTACTATTATGCGATGATCCTAATAGAATTTTTTTTATAGGATAAGGATGATAAACGAGCACACAGTCCACCTGATGGCAAGTGGTTGTTGCGGCCCATAGACATCTACATCTATCCTCTGTTACAAATCAAAATGTATATGCGTTGTCACCCGTGAGGACTAAGATGGAATGCCTCATTTCCAGTAAAAAGGGCCTCCGGCCACCTGCACTCACCAAGCGAAACGCAGAGGTAAACCTCTACTTCACGCTGGTTTTCTGTGAGGTCGTGGGACCACCCCGGTTCGAGCCTGCCCATCCGTGCGACAGCAAAAGCTGCCGCGTGGCTCTACCACTGTTAATATTGTTGAAATATTAATAAACAAAATTACAGAATCTCTACATGAAAATACCAATACTATCCGTATTCCTAAAAGTAGACGTACCAATAAACCCTGGATAACTACAGGTGTACTCAGATGCATTCAAAATAGAAATAAAATGCAAAAACAACTTAAAAACAATCCTTTGTATGAAATTTTGAAAATAACCTATAAAAGATATCGCAATTACTGTAACAACTGTATTAAAAAGTTAAAACGTTCATATGAACACTGTTATTAGAAAAAAACTCTAAAATCTTATGGAATAATATAAAAAATATTACACATACTAAGGAAAATAAAACTACTAATAATGCATTATTAGACATTTGATGGCTCCGTGGCGCAGTGGCTTAGCAATCAGTTGCTGCGCTGGGGGCCTCGGGTTCGAATCCCGCACGGAACAAGTATTTGTATGGCCTACAAATAATTGTTCCGGGTCTGGATGTTTGTCCTTGTGCAATTTATGTTTGTAAACTGCCTCCACGACACAAGAGAAAATCCTAGTGTGGGGGTAACGTTTTTTAAAGAAAAATAAAAAAAAATAAAAAAGACATAGAATCAATCCCTACTCAATCAGTTAATACAATCAATACTTTTTTGCAAATATTGGGTGTAAGCTTGCCGATGACATTCAAAAGAATATTGCAGCACACTTAATTAATAACCAGCTCTCATCTTTCGCCATCTTAGATACTGATCCTAATGAAGTTCTTAGTATACTCATGAACTTAAAATCCGATAGCACTCCGGGTTGTGATAACATACCCACAAAATTTGTGAAATTGGCCAGTTCTTTATTAGTGCCGATAGTTTGTCACTTGGCTAACCTCTGTTTTTCTAAAAGTGTATTTCCAGCCTTCCTTAAACGTTCTATTATTACACCTGTATACAAGAATGGGAGCAGAGATGATATAATAAATAATTGTAGGCCAATTTCCGTCTTACCAGCTTTTTCCAAAATATTAGAAAAATTAATGAATAACAGATTAATACGGTACTCGTATTTAGATAAATGTAATATTCTATCGCAAACACAATATGGATTTAGGAGGAAAAACACACAGAACGCTGTCATAGATCTAACTACATATATTGTTGATAACCTTGACCAAAATAAAAAATGTCTTGCTATATTTTTGGACTTAAAAAAGGCATTTGACACCGTCTCTGTTCCCATGCTTGTTAGGAAGTTAGAAAAGATCGGTATAAGGGAAGCCCAACCAGAATTAATAAGAGATTATTTAAGAAACAGAACGCAAAGCACTAGAATAGGCAATTATGTCAGTAATGACCTTGAAATAACCTTTGGGGTGCCTCAAGGCAGTGTACTAGGCCCTACCTTATTTCTTATTTATATTAATGACATCTGTAGATTAAAACTTGACAATGGTAAGATTTACTTATATGCGGACGATACTGCTATCGTATTCACGGGTAAATCGTGGGATGAAGTCTACGATACCTACCATAACATAACCAAAATTAGCTGTATGATTTTTGCAGCTAAGAACAAAAAGATTGGTGACTATAGTCCTTTGACGATTGACGGCATAAAATGAATAAGACGGATCAAGAAAAGTGTCTAGGTCTTATTCTAGGTAGTAAGTTAACTTGGCACCCGCATATTCTAAAAATAAAATCTAAGTTGATATCTCCAATGAGTATGATAAAGGGTATTGCTCGCTATCTTCCAGTACCTATCCGGTATACCATTTATAATTCCATGGTGTAACTACAAATTATCTAGTAGAAATATAAATTGTACGTGGTAGAGCCATGCTGCAGTTATATTAGTAGTATAGTTGTAGCACGAATGGGTCGGCTCGACCGGGGAAGGACCACGCTCTCACAGACTACCAGCGTAAAGTAGCAGCTTAACACTGCTGTGTTTCGTATGGTGAATGTAGAGAACCGGAGACCCTTTTTACTGGAAAAGATACTGGAAAAGATTCCATCTTAGTCCTCACGAGTGAAAACGCTTCTGCGTTTTGATTCGCAAACGAGAATAGATGTAGATGTATATGAGCCACAGTAACCACTTACCATCAGGTGGACTGTGTGCTCGCTTGTCACCCTATCCTATAAAAAAAATATGGGGTAATGCATCCAAAACTAATCTAGCAATACTAAAAACTGCTCAAAATAATCTATTGAAAGTTTTGTTCCACTTTGATCGTCTTACAATGACAGATAAGCTTTACAAACAAATTAAAGTAATGAACATATCGCAAACATACAAGTACTAAACATACATAATACATACATAAACACTCACGCCTGTCACCCAGAGGGGTAGGCAAAGACTACGGACTTCCATTTGGCGCGATCCTGACACACCTCTCTCGCCTCTTTTACATCCATATATCTACGCATACACTCTCGTCGGTTAAGGGTACTCCTAATCTGGCCCATTTTTAATGTATCGCCGATTTGGTCGATAAACCTTCGTCTAGGGCGTCCCTTCCCGATCCTGCCGTTCACTTCTGCAACATAAATTTGCTTTGTCACTCTTTCCCCGTTCCCGTTTGCTTTGTTATTCTTTCTACATGAGCAAACCACCGAAACATTCCTTTCTTAATCCTTGTCACAACGTCATCTTGCAAACCACAACAACAAGTACCAAAATTGGATATTAGTACGTAAAATTTTAAACAAAGATATACACATAAACACAACTTTTTCAAACAGAATACAACTACACAAAATGAAACTTAGGCGAAGCAACGTTATTGAATTATTAACACCACGAACAAATTTCAGTAAAAAATGCATAACATAACAAATTACCTAAAGATATTAGAGACTCAAAATCAATGCATACATTTAAAATACTACTTAAGTATCATCTATCAAGAGAGTAAACAAAGACCTATCTAAATAAATAAATACTCTCACGTTCAATAACTAACATAAATAAATACATAAGTACATTAATTCCTTCTTGCACACTAAAACTACCAACTATTTAAGTTATTCAGAAATAATAAATTTTATAAATATTATATGTACGGAAGTTTAAATAGATTTGCATAGTACACAAAAAGGCACTGCTGTCTTTATAAGGTTCAAATTCAAATTATTACTCAGTCGATCCTTAAAACATATAAAAGATGAGTTGGGTAATGGATGGATCGCCACTATCATAATACCATACATTTATCCTAAAATCACCAAGTTTAAAAACATGTTACCATCATATCGGCACCACAGCGATAGCAAAGAAGCAAGAGCGCGCCAAAAGCTGCGCATGTAAGTAAATTTCTAGGATCCCAGCCACTGGTGATGAGCGCAACTGATCCCATTTGCCAGTCGTGACTAAGTGTCCAAGGACAGAGAAGCAACCACCAGTTGAATGCTGCCAGGTAGCTGAAGGTCATTAACCTAAAATGTAATTGTATTCAAATGTTAACTAAATTAAAACAAATAGTTTAATGAATGGTGGTTAAGATCCTTTACCTACCTTCGAAATGATTCTTGGGAAGTAAAGGTAGAAGGCTCTCCAGCAGAAACAGGTAAAAGGACCCATCTTTTTTTTTATGGAGCAAATGCGTTTATTAACCGCCGTGTTCTGGTTTTATCATCATCGTCATCATTACAGCTCATCACAAGTCTACTGTTGAACATTGGCATCGCACATAGCACAGTCCGAGTCATCAGCATTCAACGACTTCCTGCATCTCCTACCAGTTCGTCTCTCCATCTAGTGGGGGACCGCTTTACACTTCGCTTACTCTACTGAAATATATATACTCTATTGAAATTAAGATTTTTTTTTTATTTCAATAGCCTCACGTATTATCCTTGGCAGGAATCGATGTTCTTTCGCGAGAGTTTGTGGTTTATCAATATAACTCTGACATCGGGACGGACGTCAATCACCTCAGTCCCCCGTGACCATGAGTGCTGTAAAGTACCCGAAACGTCGGGAATCAATAAATAATAAGTTAATTAAACGCGATAAAATCCGTAAAAGTAGTTTTATTCAAAAGGTAACTGTTATGTATACGGTCACGGAGCGAGTTAAACGGCCGGTAGCTTGCTATGCACTGGTTTATTAACAGAGGGCGCGTGGGCACAGCCACGCATTGTAATACATATGTATACAAATGTATATACATACATAAGAATTCCCCACCCTATTTTAGAACACAAGAATAAAATAAATTATAATAAGGAAGCAACTATAACCTAAAAAAACGCATATAATCAACCTTGAGACGGGGGCGCAGTCTATTTCTAGTGGCTTCGTTTCGACCACCATTAAAATCTGCTTCTTCTTCGTGGGACTGGTCGTCTTCCTCCGACCGAGGCGGCACAGGGTTCTCTACTTCATCACTTTCCCCTCGACGTGGCGAACCTTCTCGCTTTGCCGCGGTAACAGGCCGGGGTCTATGGTAGACGCCGAATGAAGTGGTGACGATGATGATGGTGATGCCGGCAGCGATGGCGGTGGTGAAAAAGTGTTTCCGGTGTCGCAAGTGTTCCCTTTCTCGTAACCGTCAACGTCCCATGCGTTATAGTCATTACTTTGAGCTTTATATAAAACTAATTGATTTTTATGTTTTCGATAACATATTTGCGTGTTCCAATCTTTTACTAAGTAGATAACTTTGCCAATTCTTTTTGTTATCGTTCCCTTACACCAGTTAAACTTGTTATGTAAAAACATATTTTTTATATAAAACGAAAGTTCCAGGTAGCATTTGTTTAATATGTACTGGTTCTTCCTTCTGTGAACATTTTTGCGCATTTATTAAATCGGATGAAGTCGCAGACGTAGACAGCGATGACGTAAGTACCAATCTGTCTAAGCGCGAGTTTCGCTTTCGCCCGAAAATTAACTCGGCGGGTGATATGCCGGTGGTCGAATGCTTTGAATTCCGGTAATCAAACAAAAACTTTAATAAATTGTTTTTTGATTGTTTTGTGTTGCTGCTAGACATGATACTTGATTTTATACCCTTTTTGACTATTTTACATAACTTTCGGCTTGACTGTTACTTTCCGGGTGATACGGTGGCGACGTAACGTGTGATATCCCGTTTATTTCACAGAAACATTTAAATTCTTGTGAAGTAAACACTGTTCCATTGTCGCTTACAATCGTTTGCGGTATGCCGAACCTAGACATGAATTCGTACATCTTTTCAATGACTGTATCGGAGGAAGTAGAACTAGCTGTATCGTATATCTCCGGCCATTTAGAGTACGAAGCAATGACCACTAAATACATTCGACTGGCTATGGGATCCAGGAAATCCATATGTACGCGGGTGAAAGGGTGGTGTGCCCGGGGCCAGCGGGCCGGCGGCGCGCGCGTAGGGAATGGCCGCAGGTTGATGCATACCTCACATGTCCCTATCATATGTTCCACGGCCTCATCTACACCCGGAAACCAAAATCTGGATCGAACTTCGGCCTTGGCTTTTACGATAACCAGATGTGTTTTGTGTAACTCAGCTAACACCCTTTTACGCAACGTCTCGGGAATCACGACCTTATGACCTCTCATTAAGCATCCATTTTCAACCGTGAATATCGTTCTACGTGAAAAATAAGGCTTAAGGTACAAATCACTTATTTTCTTAGGCCAACCGTGTTTAACTAATTCGGTTACTTTAGATAAAATTTTGTTCCTTTTTGTTTCATTCCGTAGTTCCGAAACCGTAATCGGTAAACTCGTGTCGACCACAAAACACACGTAAGCCGCGCGGTCGCTCGAAGTGAAGTCGTCCGCAGTGCACGTATCGAGTACGCCTGCACCCGTGTCGGGCGCGCGCCTCGCCTCCGAAATACTTGAGCGAGACAAATAGTCGGCGCTGTTATCAGCGCTTCGTATATACTCGATCGTATAGTTATACGCGCTTAGAAACATTGCGTACCTCTGTAGTCGATTCGCCGATACTTCCGGAATGCCTTTGTACGGTCCTAATAACGAAATTAGTGGCTTATGATCTGTTCTTAATACAAACGGATTTGTTCTACCGTACAAATATTGATGGAAGCGCCGAATTCCAAATATAATTGCAGTCGCTTCTTTTTGTATTTATGAATATTGTTTCTCGGCGGTATTTAGAGTTCGAGACGCAAACGAAATCGGTCTTTCTTGCCCGTCGGAACAGTGACAGTATCGCACCCAAGCCAACAGTCAGGATTAGCCTTGCTTCGGGGTTGAAGTGAGTACCTGGTCTGAAGCTAATAGCAGTTTTATTTTATTGAATGTCTCTTGATGGTCTAGACCCCACGACCATTTTACCCCCTTTTTTAGCAGATTATAAATTGGGCTTAAACCAGACGCTGGACTTGGTAAAAAGTTTCGATAGTAATTTACTAGCCCCAAAAACTATTGCAGTTGGCTTATATTTGATGGTGCAGGGGAGTCTACTATTGCTTTAATTTTATCTGAAGACTTTTACAACCCATTTTTATTGATAACATAAACCAAGTAGTTAACTTCATCTTTATAGAACTCGCACTTCTCCCTTTGCAAGGTCCATCCTGCTTCTTGTAATGTCTGCAACACCGCCCGAAAGCGTTCAGCGTGCTCGGCGTCGTCACGCCCCGTAATGAACACGTCATCTAACATACACAGCACGCCCTCCTGTCCACCAACTAGGCCCATCAGAGATTCGGAACGATCAATGGAATATCTTTAAAATGAGATTTACATAATTTTTCCGGTATCACAGTTATGGTGGTTGATATTTCAAGCTTAAACGCCGTTCTACGAATAAATACGTTCTCGACTATCGGTTCACCCCGCAATGAACGAATTTTAAATACCTTACCATCATCACCGATGTCTCTGTCTCCGGCTCCATTATTTACTTAGTTAACTTTATATGACGTACACATTCTACGTAGATGGCCTACGACGTTACACTTCCTACATACTAAATCCGCATACCGGCACTCCGAAGCCTTGTAGTTCGTATAGCCACACACTTTACACTTTTGTTTTACCGAAAGATCACTTTTTACACTTCTTGCACCTTTATCTCTTGGTCTAATCTTGTACAACGCGCCAGTAGAAGCTGCGGACGCGTCGGCTGTACTGGCACTGGAGATTGCAGCTGATTTCGCACAACGGACGTTTTCAGTAAATTCTACAGCTTTCGTGAGAGTTAGATTTGTAATATCTCGGGCGTAAAGTTTCTCTTTCTCAAGACTAGGCATCATTCCCATAATAAACCGGTCTTGTAGGGTCTCTTCGATATCATGAAAAGCGCAGTGTGACGTAAGACCGCGCATTCTCACGGCCCTCTGTGCGATGCTGCATAGAAGTTGTGTCGTTCCGTGAAACCGACAACCTTCGGGTTAAAATGGATGTCGAGGATTCGTAGGATGTCTTCGTACGGCACCTCCTGCACATCCTTGGGTAAGGCTAAATTCTCAGCGAGCCTATAGGTACCCTCCGAGAGTGTACTTAGCAAAATTGCTTTTCTCTTTTTCCCGCTCGGATCCGTTGTATTATTAATTTAATTTGCCAAGAACCAGGCTGATTTATACGGCTTTTATAATTTTTCCACTCCTGTGTATCGTGGATAAAACTGGATAATATTCCTAAATATGAATTAGCCATTTTTAATTACTTTTTACGCGGGTACTCGTTGCCAATGTTATGTATACGGTTAGGGATCGAGTTAAACGGCCGGTAGCTTGCTATGCACTGGTTTATTAACAGAGGGCGCGTAGGCACAGCCACGCATTGTAATACATAGGTATACAAATGTATATACATACATAACAGTAACAAAACGAGAAAGCAGTTTTTTTTACTTACCTTACAAGAAAACTAGGATGGAAGGCAGCCGGGTTGTCTTGAGGAGAAAACGACGGCCATGTTCCTTGTAGTAACGCAAGCCGGAGGTATATCAGTAACGCAAGTGACACTAAGACTTTGAATATTCGGACTGACAGGCCAGCGCATTTTTTCTCGATTTTCATTGAGTAAAAAGACCTGAGAATACAAAGATATGTTAAAAAATATTGCTAATAAAATACTAGTGTAGTGCTTACAATACTATAATAATGTTCTTCCGGGTGATTAATACAACTTCCAAATACTATTAGAAAAGTTATCAGACATCGATGTGACACAATATGATCTCGGATCATCATCTCGAATCGTGAATGTCGACAACATACACCCAAAAGCTAAATGTGTTCGTTACAATATTTTTTCTCTACATTTGAATAAAATTAATTTTACGAATTCTGTTTTACGTTTAATATAAATAATAAAAATCTGTTAAATTAGTTTAATTAAATCCACAGTATTTGTGCCAATATAAGTAAATCATTATTATCATCAGAACCAAGATCATGAGAATCTTTCAGGTATTTCCTTAAGTCGACTCTTAAACGCTTACGGGATTGGAGAAGGCAAGGGCATCAGCTAACGTTTCCAACACAGGCCCTGTGAATTTGGAAAGTTCAAATATAATAGTGCCAACAAATCTCCTATTTCCCCCTCAGTAATGAGTTTTTTTTAAACATATCATTTAAACATTACCTTTCTACAGACGACCAACATCTATAAAAATCGATCACAAGATTTAGAAGAAGTACTGTGACGCCAGTCTCTTTTGCAAGCATACTAAGTGCTCCAAGAACAACGCTCAACCACACACACTTCTTACCGCTTGTAGGTCTGTAAAAATAAATGATAAATTATTGTTCTTCAAGCAAAATCGTTGTAATGTGCCACTAAAGATATCATGTGAAACATAAAATGGTATATTATAATATTTTGTCTTCTTATTTATAAGATTATTTGAATAGTATAGCAATTTATAAATCTGAATGTAACCTACATTGTATAAATGTAACATACTTGAGGTTATGAATAAAATTTCTTATGATAATTTTTTTCTTTCAGTATGAAAGTTACGAACGTTAAAGGAATAAACTTAATAAAGCACGCTACTATTTATTTTAAATTCTCATGAGCCATTGAAACAAACTCGGCTCTCTCTTGTTGAACAGAAAATAATAGGAGAGTTTGTGTTACCACACTGTTCCAGGACAGAATTTCACATAACCTTAAAATATATTTCATTCTCAGTCATTTAATTTCCTTTACGATACAAACTCGCCCTAACTGCGGTAAGCAAACTTGTTTCATTCTTAAATGTAAATCAAAATTGACATCAAAATAAGATTTAAAATAAAACATTTTTGTTGTGCATTAGTAGAAGATCGAACTCAAGTTATGGTGATTTTAAAATAACAATGGAATTATTGAAACTATAAAAAACATTATCAATAATTGTAAATTATTTTTGTTATTAAATTATAATATATTTACCTATGGTAGACTAAGAGAGACAACAGAAAAAATATGCAAGCCAAAACATCTGCCCTTCCAACCACTCCAGCTACCTACCAAAGAATTAAAAAATATTAATCAGTAATAATAATTATAATTAATATATATTGATATAATTAATCGCCGTGTAGTGGCGGGTAAGAATATTCACAACCCGCATACCTTTCCGTGGATGTCGTTAGAGGCGACAGAGGGAAACTGAGGCAGAAGAGGAACAGCAGCATCTTTCTGATAATAGCAAAACAACAATAAAAAAACTGCGGTTGCCAACCCGCTCGCCAAGCATGGCAACAATGGCATTATACCCCCCATGAGCAATGACACTAATAAACGGCCCCCAGTCCCCGGCGGCCCCGCTATTCCTGGCTACGGTACGGTAACGGCGGGCAGGGGGAGCTAAGAATCTACGGTGGAGGTTCGGTTGCCACCTAAGACGACTCGACGCACTTTGAGGACTGACGAGAAGATTCTGGAGCTGGAAGAAGAGATAGACAAGTTGCGCTGGAATATTAAAGGACTATCTGAGGTCCATAGAGAGGGGTAGGACATGGTAACTCTCGAAACCAGCAACTTGTTCTATCACCGGGAGGACGACCATCTGTCAAGGAGTTGTCGGGTTTATCGTCCACAAGTCTCTCGTTAACAACGATGTAAAGATTGAGAGTGCGTCGACGAGGGTTGCGTACCTTATACTCAGAATCACCAAACGGTATTCGCTAAAAGTCATACAGGTATACGCATCAACCTTGGCATATCCCGATAAGGAGGTGGAGGAAATGTATAAGAATATATCTAGAGCCATGCATTCCTCCAAAACCCACTATACGATGTTAATGTTACTGTTCACGCCCTTAGTTGCCCCGACAAAAGTCGACTGTATTAGGGCCCATGAGTAACACCTTCGACGGACAACCGAGGGTGGGGCCCAAGTGGCCTATGTATTATTATTATAAAACGGCTGACAAGCAAACAAAACTTACCGAGTTCCGGAGGTAGGGTTGACCACAGGGTACCAGTCAGGTGGTAAGTGAGGTGTATGTAAGTAGTGTGTGAAAGTGTGTATAAATGTCACCTGACTTAACCGATGTAGTCGGACAGCAGATCCACAGGCGCTGCTTTTCTCCAAATGTGCGATCCCTTCAGTAGGAGTTCACCAATTGAAACTTTCAACGTTTATTTCACTATATTAGTTTATCAAATTTATTATACATTTAATTAACTTCAAATTCAACCAAATCCACGTCAATCGAAATCAAATAAGTGACACACGGCACAACCAAAGAACGGTCGATCAAAGTTCAACGTTCCATGTTCACTTAGCAATAAATTATAATCAAGCACACGCTATCTCTTCTCGAGTCACAAAAGTTCAGCGTTCTCCCGAAAAAGCAAAAGTCCTTCGAACGATATTAAAACCCACACAACCAACAACTCGTCGGCGCAAATTAATGGCAATCTGTTAATTTAATCACTCAAAATTCAAATTAGGCCTCTTGTCACGTAACGATCAAAACAGACAACTCAATTCGAGGCGGTCTTAACCGGAACCGAATATTCGATAGTAAATTCAAAACAACGCGCACAATTCTTGACACCAGCAGCGCCCAACTAACTCAAAATTTAGACCGTCTAAATCAATACTGGCCGCGCGCAACCAACTCAGCGGTCGCAGACAATACTAGTCGACAAGGCCGCGGCGTTCAAGACACTGAATTATATCCTAACCACTGGGTTGTAAACAGTTTAGGCTTGCGGTCACGGGCCCTGTAGTGAGTGTTTATGTTAATCGACGCAAGCAAGGACGGAGGATCAATCGTAGTGTGTACTATTTTGTGTAGATATATAAGCCCGAACCTTATGCGTCTCGTTTCTAGCGTAACCATGTTAAATTTCTGCTGCCTATCTGTGTAGGAGGCCAACTTGCGATGGTAACCATGACGAAAAAAGAGACATCTCAAGAATCTTTTTTGAATGTTCTCGATGCGGTCAGTATGTACGGCGTAAAACGGAGACCAAATTACTGCACCATATTCCAGAACACTCCGGTCAAGTGAATTATACAGATATACCATACTGTTTGGCTTTTTAAGCTGCTAAATGTTTTGCAGGACATAACCCAGCATTTTACCACTCCTCATAAGAATGTAATCGTAATGCTCACGAAAACTCAATTTATCATCAAAAATTATACCCAAATCCTTAGCTTGAGTCTGCCTGTTAAGTTTTTGTCCATATAGAGTGTATTTAAAGTTAATTTTATTTGTTTTTCTAGTAAAGGACAATACAAAACATTTATTAATATTTAAATACATGTGATTATCAGTACACCATCTTGCCACGGTTTCGATGTCCATTTGTAGTGCTTCAGCATCTTCAGGGGTAGCTACTTCGGAGAAAATGTTTAAATCGTCCGCATATAGTAAGCTAGGACATTTCAATTGCGCAACAAGGTCGTTTATAAAGGCAATGAACAGTAAAAGGCCGAGAATCGAGCCTTGTGGGACACCTGAGGTAACAAGAACTGGGTTGGGTAGTTCACCCTTGAAAGCCACCAGCTGACTCCTTCGAGACAAATACGATTCGACCCACCGAAGCAGCGAGCCATGTATAACCATTTGACAAAACTTTTGACAAAGGAGAAGATGGTCAACCTTGTCGAAAACCTTAGAGAAGTCGGTATAGATAGAATCTACTTGCATATTTTTAGCAAAAACACAACATAAATAGTTTTTATATTCTAGTAAGTTGGTGATTGTAGATTTATTTTTAACAAAACCATGTTGGTTGGTCGACAAAAGAGGTTTTATGTGATTATAAATGAGCTCAGACACAATAGATTCGAAAATTTTTGCGCAGCGAGACAGTATACTGATAGGTCTGTAGTTTTCGCAAATAGCTCTATTTCCACTTTTGAAAATAGGGATTATGTGAGCCGTCTTCCGTCGGTCAGGGAAAATTCCTGAACTGAGTGATTGGTTAAAAAGTATGCAGAGTGGAAAACTAATTTCATTTACGCAGGTCTTGATGAAAAAAGGAGGTATTTTATCTGGCCCAGCTCCCTTAGAAGAATCAAAGCTTTTAATTACATTTATTATTTACTCAACCGTCACGTAGACAGAGGCTAGGGTACTGCTGACAAGGACATCAATAGAGTTAGTGGAGGAGTCATGAAAATTATTAGTCTCAAAAACTGAACCAAAGTAAATTGAAAATAGGTCACATATCCCCTTATGGTCAGAAGCTTCAAGGCTATTATATCTCATTGAATGTGGTATCGAGTTACTCTGCTTACGTTTGCTATTAACAAAAGACCAAAAAGGCTTTGTATTGTTACGTAACTCAGTCTCAGTAGAGGCAATATAATTTTTATAACATTGAGATATTAACTTTTTGCTACGTGCACGAAGTAGACAGAAAACATCATAATCTCGAGGATTTTTAGTTTTTTTATATAATTTGTGGAATTTTTGTTTCTCGGCAATAAATTTTTTTAAGCTGTAGTGAAACCGAACGGGGTATTTATCCTTCATTTTATGTGAATAAGGGGTGTGTTTCCTGATAATGTTAAGCAAAGTGTCATAAAATACATCAACATTTTCATTTATGTCGGAAGAAGACAACAGGGATGACCAATGTAATTCAGAGAGTTCAGTTGTTACTCTATCAAAATTACATTTTTTATAATTTAACCGTTTGGGAGGATTAAGTGTAACTCTGTTGGCAGTCAGGCGAGGTATTTCAATAGTAAGAGCTGGATGATGTGTATTCAAACGACTTAAAGGAGGGCACTCATTAACAATGACATCCTCAAAGGTACAATACACCAAGTCTATGGTGTATTGTACCTTTGAGGATGTTGTGTTTGAGGATGTATGGTATACATATAAAATGAACAATAAAGTTGATAAACTCATATAGTGAACTAAAAGTTGAAAGTTTCAATTGGTGAACCCCCACAGGAGGGATCGCACATTAGGAGAAAAGCAGCGCCTGAAGATCTGCTGTCCGACTACATCGGGGATGTCAGGTTACATGTTTACACACTACTACACGCTACTTACATACACCTCACTCACCACCTGACTGGTACCCTGTGGTCAACCCTACCTCCGGAACTCGGTAAGTAAGTTGTTTGCTTAGCAGCCATAATAATAATCCATAGGCCATTGGGTCCCGCCCTCTGTTGCTCGTCAAGGGGATCACTCATGGGCCCTGGTCCAGTTGACCTTTGTCGGGGCAACTAAGGGCGTGAACATTCATTATGACGACCAGACGATAACTGTTCAGTGATGTCTCAGCGATCGCGAGGGTGAAAACCGGCAGCGATCACCGAATGGTGAGAGGCACACTGAACCTAAGTGTTAAGTTGGAGAGGTCACATCTAATGAAGTCAATGCGCCGTCCCCCTCGTGCTCTAATCCAGAGTCTCAAAACCTTTCAGCTCGAGCTACAAAACCGTTTTCAGTGCCTAGAAGATTGCAATGCAGTGGAAGACAAGAATTCCTATCTCGTGGAAACACTCCATGTGGTCGGAGCTAAGTTTTGCAAGACCCGCCGCAGAAGAACACAAAAACTCTCCGATCACACTCTTAATCTCATGGCTGTTAGACGGAAAATGAAGCTGCAGTCTTCAGTGGAATTGACAGCATACAGGCAACTGAACAGACAGATCTCCAAATGCATGCGGCGGGACTTATGCAATTTTAATACTCTTCGTATTGAAGAAGCTATTGAGCGGAACTAGGGCTCCAAAGTCTTTGCAAGAGATATGTCTGCCAGAAAGAGCCAACTGTCAAAGCTGAAGACCGAGTGTGGCAGCATCGTTTCCGGGATACTTTCTATGGGCAGCTGTACACATCATCGTTGGAGCCACACGCAAGTGTCAGTAAAAATCCAAGAGCTAGTCTTATCCGACACCATTCTAATGATATTCCGGACGTCAGTCTGACCGAGATTAGATTAGCTCTCCATCAACTTAAAAATGGCAAGTAGCCAGGGGAGGATGCAATTACAGCGGAGCTTCTGAAAGCGAGTGGAACACTAGTACTTGAAGTCCTGCAGATGCTCTTTAATTCTGTCTTCTATGGTGACACTACACTGGAGGCATGGAGCAGAACCTCGGAGGTCTTGTTCTTCAAGAAAGGCTACAACGCTTTCTTGAAGAACTATAGACTGATTTCCCTACTGAGATGCGTCTAACGTCTAACAATCCAAGTCTTATCAAACACCATTCCGATGATATTCCCGACGTCAGTCTGAGTGAGATTAGAATGTCTCTCCAGCACCTTTAAAACGGCAAGGCCCTAGGCGAGGATGGAATTACAGCGGAGCTTCTGAAAGTGAGTGGAAACCCAGTACTTAAAGTCCTTCAGAAGCTCTTTAATTCCGTCCTACATTATGGCACTATACCGGAGGCGTGGAGCAGAAGTGCGGTGGTCTTGTTCTTCAAGAAAGGCAACAATACCAGCGTAAAATAGCTGCTTAGCTCTGCTGTGTTTCGTATAGTGAGTGTAGTGAATCGGAGATCAAATTAACTGAAAACCCGGCATTCCATTTTAGTCCTTACGGGTTACAGCGCATCTGAATTTTGTTCGTAATCGAGGATAGATGTAGATTTATATGGGTAACAGCAACCACTTACCGTCAGGTGGACTGTGTGCTCGTTTGTCACCCTTTCCTATATACAAAAAGTGCTCTCTTGAAGAAATACAGATCGATTTCCCGGAGTATAATTTGCCACTATGTCTCGCGTATGAGGACTATGAGAAAGCCTTTGATTCCATCGAAATTTGCCGTGTCAGTTTGCAAATTCAGCGGTGCCAAGTTGACTATCGGTATATCATGGTGCTGAAGTGTATGTACAATAGGGCTACGATGGCTTTCCGAGTGCAGAACCAGAGAATCTAGATAGGTTTTGTACAATCAAACTGCAAAAATGTGTAAGACAGGGTGACGTTATATCCCTGAAATTCTTCACCGCTGCATTGGAAGACGTTTTCAAGCTTCTGGATTGGAAAGGATACGATATTAATCTCAACGGCTATTACATCCATCACTCACCTTCGATTTGCCGACAATATAGTTGTTTGCGCCAAATGCTAAATTTCAAAAACTGCATTACGAGCGCTAGCGTCCGATGGCAACAGGAATTGCTGTCGGGCCTCTCCTCCCCGCGCGCTTTCCCCCGCTCACGCCCGGTCACCTGATGTGTCGATTAACGAGACGGTTGGCTGAGGCGTCTTGCGCCACGAGACAGTCTGCGATCTCCGTTGAACGGCGTGGCGCGGCGGAAGTAAAAAAAAGGCAGTGCAGTCTAGCACTACGTGGTCGTCCGGTATAACCTCTTTTTATTGTCGGTTTTGTTAGCAAATTTATGCAAAGACGAGGTTTCGTTGAGTCTAGAAAAATAGACGCAGTTTGTTTATCCTAGTGCGTTCACGCGACGACGAAGCAATAATAATGATAATTTGATTGATTAACCTAAATTCGTTGACAAGTAATTTAAGTAAATTGTATAGTGATTGCCGGTTGAAGTGCTTGACAATAATACCTTGCGTCGAGTAGTTGATTGTGGCATTGGATATAACTCGGAGATATTTTCCGGTGTCGGTTAAAAAGCTAAGATTGTGACCCGCGAGAAACAGTGTTCGTATTAGATTATAGATTTGTGCTAATGAACTCTGAAAGTTATGACTAGAAAAGGGATCGCGTGTTTGTTCTTGGTTGTAATCTTGTTGCCACGTGAAACGGAAGTAACCTTTGATCCGCCCGTTCGTTATTCATGCCGTGTGTTACGTTTTGATTATAATTAACGGGATTTAGTTGCGTTTTGAAGTTAGTCAAATGTACAATAAAGTTGATAGACTGACATAGTGAATTGAAGAAAGAAATTGTCCATTGGTGCCGCCGCTGGAGAATACCACACCGTGGGGTGGTGTCGGAGTCAGGGTTGCTGCCGACTAAAGGGGTTAAGTTAGGCCCCACATTTTTACACACTCACAAACACCACTTACATGCACTACACCTATCGCCTGACTGAGCCTTGTGATCCTTGTTCGCCTCTGAATAGGTCCGTACTATTTATTTACCTAGCTTTATCACTGTCGTGTAGGTCAACTCTCCATAAGGCCATTTGGGCCTCGTCCTTAGTTATCCGTCGAGTCTACAGCTGTATGGGCCCCTGTATAGTCGACCTTTGTCGGGACAGCTAAGGGCGTGTACAATAGTCCTTATGGCAGAATCGCTGGAGGACCTAATTACTATGCTTAATGACCTCAAATGTGCCTCCTAACAGATAGGTCTTGAGATGAATGGTCCAAATAAAGAAAATGATCTTAATAGACAAAACAAAGATCATGTATAACGTCCATGTCACACATAAGCCGTTAGTTGTAGGGAGCACTAAGCTCGAAGTAGTTGATGAGTATGTTTACCTGGGACAAATAGTCCGACTAGGTAAGTCCAACTTCGACCGAGTGGTCAATCGTTGGATTCAACTCGCCTGGGCAGCGTTCGGGAAATTACGGCACATCTTCTCATCAGGTATGCCTCAAAATTTGAAAACGAGACTGTACAACCAGTGCGTGCTACCAGTAATACCTTCCACTAAGACGTGGTCGTTCACTGCTGGCTCAAGCTCAAGGTCGCTCAACGAGCTATGAAGAGGGCTATGCTTGGAGTTTCTCTACGTGATATACTTAGAAATGAGGATATCCGCAGTAGAACTAGAGTGACCGACATAGCCCAAAGGATTAGTAAACTAAAGTGGCAATAGGCCGGCCTTATAGTTCGAAGAACCGACAACCGATGGGGAAAAAAGGTTCTCGAGTGGCAGCCTCGTACTGGCAGGCGAAGTGTAGGGCGTCCCCCCACTAGATGGAGTGACGACCTGGTAAGATATGCAGGAAGTCGTTGGATGTAGGTGGCTCAGGACCGTGCTTTGTGGCATTCGTTTGGGGAGGCCTATGTTCAGCAGTGGACTTGTGAAGGGCTGTAATGATGATAATGATGATGATATAGTTTATTGATATGATAGTCTGTAACGATACGAGTATAGAGTTTAGGAGTTTGCCGTGTAGTTGCGGCGTGAGAGAACCTACAAAACAAGGGCAAATATCTTTCCTATAAGGCAATCCATAAAGAAGATCCTGTTTTTGCTGTGGACTGGACATTTGTAAAATAAATGTTGCAAACATTTATTTTACAAATGACAACTTTTCTTCTATACTCTTCCTATTCTTTTTAGTTTATATTCCTGCTAACAAAAACGTAATTACATTTATATTCAATTAAGATTCAAAATGCAGATGCGTTGTAACCCTGAGGACTAATCTGCCTCGTATCGAGTGAAATGTTTGTCCGATTCCCCACTCACAATACGAAACACAGACGTATTAAGCTGTTATTTTTCGCTGTTGTTCTGTGAGAGCGTGATCCTTGCCCGGTCAAGGCAACTCTTTCTTGCTATAACCATACAATAGCTGCAGAATGGCTACAACATGGTAGTAGGATATGATAGCTATGATAAATTAAATAGACCCTCAAATATAATATGTGGAACAGCATGTTCAGTTTTTCTTACGATATGGTGGTCCATAATATTAGTTCCGTTAAAATAAGTTATTTAAGGTTAAAATGTTACGCATACTGTTAATTGCAAAACTAGGAATCTGAATACTTTCAATTAAAGAAAATACATTGAAAGCTAGAGCTCAAGATTATCAAAAAAATATGACCTCCTATATAAACATGCGTTACGGATTTTAAATCAAGAGATATAGAATAATGTTTAATATGTATATAGTGACAGTCTTTATACGACCCATGCTGGGTATAAGCGTCCTTTAATTTCTTAGAGGAATGTTTCTGCAGCGCCTCCCCGATGCGAGTTGGCTGACATATCTTCGAAATATTTTTTAAGCCCCTCAGACATGCAGGTTTCCTCACTATATTCCTTTCACTGTCAAACACGTGGTAAATTAGCACTTAAAATTAAAAATTTTTCTTTGGTACCGGCGGGAATTAAAATCGGGTTGGCTTTACGGTGCACCTAGCCCTTTAGCTACCACGGCTTATTTACTCGTATTATATGTTTAATACGTGCTTGAGATAATTTTAGGCATAATTACAGTTTCAATTTTAATCAATTAAAAGCTTTATTTAGAATAATACAAACAATTCAAGTGAGAGTACGTAAATGCTGCTAACGCTGTTCAGTTGTCCCACTGCAATTAAGGTCGATGTTATGAAATTAAATAGTTACCGCTTCAGTGTGTACCGGGTGCACTGCAAATAACAGGGCTGCCAGTGCAGCGAATGGACGTTGCAGACGAGCTATTGTTATACAAGCTCTTGTGACCAGCGCGCAGCATGCGGCGTGAAGCGACACATTACAAGCATGCCACCACCACGGCTGTAACGCAGCTAGGGCATGATTAAGTCTGAAACAAAAAAAGAGAACTCCTTAAATTGGACGTTGGGGTATGCGTTTGATTTTGTAAAACCAAGTCGCAAATGCACAACGCGATGATTTTAATATTGTTTTGTCTGTGGTAAGTTACTTACTCAAGCAAAGATACTTACTCATTTAGTAAGTTAGTGCAATAAGCGAGACGTTTATTAGGAAATTTCACGCTTCTTTATTTTTAATTTAAAGTGGTATAGCTCTACCAGAAGCAGCTGCTGTATAGTTGTAACATGAATGGGTGAGCTCAATCAGAAAAGGACCATGCTCTCACAGAATACCAGCACAAAATCTGGATGTGGATTCTAATTTTAGTTTAGTTAATTAATTAAGTTAGATATAGTTGAACGCTTCTTAGTAAAACCGTCCTGCTGCGGAATATATATATTGTGAAGACTTAGATATAACGCATTATGTATTAACCATTTAAAAGGTTTAGCGAGTGTTGATAAGATCGATACCGTATATCACCAATTTATTTGATGAATTATAATGGCAAAACGTCGTTTCTACTATAATTGTTGCATGAATGGATGCATAATTAGCAAACGAAATATTTCAAATTTATAATTTTTTACGTTACTGATGGATAATATAAGGTGAATTTATTTCATATTTATTTTTTTCTGTTAGGTACTTAAAATTATTAAGTACTGATATAAGTATGAGGTAGGTAGGTATGGTCAACCACGAAATTGTACGCAATGTGTACAAATCTATACATAGACTACCCAGGTATTTCCGTAGTGAAGAAAGAATTAAGTAACAATTTAATTACAGAAGTACCTAAGCACCTAATTACAGCACTTAGTTGAAATTCAATTCACTATCGAAGTACCTACTTACGTATCTATACTTGTCTTTTGTAATTAAAATATTTTAAGTTATAATAACATAAAATACTGAAATTAAAACTTTGTTTACAAGATTTTTAACTAAGTAAAATATAATCACATTGCTTTTAGGAATCGTATTTAGGGTTTATTTGTTATTTACACTACCGACTTTATTTCTTCCGAGACAAGTATCGCGATACTTCTGAGCCAAGAAACACGACAAATGGCCTTGCAAGTTACATGCGATGGACGTCATAGAACTCGCATAGTAGTAAAATATAGTCAGTCGATCAAAGTCACTATAGGTACTTTACCTAAGTAACTTCCTTACCATTTCGCAATGTATTTTTCTTCTCTTTATTGATAGCCCTTGGTAACCACGGAAAGTCCGCCGTGACGTAGGAAAGGAAAAAGATGCAAAGTAATTCGGAAACTTGCACGTAGCGATGAAGTTTTGTTTATCTTACGTTTGCGATTTATCTAGTGAAATATCTAAATCTTGGATATTTAAGTAAAAAAATCTCAATAGCTGTTCATTTAATCCACAAAGATAAAATACAGGGTAACAGAAGAGGATTTGGTAAAAGTTATTAATTGAACAAAATTGTATTTCTGTCAACCCCTTATTAGAAAAAAAATCCCCAAAGAGAACCTATGTTTGTCATATTTGGCAAATTTCTCTAAAACGGCACAAGCTTTTTAAATAGTTCTTACACTAAAAAAAATGGTCTTAAAATATAAATATGTAGGAAGTATAATGGGTATAGTACAGAGACTGATTTTGTAGTTAGGAATAATAATTAATTCGTTTAGACGAATTAATTATCCAACGAGTCGAGGATAAACTAGTAACGGAACACGACAAGCGCACAGTTCCACGTCAGAGCCAAGACTGTCTTAACGGCGGCCGCTCCGTCCGTTTTATACAAGCAGGACGGGTTGGCAACGCAGGTGCAATGCCGCAGGTGTGCGGTACACGTGTCGTTTACAAGAATTCTGTCTAGCTAGACCGACACCACCGCACCTACAACGGTGCAGGTGCCGTCACGGCCATACTGACATGCGTGCGTCCTCGCACGCGCTCCATCACAATTTTAGTTATCTGTAGACAAAAAAACATCGTTCGACTATCCTGACATAACAGCGTCTGGTCCGGTCTATATTGACCCTTCAGAATTGGGTGACAGTCAGTTTTGTTCCGGCAGTAAGCCCTACAAAACTTTAATCATCTTTATGTTAGATCGGAATGATTATTCTGTAGCTCTTTCTATTTTTTCTTTTTTTTTTTTCAAGTACTGTTTTCGCTAGTCCGGAATCACTATTCCCTATAGCTATATCACTGGACCGGCACAAAGCCCTGCAATGATTGTAAGAACTATTCTTTTTTCTTAATCTCTTTTTTTTCAGTACTATTTATGCTAGTCCGGAATCACTATTCCCTGTAGCTTTATCATTGGACCGGCAAACGCCCTGCAATGATAGTAAGAACCACATTTTTTTCTTACTCTCTTTTTTTTTTCAATTCAGTATAGAACAGTTACAGACCAACCATACCGCAAACATGTGCCTGTCACAATCACACAAAAGTGTATCGTTAGGGACGTAGTGACACGATAACACCTAAGTATGTAAACCAACAGCAACACGACACATATTCCAGTGCAGCACAGACAAGCCTCCCTGCAACTTGCATGTTCCTTTCCTGCACTAGAATAATTACTTCGCTAGAGTGTTGCAACGTCTCTAGTATTTTCTAGATGCACAGACACGGCTACCTCTGACTGTCGCACGTCCTCGTGCGGGTGACAGTGAACAGCACACGGTCTATCAGTTATCACCACCTGCTAACAGATATTAACTCTTGAAAAATATTACAACGGTCGACCATCCCAGACTTCATTTGTCTGGAACGCGCCGATATGGCTACCTCCAGGCAAACGCACTACAGCTATTCGTTCTGCTGCATTCGTGCCACATTCGCGCCAGCAAGCCGTCGCGCCGTACTAGCGCTAGCGAATCGTCGCACTGCTTTGCAAAATTAAAAGAAATCGAGATAAATGTATTGCGAACCATGGAATTCCGAGCTTCCAAAATTCATCACACATTCTCTTAAGAAACGGCAACTGTATGACATTTGAAAACATTGCAAAAAACGGAAACTATGTGTAGAGACGTATACCATCATATATTTCAAAGGAAAGGAGGCAACTGTGCAAAATCTACGAAAGCCGACCAAGCCTCAGAAGTTCATTTACAGCACCAAAGGACCATGTGTTCGGCGGCCGCTTGAATTGCCTTGCCGTAAGATCTGTCGATAAGTTACAGACTGTAGCGGTGTAGGCTCAATCTTACTAGCGCTCGGCCGTACCTGACCATGTTCGATTAGCCGTCACAACATCTTCCTCATTGATCATTGTTGTAGAGACTTCTACGAATCTCTCGACATCAAACCCCAATCTTGTCGACCACACAGTATTCGGAGCAAACTGCAACACTGAAGCAAACTGCAACACTGATCAACACATTAGAACACCAAAAGGTCACTTATTATTTTCAATTCCTAGCATGTGAAAGTTAATCCTTTATTTTGGTACATCGCTAAAACGTTTTGAATTTCAAAATATAACAGATGATAATCATGTTTCGATGAACTATCAAATTACAACAAAACTTGAACAAGTTAATTTTTCATTCAATGCAAACGATGACTCGTCTAGAAAGCCACCGATATTTCTTCCATTTGTTAACATATTTAGGTACGTCAGAAATAATGAAAATGCTTGAGGGTACTTTTAATACAAATCGAACAAAATGTTTTTTTATGTAATGTAATTTTTATTTATCTTTTGGCTTAAATAATTTCACTTTATCTTTTCTCTACACTTTAATGATACGACAATATCGTAAGTAGGACAGCTAATTTCATTGCGGTATTTAACATAAAAAGAGATCCATCAATGCGAAATACATTATAGCCTTTACAAATGTAATAATTCTAATACTATTCGAAGATTATATGTGGGCAATAAGGGGGACTTTATCCCACTTCTGATGTAGGAAGTATAATGGGTATAGTACAGAGACTGATTTTGTAGTTAGGAATAATAATTAATTCGTTTAGACGAATTAATTATCCAACGAGTCGAGGATAAACTAGTAACGGAATACGACAAGCGCACAGTTCCACGTCAGAGCCAAGACTGTCTTAACGGCGGCCGCTCCGTCCGTTTTATACAAGCAGGACGGGTTGGCAACGCAGGTGCAATGCCGCAGGTGTGCGGTACACGTGTCGTTTACAAGAATTCTGTCTAGCTAGACCGACACCACCGCACCTACAACGGTGCAGGTGCCGTCAAATATTTTTAATTGAGAGTTTTATTTTTATTCCCCGTTTTATAAGAGAATATATCATTTTTCCCTGAAATTATATATATTTACGCAAGCGCGCATGCTCCGTCGCCCTGTCGCAGACTCGCAGTCCGTTTTCGGACATCGTGGAGGGTGGACTGCGCGTCGGTGTTGGAGCGACTTCGTTCAAATATATATTAGTTTTTTAAAAGTTTATTCTCAATTATAAATATTTTTATGACTAGAACTACTTAATTTAGTTCATATCTGTACACTGGAAACTTTAAATATTATTTTCTAAATAAATTAATTTTTAAAGTGCCCAAAGAAGAAGAAATTTGAAAAATGCATTTTTATATAATTTAGATGCGAAACGACGAACATGCTCTCGTTACTTAGATTTCGATTGTTTTTAATACCTATGTAATTTTATTGTTGCATATTTTTATTAATTAGTTGATACCGAATTTTATAATTATGTGTTACAATAAAACGCTGTTTTTATGAGTATGACTTTATAAAATATTATAGGGGAGGGAAATATAGATACAGATACATACATTTAGGTACACTGTTATCAAATTAAATCAAACAATTTAAATAAATAAAAAATGGTGCTTCCCTAAGTATAATTTTTTAAAAAAGAAGTCAAACAATTTAAATAAATAAAAGAATGGTGCTTACCTAAGTATAAATAACTATATAAAGACATTCTTGGGTTTATGGTTCTTTTTATGTTAGACAAACTATCATCTAAAAAATGTAAAAATTTTAAATTGGAGAGGGGTTTTTCTACGTGATAAAGTTAGAAATGAAGATATTTGCAGTAGAACCAGAGTAGTTGACATAGCCCAACGGAAAATTAAAGTGAAATGGCAATGGGCTGGCTATATAACTTGGAAAACCGATAAAAAATAGGAAGAAAGGTTCTCGAGTGGCAACCTCGTATAGGTAAGCGAATTAGTACTCAACCTTTATTCCTCTTCACTTATTCTCATACACTTTTCTTCGCACATACACACACACACACACACACACACACACACAAAAATAGGTCGCAAATAATACTTACCTAATACTATTAGGCAAGAGTGAATAAGTTTTTGTTAAGTCAGTGCAATTCACCATTTTAGGCTACATAACCACTTACCGATGGGATTGTAGTTGCGTTACTACTTGCTGGGTAAAAATAGTAAAAAATGTACCCTGTGAAAGTTTGCATTTAGATATAATTTTTCTAACCAACCATAAAAATATGATGAGAATATGTATATAAGTATAAAGGTTACCTCAAACGGGACAGTAATAATATAATATTATATCTTCCATTATCTACGCATGAAAACTTTTCAAATCTCTGAATCCCGAGATATGTCCATATTAAGAGGCTGAATAGAGCCACAGTGATATGCATGGGGATCGTTTTGTAATTTCACGTCGTTATCGAAAAAAATTGTACGTATTTCAGTGGCGGTTTGCAAAACACGATTCCACAAAAATTCACTCAATAGAAAATAATTGCAAAGTTGCTTCTGAAAATACTTAAATTTTCAACGTCAATTTTTTCTTACGTGGTAGAGCCATGCTGTATCTATATTAGTAGTAGGTATAGTTGTAGTACGTATGGGGCGACTCAACCATGGAAGGGCCACGCTCTCACAGAATACCATGTAAAATAGCAGTTTAACCCTGCTGTGTTTCGTATGGTGAGTGTAGAGAACCGGAGAAACTTTTTAATGGAAACGAGGCATTACATCTTAGTTCTCACGGGTAACAAGGCATCTACATTTTGATACGTAATCGAGAATAGATGTAGGTGTCTATGGGCCGTAGCAACCACTTACCATCAGGTGGAGTGTGTGCTCGTTTGTCACCCTTATTCTATTTAAAAAAAACTTTCTGAGATTTCAGTAAAATAATGTTAAGTATTGTAAGCACTCCTACAATTATGTGTCTCAAGTTAATAAAGCTATTGGGCTATTTTGATTTTTAATAAAGTGATTTTACTTTATAGGTTAAATAATTTATTTACCCTTCTATATCAAGAACCGTTTTTTCTGTCACTCCTATTGAATCTGACAGTGCTTGCTGAAATTTAGCATCTTTAGATGGATCAGAATCGCACGCTGATCCGGCTGTTAGATATTGCAAAAATAATCGAAAATATTTATTTTTACTTTCATGCCGAAGACTACCTTGTTTTATTTTATTACAGTCAAATAATATTTATTAGGTTATAAAGCAAGTATTTACAAATGTTTTCATTATTTTGTTATTCTATTGTTTACAGTTATTATCACGTCTTAGCTTTACACCAAGAATTACATTAGAAATTCTTGATGGGATGCGATGTAACGCGCATACATTATTTTCATCAAGAACTTTAATATATATATATTTGCTTTTTTACCAGTAGAGTTTCAACACAATATTAAAAAGTTCAATGAATAAAAAAAAATGCCGATAATTATATAATTTCAAGTCAGTGTTTTACATTTAAAGATCAGTTATAAAGAGCCAAAGTACTTATTTTCATTTTGATTAATTTAATTCGAGACTAAAATAAATGCGAAAGGGCTTTTATCTGCAATAATAATTTTCATCAAAAATAACATAGACTTATAAAAGTCATATACACGGTCAATCATACTGAAGATTATCAATTGTACTACAAAATATTCAAAAGACTATTTCCAGTATAATGACCCGAATATCATCATTAATGTTTGACTGGCACACTTAAAAGTTTTATCACATGGCTAAATGATTGACTAGAATTTAGAATTTTATGCAAATGATAATTAAAGTTTCTATGTAAATAAGTGTAACATAGCGAGTATTATATTCAATGTTAGCGGCCATCCATATTTGCAAAGCCAGCATCATTTTCTGTACAGAAACTGGCAAAGTGTTGCTCAAGGCACTATAAACAAAGCAGCTGATAAAAATGTTACACTCATAACTGTTAACAAAAACTGTTTCTGCAAATGGTCTTATAAATAATAATAACTATTCCGCCGTTTTAGGTGCAGGAGCTATTATTAGAAGGAGAAGAGGTAAAATTTTGTTTTAGAGATGTGCAATCAATATTGTTTTGCTGCAATTAAATAAAAGCATAAAATAAAAAATAACTTCAGCCAAAGAGCATAACTGGCATTATACTCAGGCCCATCAATTGGTATGGAAAAAAATAATTTTACCAGGTTTCAAAAAGCAATCAAAATTCAAAAAAACATAAATATTAAAATCAAAAAATGTATATTTATACATACATATAATGATTTATGGCCGCTTAATAACTGACGGTGACTCAGTATAACATCCTTCAGTCACGCCGAAACTAAGAGGAGAGAATCACTGTAGAGAAGGTAATAATTTATTGCGGAAATTTTGTGATAAATTTAAAAAAATTACAAACTTATCCAAGTTAATCTAACTTAGTCTAACTTATCCTTATGCGTTAAAAAAAACAAATAATAAAATAGTGAGATGGCGTCAGTTTTTAAGAAGATATAATAAAAATAAACAAAAAAATAAATTTCAAAAAAGTTCAGTATTTAATTGATTATATACCGCTGACACTTAATCACACTTTCCCAAACCACGCCAGTTGTAAACAATACTTGTGTGAAAATGGTGTACACAAGATAATTAAGAACAGAAAAAATCTTTTTTTTCAAATTTCCGCCGAGTTGTAAGTAGAAGACCAAATAGGTCATGTGTCAATTTTAATTAAATATATTTTATATGAAGTGATCTTGACTAAGTTTTATCAATTAACCATTGGTAAAAATTAAAACAAGAATTTTACAATTGTGTTTATAAGAAACATTATTTAACGGTGGTAGAGCCACGCAGCAGTTTTTGCTGTTGCATGTATGGGCCGGCTCGAGCCGGGTTGGTACCACGACCTCACAGAATACCGGCGTGAAGTAGAAGCTTTGCTTCTGCGTTTCGTCTGGTGAGTGCAGGTGGGTATATTCGTATTCTTTGGGGCAAAATTCCGCTCAAAAGCATTACTGCTAGGGGCAAACTGAGCAAGAACACCAAGGCGACCCCTGCCACGCTATCCGTGAAATTCTGCAACATCAGGGGACTTCACTCTAACCTAAACGCCGTCCACTACCATCTCGAGACGGCGAAGCCGGCCTTGCTCTTTCTGACCGAGACGCAGGTTTCCTCTCCGGCTGATATTTCGTATCTCTCCTACCCGGGGTACAAATTGGAGCATTCCTTTGTGCCTCGGGTTGGAGTTTGCGTGTATGTCAGAGAGGACATCTGTTCTCGACGCCTCGGCAGTCTTGAAGGTTCGGACCTGTCCATCCTTTGGCTACGCGTAGACAGCGACGACCATCCGCGCGTCTACGGGTGCCTCTATAGGTCCCATAGCGGTAATGCCGAAACAGACCGACTCATCGACCACGTCCAAATGGCTACAGATTTCTTGCTACAACAGGTCCCATCCGCAGAGATCGTGATCCTTGGCGATTTTAACGCCCACCATGCCAAATGGCTCGGTTCACGTCTAACCGATCATGCGGGGAGATCTGTTTATGACTTTGCCTTGGCATATGGTCTGACACAACTGGTTACTTCGCCTACGCGGATTCCAGATGTGGAGGATCATACACCTTCCCTGTTGGACCTTCTGCTGACCTCTCATCCGGACGGATATCTGGTTTCCGTCGATGCCCCTCTCGGCTCTTCGGATCATTGTCTGATCCGGGCGGTCTTTCTTTGCATCCTACCCATGGGGGCGGGTTTGCTTCTCGCCGGATGATCCCAGCGCTGTTGCTGACTCTGTCACTGATGTGGTGCTACAGGGAATGGAACTATTTATTCCATCATCTGTGGTACCCATCGGAGGCAGATCTCAGCCTTGGTTTGGTCGCTCCTGTAAGACTGCATTACGCAGTAAGCAGGAGTGTTATCAAGCCTGGGCTGCGGCTTCGGCGACTCGGGATGTAAATACCAGCACACTTAAAAAGAAGGATAACTTCGCCTCCAGGTCCTTCAAAAGAGTTATTGCCAAGGCAAAGTCAGAGCACATAGGCAGAATTGGCGAGAAACTAGTTCGCCTTCCTTCGGGAACCCGTGCATTCTGGTCTCTCGCCAAGGCTGTCCAAGGGAATTTCTGTAAGCCATCACTACCATCTCTGCACAGGGAGGATGACTCACTGGCCCATGACGCAAAAGACAAAGCCGACCTTTTAGGCTCCCTTTTTGCGTCCAACTCGACTCTTGATGACGGGGGGAAAACACCGCCGACCATCCCGCGGTGTGAGAGCTCCATGCCGGATGTGCTGTTCTCACAGCGCTCGGTTCGCAAAGCACTGCTCTCCCTGGACATCCAGAAGTCGAGTGGGCCTGACGGAATCCCCCCAATTGTGCTGAGGACGTGTGCTCCGGAGTTGGCACCGGTCCTAACGCGTCTTTTCCGGTACTCCTACTCCCAAGGCGTAGTCCCAAATTCATGGAAGACAGCTTTTGTCCACCCGATCCCTAAAAAAGGCGACCGCTCAGACCCATCCAACTATAGGCCTATCGCGATCACCTCCTTGTTCTCCAAAATAATGGAATCCATTATTAACTGCCAGCTCATCCGGTACCTTGAGGATCACCAGCTGATTAGTGACCGCCAATACGGTTTTCGTCGGGGTCGATCAGCTGGTGATCTTCTGGTCTACCTGACCCATAGATGGGCGGAGGCAGTAGAGTCCAAGGGGGAGGCGTTGGCCGTTAGTCTGGATATTGCGAAGGCCTTCGATCGGGTTTGGCACAAAGTGCTTCTTTCGAAGCTCCCTTCCTATGGGCTTCCCGAGAAATTGTGCAATTGGATCACCAGCTTCCTTGCAGATCGGAGCATCAAGGTCGTTGTAGACGGTGCATGCTCTGACTACAAGCCTATTAACGCTGGTGTTCCACAAGGCTGTGTGCTATCACCAACGCTGTTTCTTCTGCATATCAATGATATGTTGCTAACTGGTAACATTCATTGCTATGCGGATGACAGCACTGGTGATGCTCTATACACCGGCCGTGCCAATATTTCTCGGGAAAACGAGTCGAGTCTTTGCTGAACAAAGTCTCGGATTGGGGGCGACTAAATCTAGTCCAATTTAATCCTCAGAAGACACAAGTTTGCGCGTTTACCGCTAAAAAGAACCCCTTTGTCGTATCTCCTCAGTTTCAAGGCACTCCCCTTCTTGCCTCAGCCAGTATCGGTATCCTCGGAGTCGACATATCGAGTGACGTGCAGTTTCGTGGTCACTTGGAAGGAAAGGCCAAATTGGCCTCTAAAAAGCTTGGCGTGCTCAGCAGAGCGGGACAGTATTTCATGCCGGCACACCGCCTGCTACTTTACAAGGCGCAAGTTCGGCCTCACAAGGAATACTGTTCCCATCTCTGGGCAGGGGCTCCCCAGTGCCAGCTCCTTCCACTTGACCGCATCCAACGCAGAGCGGCTCGAATTGTCGACGACCGAGCCCTTTCCGATAGGCTCGATTCATTGGCACTGCGAAGAGATGTTGCATCCCTTTGCATTTTCTTTCGCATCTACCATGGGGAGTGCTCTGAGGAATTGTTCGGATTAATCCCAGCCGCCAAATTTCACGAACGCACATCGCGGCAGAACTCCCGATACCATCCACACCATCTGGATGATTGGCGGTCCACCACTGTGCGATTTAGAAGATGTTTTCTTCCTCGCACGACCTCCTTGTGGAATCGATTACCATCAGCGATTTTTCCGGACCGATACGACTTAGGGACCTTCAAGAAAAGAGCGTACTCCTTTTTAAAAGGCCGGCAACGCATCTGCGATTCCCCTGGTGTTGCAGTTGTTCATGGGCGGCGGTAGTCACTTACCATCAGGTGAGCCGCATGCTCGTTTGCCCCCTCTCCTATAAAAAAAAAAAAAAAAAGTTCAACCTTGCAGCTTGTTCATTATTTTTATTATAAATACCTATAAATGTATATATTATTAATAAATAATTCCCATTATATTTTGTACTATTTTTTATTTTGCCCTATCTGCAATGTTCTACGCTCTATAGAAAATGTGGCGTATGACATGACTGACAATCTCTCGAACGTTTTATCTAGGTACAAAGATGTTTTACGTTTTCATCGCCTCCACATGATATTTTAGTCAGCATAAGGTACCCTTCTGTATCTGAAACGAATATGAATATTGCTACGAAGTAAAGTAATAGGCTATACAGGTCCTTCTACTGGGCTAAGGACTCTTTTTTATTTCTAAGAGGGTTTTAGGGCACGGAAATGCCCACCGCGCTGCCCCAATGCGTGTTGACGAAAATCGCAATTACAAATTTCATTCGTGCTGTCGGGGATCAAACCCGGGAAAAATTTACAGCGAACGCTTTGACCCAGATCTACTAATACGACACAAATAAATACGATTTTACATATATAATAAAAAACTCTTACGTACTTGAAACTTGAACACTTGATAGCTCGTGACGCCTACCGGAGAAAGCTACAGCACCACACCGTGCAATGTTATTGAAAATGCGTAACCGCGACATAATTCTCAATGATGCTCAAGCATAACAGGCAGTATGTCACTTATATAGTTGTCATCTCTGCAGTCTATTAATCTTTGCACTTTTATAAGTAATACAGAAGGTAGTTGCTAGACGGTGTTGACGTCGGCTAAAATCTCTGCGATCGCCGTTTCGTCAAGGTCATTCAGGCTAGTTAAAGCCTTAATAATAATTATGCTGGTTATTAAAATGTTAGCAAGTTTTTAAAATCAAAGGAGAGCAACTTCTGTACATATTACTATTATTTATTCTGTGCCCAGGAAAACATACTCGTCAACAAATTCGAGCTTAGTGCTCCCAACAACTATCGGCATAGGTGTGACATAAATGTTACACATGAGTTTTGTTTTGTCCATGTTCATCTTAAGACCTACCCGTTGTGAGTTACTATTAACGTCATTGAGAATAGTGCTTAGGTTCTCCAGCAATTCTGCCATAAGGACTATATCGTCGGCAAATTGAAGAAGTCCCTACCCACTAAATACCACCTGTGCGACTAGTTTTGGCCTGTATGGCCTTTCTGCTAAATCGGAAGCGACCCCCCTTTAGGGAAAAGGAGGGGCAGAAGAAAAGGGGGCACAGCGTGAGTGGCGAGTCAAAACCACCCTTATCATATAAAAAAAATCGCTGCTATTTATACAACTCGCTGATGCAACTGCTCCCCACTTAAGTAGCGAGCGACTGCGTCATACAATAAAACTTGCGACCAATGGGCAGTTTTACATTTGTTGGCACGGCGACGGCACGGCGACGGCACGGCACGGCGACGGCACGGCACGGCGACGGCACGGCACGGCGACGGCACGGCACGGCGACGGCACGGCGACGGCACGGCGACGGCACGGCACGGTGACGGCACGGCGACGGCACGGCGCCGGCACGGCGACGGCACGGCGTCGTCAAGGAGACGAAGCCGTGGCTTCGTTTTTCCACTGCGCCGGTGCCGTATTGCGTATGTGCGTACAACGTGTACGTGTGTGCGGCTACAATACGTACATAATACACATGCAGTTTTGCCCTCCGGCAACAAGTGGAAAGCTTGCTGTCACGGCACCGGTGATGGAACCGGTGGGAGGCATCGCCGTGCCGTCTATGCCTATTTTCATCACTGCACTTGTGATGAGCTTTAACGATGATAATGAATTGACGACCCACTAGACATTTTCATTCGTCTCGTGAAACAACAAACTAAATAATTGCACAAAACAACTTCAAACCTTAAATTAATTTTCTAAAACAATAGTTATTTTAACTAAATCAAACAGCTTAGTTCGTAGATATAATTTGAAATGATTCTGCCCCAATTCTAAACCTGTGACCTTTACAAAATTCACCTATGTTGCTTATTCTAGGTCGAATTCATTAGTTTAGGTAAAGTGAAAGTAAGCCCACGCTAGCCGTACGTTTCAAACATCTCAGGGTTCTTAGCAGAACAAAAATAGTTTCTAGAGCACGTTCTATTTACACTAAGCTACTAGTCAACTAAAGTTGTGACAGTTTCGTGTTTATTTTGAATCTACTGCGGTGTATTTACATAATATACAAACGTACCGTGCATACATTTTCTATACAGATACGATTAAGAGGTTGGATTACGGTAAATGCTACGGAAATTTGTTATTTTACCATAAGTTTACAGACATGTATTTATTTACGCTTAAAGATCCACTGCTGGCGTCTCTGACCGGACCGTGTAGTAGCTGTTTAAGAATATACACTGCACATTATCCCGTGGGTAACGTAAGCTACAGGAGTAAACAAATCAGGAGATGAGGTAATTTATTAAATAAATAATAAAAAAAGAACAAATTATTATACTTTTCTGTATCATCATCATCATCATCACGGCCTAAATCTTGATATGGCGGTTAATATGGCGTTAATTGAAATATTACTTCCTTTCTTAGTTTCACTGCTAAACAAAGTGCTGAATTATTAACGAACTCAGTAGTGGTGAAGATTTTTTTTTATAGGATCGGGTGACAAACGAGCACACAGTCCACCTGATGGTAAGTGGTTACTGTGACCCATAGAGATCTACATCTATCCTCAATAAAGACTCAAGATGCAGAAGCGTTGTCACCCGTGAGGACTAAGATGGAATGCCTCTTTGCCAGTAAAAAGGGTCTCCGGTTCTCTACACTCACCATACGAAACACAGCAGCGTTAACCTGCTACTTTACGCTGGTTTTCTTTTTAAGATATAAGATATAATATGTAGGTCTTTTTGTCTTTAATTTATGACTAAATAAACAGGCTTAATTCTCTAAGAAGCTTAGATACCTATGATGGTTTAAATTTTCGAAGGCAAAAAATAATGAATTATTACTACACTTTTAAACGGGACTTCAATATAAACCTTTTAAATAAAAACCTGAACAATAATCCAATTTGTTAACCTCTTTTAGGAAATGTGAAAAGTATACAAGATTACTACTATCTTGTATACTTCTCACATTTCCTAAAAGAGGTATATAATGAGGTTAAAAGGAAAACTATCACAACTATAAGTAGAATTAAGAAGTTAACGAATAATAGTCGACCGACTTAAAAATGCACTTGAATTAGTAAAAATTTCGTTACAACCGAAAATGACCTAAAACTAGCTGCATTATAACTTTGTAATTTTATTGTATATATTTTATGAAAATTATGCGCGCTTTATCCGCGCGCATTTGCGTAAGTTAGACATATATTTACATTTAGGGGATAATAGACCCCTTGGATCGATCTGCCTTCTTGTAAAACGTTTTACATATATAAAAATGGAGCTTCAGAATATAAGTGAAATTGAGTAATTTTTTTTAGAGCTTCAAAGCGTCTGCGAAGCGATGCAAGTCGACGGAAAGTGTCTGGGAGTACTGATAACCGATCTTTAACGATATTATCTAACATTTACGTAAAACCAGCTAAAGGAATTAACGTGAGGTGAGTAATGTTTCTTCGTAACTTGAAAATGGCCCACTGACCAAGCTAGCATGTAAGCATGCGATCGTAGTACATACTAGCACTACTCAATCATACACATTTCATTCCTCAGAAAAAAGTTACTTCTGGTGGCCCTTAAACTTCTTCTTTACATAGTTTAAAATAAAGTCACTTCCCGCCATCTGTACGCTTAGATCTTTTAAACTACGCAATTGATTTTGATGCGGTTTTCATGAATAGACAGAACGATTTAAGAAGATAGTCAAGATTTAAAATTGACTCAGGACGTTTTAAAAAGACTTTATTTTAAACTTATTACTATTAATGTGCGATAAATTACTTATATACTACTTAATTAATCCGCGGTGGATTCTAACCTAAAGCTACATGTCCGATACATGTGAGAGCCTAACTATGACTATCCTAATTCTTATTCTAGATCTTTAAGCTAAAGAGTAGTTATCAGTATTCACACGAAAGACTACCAGTCTTCCAGACGCAATTCAGCAATCTACGCCCACGCTATTATGATAGGGTCACTATAAGATGTTGTTAGGTTAGCTAATTACGTAATAACTTAATAGAGAAGAACCCTTAAGTAGGGACTGAATAAATTAACTGACTTGGTATTACATGGATCTCAAAACTTTTTACCGTAGAAGAACTGGGTTGCGAGACTTGGTTTTTTTTTGTTATGTTTTTGATGACATCTCATTTATTTTTGTAGATAGTTATATCTAGGTACCTATCTACTCCTATTATTTCATTATATTATACATATATATAGGTACACTGATTCATTCACTGCAAATGTTACTTTGTAATCCTATATATATTTATATGGGATTACAAAGTTATTTATGCAGTTAGTGTATCTCGAAAACTGGACTGAAATTGCAAAATATTTTAATTTTTGCTTGATAAATATACTAAGCAATAGTTGTATTCCAGATTTGAAGCTTCCATGTCTGCTAGAAGTGCCTTAGTGTTTTGATGATCAGTCAGTCAGTGAGTGACAAAATTAAAAAACTTTGACTAGTTATAATTCTTAAATTACTGGTTCAAATTTAATGAAATTTGAAATATACCGATTGTATACAATGCCTACTTGGTTACTGAAAATTCAGAATTCTAGTTTTATCCACATCGAATTTATAGGGTTTCGAAAATGGCCTGAACTGCTTCGAGAAAAGGATGGTATGGCCGTGTCGCTTTTTTGCTCGACTTGGCCCCCGCCAAGTCGAGCAAAAAAGCGACTTGGCCCACGGCAGTGCCCCCAGATTGGTAAGGGTTAAGTTAACGGGCATTCCTCTATATTTTCATGATGCCTTTTCAGACTGAAACCCTTAATTTTAGCTTCGCAGTTATCGTTGGCTGAGATTATGTATGTCCCAATTATATTATAGTATGATATTTCATTTCCACATTTTTTGGTAAGTAATACTGTAATTTTTGAATAGAACATCCATCGATCGGTTTCTATTTTCATAATCTTTACATCATCAAACTCTACCAATAGGGGCCGGCATTAGGTGGTGTTAACTGCAAAACTCATTAGGCTGGTAACACAATTATCTTTAATTAACATGGATGAATAATTCTCTTCACACAGGAACAGTGAGTCATCAATTTCTTTACATGGGTGAAGAAGTGACAGCGCTTTCAACCCTTTCATCAGAAGGTAGGGGTTTCAATGGTAATAGTTGCTTTAATTTTTCAATTGTTATATTTTGAATATAATCTGTTAGAGTTTTTAAATTATTTATTTCAGAGTTAATTATTTTTTACCAAAATAACGCGTCACATGTGTATTTAGGTTATCGTATCGATTATTATTAAATTCTAGATCTTCACGTATTAAGCTTAAGTCTAATATCTTAACTAAAGACCACTTATCGTTACTAATGAGAGCTTGTCCCTCATTTATTAGTAGTATGCCGGAATTTCGGACAATCGGTTGAAGTAGAAGGGTCCTGAAGTATTAAGTAATTATATGAAGCCTGGGTCCTGAAGACTTGCAGCAGGAACAGAATTAACCTGTGGAGGACGTTTTATATCCTTAATTGGGGCCCTTGTATTTTGACCGTGATACTTAATTGGTACTGTATTTCTAACTATATCTCATATGACCTCTGCTTTTCATAACGCGCTTTATCTTTATTTCTCCTAACATTCGTGCCCTTTATAAAAATTGTGTCCCCTGTTTTAACGTTAAATTCCTTCTCACCTCCTCTTTTTTCTTTAATACTTTGTTTCTTATCAATGGCCTTATTAGTTAAATATTCATATAAATATTGAGTTCGTCATCTATGTTCTTGTAATAATTTTTGTATGTAATTTTTATTGAATTCGACGTTAAAAGTACTTGAGGAGTCAGTATGACCGAACACTACTTCGAAAGGCGTAAGGCCTGTTGTTGAATGTATCGTTTGGTTGTACGACATGATGGCATATGTCATTACAGATGCAGCATTTGTAATTTTTCTTTCATATTATATTTCTAATAGGGTGGAGTGGAAATACGTTCGACATGTGCCATGGAATTTGAATTGTGAGGAGTGCCTATATGCAAATCTATTTTGTAAAAACTAAGGGTTTCTTTCATTAGTACGTTATTAAATTCGTTTCCTAAGTCTGCACTTACTCTATGTGGTACGCCATACATAGAGAAATATTTAATAAGAGCTCTAATTATTTCTGGGGTTGACCTATTTTTTATTTCTATTGCTTGTACAAGCTTACTAAAGGCATCGATGATTGTTAAATAGGATTTTCCCTCTACGGTGAAGACATCGATAAAGATTTCCTGAAATGGTTTGTTTTGGGATTGAGTTAACTGAAGTTGAGGTTTTAAAGGTTTACGATCACATTTCATACGCTTACACACCTCACAAGAGTTTATAAATGTGGCTACTGTTAGGTCCATATTGTTCCAGAAGTAAGTGCGTTTTAAGTGTATTATTGTCTTTTTTATACCTCTATGACATGTTTTACCAATATGATATTTTTTTATTATTTCACGTTGCTCATTCTCATCCTCTACATAGACTACCCTTCGCTTGCATTCAAAGATCTTAACTGTACCCTTTTTAAATAACTCAATTACGGCCTCTGAAAATTGTTTTCGATGTGCGTCGTTCTCGAAGTAAAGGAATTGTTTTACTAGGTCAGGACTATTAAGGGGAATATGAACTTCGAGTATCTTTTATTTTTGTCTCGATAATTTTTTAACGGCTATTTCGTCTCTATACCACGTAAAAATAAATATTTGATGAGGCTTAGTATCTATGGCGTCCTCTAGAATTGGAATACCATCGATATCTATTTCATGTGCTGAGTGTCTTGTAAAGGTGTGTGAGTTATCAAATGTTTTGTGTGCGGAAATGGTACTACTTGTCGGTGATGGTATAGAATAAGGTGATTTATTGCTGTTAGTGGACAGGATAGATAAGGTTCTCTCCGTATCCGATGACATTTCAATCGGACTTGTGTCCTTATTTTGTAATCTTTGAATTTCTTCGATTGATCTGTCCATGTATCTTTGCAGTTGTTCATCCTTATCCACGTTAACCTTTATTGATTTTTGGTCTTCTCCCAGAACGTTTACCTTAACACGGGATAAGGCGTCAGCAACGAAATTTTGTTTCCCATTTTTATAAACGATGTCATAATTGAATTCAGCAAGCCGCAACTTCTATCTCGTGAGTTTACTGTTGGGTTCTTTGATAGAATTTAACCACGCCAAAAGTCTATGATCCGTGAAAAAGGTAAATTTTCGGCCATATAGGTAAGATCTAAATGTTTTTACGGCCCATACTATTGCCAACAGTTCCTTTTCGATAGTACTGTATCTGGTCTCTGCATCATTTAAAGTTCTACTAGCGTAAGCTATTGGTTTGTCGGTTCCGATGGCGCCTTGACATAATACGGCTCTTAGAGCATAATTTGAGGCATCAGTGGTGAGTACGGATGGTTTCGAAAAATCCGGGAATTGGAGAATGGGTTCGTTTACCAAAAGTTCTTTGCATCTCCCGAAAGCGGCTACGTATTGTTCTGTAATTTCAAGCTTATTCCTTTTCTTGAGACAATTGGTGAGTGCTTGGGTAACTTTAGAGAAATCAAAAGACCCAAAAATCTTTTGATTTCGGTGGCGGTTCTTGGTATCGGAAAATCTACTACGGCTTGGATTTTGTCATTATTTGGTTTGAGTCCGTCTTTTTTTTTCATTTATTTATCACATTAACAAGCATTACAAATATTTATAGTGATAGCATATAAGAAACCACTAAAGTTTATACCTATGCTATCGAGAGTTTACAATTTTATAAGATAATAGCGTAATATTGTATTATAGATACTGTAAAAAGGAAAAAAAAATATGCAAACATTCAGAGAGAAAAAAAAATATCAGAAAACACGTTATAATAACTTAAGAAAATGATCCTTTAACTTACACTTAATGTTATTTTTATTGACATTATCCACCAATTCTGACGGCATATTATTGATAACCTGAGGTATTAAGTAGCTACATGTCCGCTCACCGTACGCATTGCAAGCACGCGGCTCGATGAGACGGTTCTTAGAAATTGCTCGAGTGTATACAGGAAGCTCGATCGGTATTCTTATCGATTGATTAAAAAATTGTTCTTTTAATAAAATGTTTAATACTTGTATATGTATTGGAAAAATTTTGCAGTATTTGAAAAGAACACTGACGTCATCGCGGAATTTATTTTTTATTTTATTTGGAACTATGATTTTAAGTATCCTTGCTTGTAAATTATGGATCTGGTCAAGATATGTTTTGTAAGTTCTAGTTCATTTTGAATCGAATGCGATTAATGAGAATAGTGCTATTTGCTAGAAACTGTCTTAGCTTAGTACATACATGTTCAATATTAAGCTGTCTCCAATCAAAGTTACTGTCAATAACTAGTCCGAGATATGTTTGTGTATTAACTATTTCAATTTCTGGGCAGCAACATTCAGTAGCGCTGTTATTATGTAGGCAGATGTGATTGTGTGCGACTAATTTTTTAATTGTAGTGGGTTTTAGGAATGGAGATTTAATTACTAACAACTTAGTTTTGCTGGCCTTAAAGACAAGCCCAGAATCATGGTACCAACTTGTTAGGAAATCTAGGTCAGACTGTAAAAGGTCACAAGCCTTTTGTTTGTGTGTGTGTGTTTTGTTATTGTATGGGCTAAATAGAGGACTTCTTTTCTAAGAAATTCACATTTATCTAGGGTAACTTTGAGATTTGTTTCCCGTAGTCGATCGAATATCATTTTCAACGTTTCTGTGACTTGAAGAGTATTCAATTATATCGTCGAGGTATACTAAACAATGCAACCCTTGCAACCCTTTTAAGACGTTATCATAGCACGATAAAATGTTGCGGGGGCTGTCTTTAATCCGAACGGGAGGCGTGCAAATTCGTAATGGCCTAACTGGGTTGTAAATGCGGTTTTGTGTCTATCACTTTCCTCAACTTCTATTTGGTGATACCCGCTTGCCAGGTCTAACGTTGTAAAATAAATAAATTTCCCTAATTTATCAAACAGGTCTGAGATATTCGGCAATGGGTACTTATCATCTATAGTGATCTCGTTCAAACGCCTATAATCGACTACCATACGATATTTTCTTTCACCTTAAGCATCGAGTTTTTTGGGAACCAGATGGACAGGCGCGCTCCAAGGCGAGTGAGATTCTTTAATGACGTTATTTTGGAGGAGCTTTTCGACTTGTTTCTGTATTTTTTCATTTATTGCAGGTGGATGTCTGTATGGCCTAATGTATATGGAGTCTTCATTTTTAGTACGGATTTTTTGTTTTACACTGTTGGTGAATGAGAGCCGAATATCGTCGCTATAGAATATGTCCCGATAGTCATAGCACAGTTTTTTGATACATTCACGCTCTTCCTCATTTACATGATCCAGACGTAATTTCGACAAGTTTTGTTTTAACAGTTCATCTGTCTCGTAATTATCTCTCATGAAGTTCGCTCTGAATTCTTCAGCTATATACTTGGTCACTTTTGGGGGCTTAGAGAACGTCATCCCTATCGTGGGACGCATTTTGTATCACCGTGTATGCAAACGAATTAACGCATTTTACTATAGCGCTTGGCATCCTAACACCTTGACCAAAATCGACATAATCTATTATCGCATTTCCATTTTGCATATCCGTTGGGACCTTGACTGACCGCGTTTCCGTTCTTGGTTCCAATGTAATTTCGAATGGGGGGTTATATATAATAGGTATATTTGTGTCACGTGTGTGCAATACTTGGTTTTTCATATCTATTGAAGCGTCAACCTGTTTTATAAGATCCGAACCTATCAAACCGTCGTATGTACTATCGACGTCGTATATATAGAATTTATGTTTTTCTAAACTTTTAAATGTTTTATAGAGCGGGATATATATAGTTTCGTTATGTTGGCTACGTGCATGCGTACTTATAACTTTGAAAGGTTCATATAATTTGAAAGCGGAGAAATATTGTTCTGTCTTAGCCGGACTTATAAAAGATCTCGTGCTCTCGGTGTCTATCATAAAACGAGCCTGAATTTCCGGTATTTCGATGTGCGGGAGTTTTATAATTGTATCTCAATTTATTTGTATTATTTCGGGGGTGAATCGGAGGCTTCTATCCGAAAATTTTCAGTATCATTCGAAATTATATCAGGGTTGTAACTTACTTCTTCTATTTCACTATACGGTTTTACTTCGAATTATGGCACTTCTAAATTATATGTGTAATTATTTTCGTCACAGTAATTTTTATCATGGTCATAATGTTTCACGGGTATCTTGGGTTCGTTACTATAGAATATCTCGTTATTTTGGGGAACCTTAGAGTCATCTAGCATATTTTGTCTTAGCGGACGTGCGGTACGCATAGAGACGTCAGTATTTTCATTTAAATTTTGTTTCTGGAAATTTTGATTAGGTATACCCAATTTAAATCATTTTGAGGTTGATTTGTAAAAGCTAGTGGGGGTCGCGCATGATTATTCATGGGTGGCTTAAAGCCCTAGTGTGGTTGAGGTGTGCCAAATTTAAATTTAGTATGCTGGTTTGGAATACCAAACTTAAATTTAGATTGCTGGTTTGGAATACCAAACTTAAAGTCCTGTGGTCCCGTATTATTATTAAATCTTGGGCCATTAATAAAATTATTTTGAACAACAAATCTTTGACCTTGTTGCTGACGTGGGATACCAAATTTAAATTTATTTTGTGGTTCAAATTGTGGATTTGCAAATTTAAAATACGATTGATTATTATTAGGTAAAATTTTAACACTTTGTTGGGGTTTGAAACTTTGGGATGCTGTATTCTGTCTCGTTTTATTTTTAGCATTATATTAGTTCATGAAGTTCACTTCCTCGGTTACGACACATAAAGCGGATTTTAAACTAGTACACTGCCTAAGACGCAGGATACGAATTAAATCCTCAGGTAAATTATAAAGGAATATATTTTGTGACATATTAAGCTGCTTTTACCCCTTCATCTTGTATTAGATTGATTTTTGCGAAGAAGGTACTACGCATATGTTGTATCCTATGACAAAAATCGATAAATGATTCGCCAGACTTAATTTTTATTTGTTCTAACTTGATAGCTATGCAATCTTCCGAACGCGGATCGCCAAAATGTTGAATTAAATTATATTTAAAAGTGTTCCAACAATTAATATCATCACGCTCACTTAACAAATGTGCTGCTCTACCTGTTAATCGGCTGCTTATCGCATGGAATACATATAAAGTTTGTGTGGCATTATTAGGGTCTGCGAAAGACCTGTATATGTATTGAGCTTTCTTAATAAATAAATTTAATAATCCTTCCTCTCCTTCATACTTAGGTATAAGACAAAGTAAATCCTTAGGTATTACACGTAATTGTTCCATTTTATTAAATATTAATATAACAGTTTATATAATTATTAATTTTATTTCTTTAATATATCCTTTTATTTGTTTAATTATGTAATTTTTATTTTTTATAACACAATTTTATAAATTTTGTTCATTTAAAATTGATTTTCAATATTTAATTATTAAACTTAATGGTATAGAATAAATTGCCTATGCTTGTGCAATTTATTTTGTTCGATTTAGGAAAGATCCAATAACCATAAAATTCTAGCAAGCAAAAATAGATGGGAACAGAGATGGACCTGAAAAGGTTTACTCACAGTACACTCGAACTCATCCTTCCGCCTGGGCTAGGAAGTCTTTTTTCATGATGTCCTGATTCAAATTCCACAAATTTATTTCGGTTCGTTGATTTCGCGCAAGTGCAAGACGGCACCGTAAACTGCTTCACGTCGACTGATTTGGGAGTATTCTTATATGAGCAAGTTTTACACGCGAAATCCTACCGGCTGCGCCAGTCAAGATTCGAAATTGACTCAGGACGTTTTTAAAAAGACTTTATTTTAAACTTATTGCTATTAATGTGCGATACATTATTTATCTACTACTTAATTAATCCGCAATGGATTCTAACTTAAAGCTACATGTCCGATACATGTGAGAGCCTAACTATGACTATCCTAATTATTATTCTAGATCTTTAAGCTAAAGAGTAGTTATCAGTATTCACACGAAAGACTACCCGTCTTCCAGACGCAATTCAGCAATCTACGCCTACGCTGGCGCTTGAATTGTGATGGTGTCCGGTGCAGTTCCGGGAATAACGGGATGCATAACTAGGTTTATATATTTATTTATTTTATTTATTTATTTAGTCTTTATTGCACATAAAATGTACAATTGGCGTACTTAATGCCTTTAGGCATTCTCTACCAGTCAACCAGGAGCTAAGCAAAGAAACTTAAGCAGGTGCCATAAAACTTGAGAATCTAATCTCTAATCTATACGTGAAAGTAAATATAAAAAAATAGTGGTAGTCACTTACCTGATGGTAAATTACTACCGCTGCCCATGAACAACTGCAACACCAGAGTAAAATGAATGATGATTGCAGATGCGTTTTCAGCCTTTTAAAAAGGCGTAGGCTCTTTTCTTACAGGTCCCTAAGTGATATCGGTCCGGAAAAATATCTGGTGGTAATCGATTCCACAAGGAAGTTGTGCGAGGAAGAAAACATCTTCTAAATCGTACAGTGTTGGACCGACCATCATCCAGATGGTATGGCTGGTATCGCGAGTTTTATTGCGATGTGCGATGGTGAAATTGAGCGGTTGGAATCAATCCGATCTATTCCTCAGAGTATTCCCCGTGGTAGATGCGATAAAATACGTAAAGAGATGCAAAAGCTCTTCGCAGCGCCAGTGAATCGAGCCGATCGGAAAGGACTCGGTCGTCGACGATTCAAGTCACTCTGCACTGGATGTGCTCAAGTGGAATAAGCTGACACTGGGCAGCCCCAGCCTAGAGATGGGAGCAGTATTCCATGTGAGACCGAACCTGTTCCTTGTAAAGTTGCAGGCCGTGTGCCGGCATGAAATACTGTCCGCTCTCCTGAGCACGCCTTACTTTTTAGAGGATAGGAGCATTTGAAATTTACAGTTATGAGATTTATAGAAAAGATTTTAGAGAAAATAATATATATATATATTTCTTCTGTCCATGTGAATGTAACTGAACTCCTTCTAAAAGGCTGTACCAATTTGATTTACCATTTAGAGAATTGTTTAGATTCGCAATCGGACGCGGTATCGGCGGGTGTTGTTGTCAACATCCAGAAATCGACAGTGCGAAGCTGTGGCGAAACGCTAGTCCAACATAATTTCGGAAGCTAACAGCTATTCTGGACATACTATAGTAGTCACAGATCTGAATACGAAACTATTATCACTATAACAGTTTAATACAAATCTAATGCCTATATTGAACTAAAGCGTTTAAAAATAAAAATAAAATACTTGTGCCTAACCATAATTTTACATTCAGGCAGATTTATTTCCGTATACGTGATCCATTCCACTATTACACTTTAGGATAAGGCTCAGGATGAAAAGTTAGCAAAGGCTTCATGACAAATGTGCCGTACTTTCTTTGAGGAATATACTTCATTTACTATCCAATGACTGTTATGGCTGTGACAATCATGAAAAATTACGTACGCGTTTTCAAAAGATTTGCGATGAGATTGAATTTATTATTTGAACACTTGTTTTCGACTGTGTTATTTTTTTCAGATAAACTGTTCTATAAAGGGCTTGTTGTTGTTAATAATTATCTATGTTGTTCTTCATATTGTTTCTTTATGTCTCTGTTATGTATGTTGCCTGGCAATAGCGCCCCCATAAATATAAAAAATATTAATTCTAAACTTGTTTCCAATCAAGTTTAATAAAAGCCAACCAAGTTGCGGGACCACGCTCAACATTTAAAAGTTTTCTTAATGCCTATTTACCTTAATGCTTGTGTCACGAACATGAGTGCTAAGCCAGGGAATACTAATTGCGACCACGGAAAGTGCTAAATATCTTCATACCCATAAATGTTTGACTTGATGGAACCCGGGACCAGCGGCTTAGAAGGCAGGGTTACTACCAACCGGCCAGGCACAAAAACGAAACAAATTTAAATTTGAAAACAAAATACAATATGTGCACCTAATAAGCGTGCATATAACATTTATTAGGTGTTAAATTAAGCATTTTTTTTTTTTGGAAGACCCTACACTTTTTTTCGAGTATTTATTCCTGAGTACCGTAATATTTATATTGTTACGAGCTTGGGGTTCGAGACAATTAAAAACTGCCGATTGAATTACCAAAGTTTACACTTTAATTACACAACACTAATTACAATCTAAAACCACACTAATAATAAAACACAATTGTACTACTGATCACTTAATTTCGCAGTTGTTTCGCTTCGAAGTAATCTCTTGTATCGCCAATTCAATACTGCTCCGGTCGTGGTCTATACCGGCCTTATATAGGGGCTCAGATAGTTTCCAGAACCTTCTACTGTAGTGACATCTAGAATGTTCGAGTACATATAGGTCCCGGAATTTCTAGAAGGATCTTGACTCTCCTAGTTCTGCTACTCGACACTAGAGGGCGCTAGTGGTAAAAGTGTTGCCATGTACAAGACATTAATAGTGGCGCGCAACACTGCCCCCTCCTACGACATGCTCGTCCCGAGCATTATTGGTCCCATAATAACGCGCCAGTCGATCCACATGGACGATCTTAGGAGTACCTCTGGCACCTTTCTGTATCTGGTAGATTACGTCATTAATCCTTGTCACAATCCGTCCCATTTAGTTTGAACTTGGGAGATTTCCCTTTGCTGCGAGCTGGATTGTGTAACCACACTAGTGAACCTTCGTCTAATCCTTTGTTGTTCATTTTATCTATCGCCATATGTACGTCATAGCGTACATATTTCAATAGATAAAAGTACTCTATTAATGTCGCCATATAGAACGAAATTAAATTTTATCCACTCTCCCTCCCCTTCCAGGCTGAGCGTCAGCATTTTAAAGAAAACCGTACACGATCCATGAAGTGTGTAGATACGAAATGATCCATGATAAATTTGCTTACAACCTCTCATATATATAAAAGCGATATCACTTTTGGTTTCTGCGCAATCTGCCGCTAAATAAGAACATCTTTTAACATTTATCGATTTATTTTATTTTAAGTTTAGTTTTCTCAAAAATTTCCTATTTTACTGCTAAGCTTTGTAGGAAAAAAGAAAGTAATGATTCGAATATTCTCTTTAAAAAAATGTTTATTTTTGTCAGGGAGGGGGGGGGGCGTCGTAACGCTGACCCGGAAGGGGGACGGAGAGTGGGTTAAATGTAACTTTGCTCTGTAACGTACATATGCCGATAGATAAAAGCACTCCATTAATTTTCCAAATTTTTTACCTAACATACAAATACGAGTGTTCGAGCAAAACACTTTCAAGGATTGACGCGAGAGGGCGCTCGGCGCGGTGCATTCATACCGGTTTGACTTTCGGTCGTGCGAAAAACGCCCAAGGGCAGTCAGTCGTCCATAATCGGTGCTGACGTGAGCACGCGGTCCATTCTGTTAGGGAACTCGGAATAATTCGGCGCGGCCAGTAAATATACGGTCTATCATTGTGACGCGCATTCCTACTGGAGAGCTTCCCGGGACTTATTGTGTCTGACTCAAAACCTGCATAAGTGCATTCGGCAATAGTGCGGCCTCTGATTCTAGAATTAACTATTGCAACGCGAAACGAGTAAATTGACTGTCAACGTGACGAAAGAAGAAAGTGACTGTGGATAACCTCGAAAGGCCCCCTCAAGTGGGAGCGGTGTCGACGCTCGGGCTGCTGCCGACGGCCAAGGTCTAGGTTCAATCACCATCAGTCACACCCAGATACACACCACATCACCATTCTTTCCCTTGCACTACACAACCACATGTGACCTGACCGACTCCGGAGGGACCAGTCGCCTTGGATAGGTAAGTAAACTTCATCCAAATTCCTTCCGGTCGACTGGCCGTAGTATAACGCTCCCCCATATATTTTAATGTAATTAGGAACTTCCACGTGGCCACATTAAGGCCCGACCTACGTCTGTTCGGGAGGTCTTCAGCTCATGGGCCCCTGAAGATTGGATCCTTTAAGGGAGCAGCCGTAGGCCGTAACAAACTGGTAGCAGAGCGCGGTTCCGGGTTCGATTCCCGGTCGATCCCGAACATAGTGTTTGATAAACATTAAACAATTTTGGTGGCAGGGAGCGTTGGTTTGATTGGGTTAATTTGTATTTACAATCACGCCCGTCCGTAATACGTAAAAATATTTTTTTTGTGCGTAATAATGGAGTTATTTTCCTTTGTTCTTTGTTGCTTGCCTTTTTTTGGTTGGTGGGTAGATTTGAAAAGCCGCGCCCTAGGTTGCGCAAGCGGGAGTTTTCTAGAGATATACGTCATGTAGGTAGATGGTTATTTTTATGTAATCGGTTAATTATCGTTGTCGGATAGTTGTAGTGGATTACTTATCGAAGGTTATTTTTCCGAGCTAGGTATTTTTTGTTGATCGACCGTGATGTGTATCTTCGTTTATACTGTAAGTTGTATTTGAACTAAAGAGTAGTAATTGTATTTACGCAATTTGAATTTAACTTGATTTGATCGCACTAGTATTTGTTATTTGTTAATTTGATTTGTGCCTTTTCTTTTGTGCTAACTTGTATTTGGTTGATACGTAGTAATTCGTATTTGTGTAATTTCTATTCAACGCGATTTGATAGAAACTGCATTTATTAACTGTTAATTTTTGTTGTATTTTTTGTTTGTTATCTTTGTAATTTGTGCTCGAGCCGCGTCGTAATTTGTATTTAATAGTGATGACATCGCCCAAGCTACTGATCCGTTGTTTACGGACTGAGCTACGCTGGGCCACAAGCGCCCATGCTTTGATAGGTCGACCGGATAGGGTCCATAACTTGATGAAGCAGTTCGAGCAGGTGGATGCTCGAAGGGCCGCAGTGGAGGAGGCTTACGCTGAGCTCGAGGATTCGGATGTGGAGAAGGGAGTCCTGGACTCTTGCTTTGCGGACTATGAGCAGTTCTTGTGGCTCACGGACGAGTTGATCGAGGCTGAAGGCAGGTATGCCGAGGAGGCGCGTGAAGCTCGGATGAGTAAGCTGCCCGAGTCCTCTCTGAAGTAGCTTCAGCCGGAGCTGTTGGGATGACTCCCAACTCTGGACCTGCCAAAGTTCTCCGGGGTCCTTTCCGAATGGCGGACCTTCGTTGGTCTTTTCGACAGCCTAGTGGACGCCCGGAGTGACTTGACCCCGAGACAAAAGATGGCGTACCTCCTGGCCTCACTGGAGGGGGAGGCCCTGGGCATCGTCGGCCACTTGAAATTGTCGGACGACGCCTACCAGACTGCTCGGGACCTCCTAGCCAGAAGATACGCCAACATCCGGCGAATTGCAGACGAGCATGTTAAGCAGCTTCTAAGCCTCCCGCTGCTTAGTGACCGGGCCAGACTGCGTCCAGACCTGTTGGATCCAGTCTTGGTGGCCTGTAATACGTTGAGGCGGCTGGGTTTACCAGTGGGCGAATGGGCCTTTTTGTTGCTCCGCATAGTGCTGTCCCGTCTACCTCTCGACCTTCGAATCCATTTTGAGGAGAGGTACGGCGGGGACGAGGCCTCCTATATTCCGCCCTTCTATGACCTGCTGCGGTTTTTAGAGGAGCAGTGCCGGCAGATCGAGAACGCGGCGGGCACCGTTGACGACTTACGAGAAGTGCCCAGTGAGAGGCTGAACCCGCCAGGCAAGTCGTCGTCAACCCCCCCCTGCTCCTATTGTCGAGCATCTGATCACCGGGTAACGTTGTGCCCGAAATTATTAGGTAAGCCGGTTCCAGCGAGGCGAACTATCGCCAAGGAGCGCCGCTGGTGCTGGTCATGTCTGGGAGGGCACCTCCAGCGAGACTGTCCGCATCGACGGCCCTGTCTGCATTGCCAGGGCAATCATCATGCCGTTTTGTGCCTGAGTGCGAACGGCGTCTCCTCTCGGGGCTCTGCCAGGCCCTCGAACCCCACGGGCGGGGGCGCTCAGCCACGCCCTCTGCCGGGCGACTCTTGGCGCCCGCCGGCCAGCCATCAGGCCCCTAAGTTTGAAAGGGGTCCCTCCCCCGACCAGTCGGGGGGTAATTCCCCCAGGGGCGGGGGTGTCATCACCCCCCCTAAGCGTGTGGAGAGGAACTTCACGGCCACTCATCGGTCCGCTGGACCCTTCTCACTTCCGTTAGCTGAGTGGCCGCGACTGGTGTACCACTGTTCCCCATTTGATGGAGGCGGCCCTGTCTAGCTGCCGCCTTAGCTCCCACCACGGCCGCCTCCACTGAGCCTTAAGCCGTCAACAGTCCACTTGTCAAAATGTTCTGTTGCCGACGGCCTCAGTGAAGGCGTACAACCCGAGTGGCAACTGTTAGAGGTTGTGCTCTATTTATCTAGGGTTCACGCCATGTGGCCTCTCCTTGGTGGTGGGAAGATTAGGGCCCCTCTGGAGCGTTGAATCACGCTGTCAAGGGGTATTAGATTTGGTTTGGTCGAGCACTTAGTCAAAAAAAAAAATACTTGAATTAAAATTAAAAATTGCTTTGGGCTTTCCGCGAAGTTTTCCTATTTGTAGCGGTTTAAATTAAAAGAATTGAATTTAATCTACTCCTTTAAATGCTACTGCATGTGTTTTGTACATATATTTAATCACTGTATTTGATTGTTGCGTCTGTTTGCTGAAAGCAAAATTTGAATTCATCTAAAATTGAATGGCGCACTATTTGAAAAATTATGTTTATGTTTATGATAGTGTTTAATCATTTTGCTTTACGAAGAAGTAGGGCTGTCCCTTACGTTATTGTTTTGCTTAATTTGCAAGTTGACCTATGCGCATCGGTGATTAATTTGGTTGAATTAATTCTGTAGTTGAACATTGATGCTTTTGAAAAATTAGTTGAAATATGAGCATAGGACTACTTGCCTAACAGGCTAGCTAGTTTTGGAGATTATCTGATTGAAATCAGCTGCCGCGCTATTTTAGTAAATGATAATATGGTGGGTGGCCTGGCTAGGCCTACTTGTTGAAAATTCATACTAGGGACTATCTGTGCGTTTCGTTCGGCTCTTCACAGACGACGTTCATGTGGAATTTGTAAGTGCTCTCTGCACTGAAGCTTAGGAGGCCGCTCGGGGCCGCTTCGTGTATCGTCGCTGTTTGCAGAGCTGATCCGGTTGGATTGCGGAACTAATCATAGGGGCACAGATAGGTGTTCGAAAGAGGTCGTCGGACTTCTGTCCAGTACAGGACTTGTTAAAGTGCTGCGATGCCCAGGAGGGTATCCAGTGGAGGCTGATCCTCCGGCTTGCCACATTAGGGCTATTTTTTGAGGCGCTGGTTAGGGTTGCAAGATCTGATGGGGTGCCTAAGGTGGCCTAGTTTGGTTGTAGATTCGGTCTTGCAACTTGCCCTCGCGACCTTGTCCCGCTGACCGGTTTGCTCGCGGACCTAAATCCTTATGTCCGGGACGGGGGTTTGTTCGCGCAAAACACTTTCAAGGATTGACGCGAGAGGGCGCTCGGCGCGGTGCATTCATACCGGTTTGACTTTCGGTCGTGCGAAAAACGCCCAAGGGCAGTCAGTCGTCCATAATCGGTGCTGACGTGAGCACGCGGTCCATTCTGTTAGGGAACTCGGAATAATTCGGCGCGGCCAGTAAATATACGGTCTATCATTGTGACGCGCATTCCTACTGGAGAGCTTCCCGGGACTTATTGTGTCTGACTCAAAACCTGCATAAGTGCATTCGGCAATAGTGCGGCCTCTGATTCTAGAATTAACTATTGCAACGCGAAACGAGTAAATTGACTGTCAACGTGACGAAAGAAGAAAGTGACTGTGGATAACCTCGAAAGGCCCCCTCAAGTGGGAGCGGTGTCGACGCTCGGGCTGCTGCCGACGGCCAAGGTCTAGGTTCAATCACCATCAGTCACACCCAGATACACACCACATCACCATTCTTTCCCTTGCACTACACAACCACATGTGACCTGACCGACTCCGGAGGGACCAGTCGCCTTGGATAGGTAAGTAAACTTCATCCAAATTCCTTCCGGTCGACTGGCCGTAGTATAACGCTCCCCCATATATTTTAATGTAATTAGGAACTTCCACGTGGCCACATTAAGGCCCGACCTACGTCTGTTCGGGAGGTCTTCAGCTCATGGGCCCCTGAAGATTGGATCCTTTAAGGGAGCAGCCGTAGGCCGTAACAACGAGTATTTATATTTCGTCGAATAGCCGAATCAATAAACTTTCCAAAATAGCCTAGCAACGTGAAATGAAAGAGTTTAGAAATAAATTATAACACTTTTTAAAAAACATATTCTAATCTTTACTTTTATACTATAAATATGCTGGCGGTAAAATGGGAAATTATTAACAAAACTAAACTTTGAGTAAAAAAATGGATAAATGATTAAAAAAAATCAGATTTTGTGGCAGATTGCGCAAAAACTATAAGTGATATTGCTTTCGTATGTCTAAAAGGTTGATAAATATCAAATTTATCATGGATCATCTATACAAATAAATAAAATTGAAGTGTCTGTTTGTAATGTCAAAATTACAGCTTTTTACTAAATGCACATGAAATTAAATACGGTATCTATAACTAAAATACAATTTTTAAAATTTTTGTCTGTCTGTCTGTCTGTTTATTCAGGGTAATCTCCGAAACGGCTGGACCGATTTTGACGGGACTTTCACTGGTAGATAGCTGATTTCACAGGGAGTAACTTAGGCTACTTTTTTTTAAAGAATTAGGGTTCCGCGCAAAAAATATAAAAACACTAACACGCGAGCGAAGTCGCGGGGAACAGCTAGTTTTATATAAAAACTTTTCATGTATCGTGTATGGTTTTCTTTAAAACTGGAAAAAATCGCGCTTCGGGACACTTCCTGGCGCGCGAGGGGGGCTGACGCTTACCCGGAAGGGGGAGGGAGAATGAATAAAATTCAAATTCGCTCACTAACGTACAAATGGTGTTAAATAAAAGTACTTCATTAATTTTGCCAATTTTCCAAACATACTTGATACATAAAATACTTGAACTAGGTGTCATATCGTATCGCGGGGCTCAGACGCGTGATATACGTGGGTAAAACCGCGGCGGTCAGCTAGTATTAAATATGGTTAAAATATCTCATAAATATTAAGGCGTGGATATCGTTCAAATATGTCAATTGCACCTGACCTTTATAACAGCTTGGAGTATGGTTAAATATGGACATCAAGTAGTGGTCGTATTTTAAATAAAGCACCAATTTTAGTAGATTTGGTCTATTTTTCTATAAAGTTTCGTTTACTGAGTAAATCACAGCGCGCGTACATCGCCGAGTTAACATCATATTGTATTAACTCCGTGTTGAAAAAATATTTTTGCAGTTAATGTTTATATTTATACTGTGTAAAAAGCAAATATCAATAGTTAGAAGTTAGTTACTTAAAATTAAAGTAAAAGTGCAAAGAAAGTGCAGTGTGAACAAAGATTGAATTGCTTCGTAATTTTAATACTCAGTGCAGTGGACTTTGATACTGCATATTGTTCTGGTTCGTCTACAATTATTGAATCGCGTATGTTTTTCCTAATACCCACTTGTTGTTTGAACAAATTATAAAGTGTTTAGTATAAATAATTACTATCATTGTGTATATTAGTACAGTTTTTTTTTAATTTGTCTTAAAATGAAATGCTCAGCATGTGAAAATCCTATAGAAGGAAATGAATTATTGGGATGCATTTTATGTAAAGGAACCTATCATTATATGTGCCTTAATATTACATCTGCGAAATTTATGGGTAACTATCAAAAATTTAAAAGATCATGGAAATGTCCTACTTGCACCAACGTTACGGAACGGCGATCCAGAAACGACGACACACCGATAAAAGTTCACTGTGGGGATTCATCACCATCTGATGTCATTAACATGTCTAGTGATAACATGCAAGTAAATGAACTGCCGCCTTCGGATTTTGAGCACCGTGGAGGTAAAAAACAAAATACTTTTACTTTTTCATTAGAAGAAGTAAATTGCTTGATGATAAATTAGACACCAAGCTACAAAACACTCGTCACTCATTAGCTTCGGAAATTAAGCAAGAATTTAATGAAGTTTTAATGAAGTTGGAAAGTGAGTTTTTGAAAATATCCAAATCCCTAACAGGAGAAATATGCGACTTAAAAAGAGATTTATGTACACTTCGCGAAAAAGTTCAAACACTTGAGCAAGAAAACATATGTGTACGTAAACAAGTAGAAAGTGAACAAAATAAGCCTTCAAACATTTCACATATGGAGACCATTATAAAAGAATTAAAACAGGAAATAAATGACAAGGACCAGAAAGCGTTGCTCAATGACATTGAAATAGTTGGAATACCTGAAGTTTCAGGTGAAACTCCAGTGCATATAATGTCGACAGTTGCAAATAAGCTGGGAGTTACCTTAAATGATCAAGACATAGTATTTGCAGAGCGTGTCGGTCGCCATTCGAGTAATCTACTTCAAGAGGTGCAAACAGGGAATCAAAACCGTATAGAGGCACGTCCCCTAGTTGTACGTTTAGCACGCCGCATCACTCGAGACATCCTACTGAAAAATGCACGTGTGCGCCGTACGCTCACCACTGTAGATCTAGGGTTACCTTCTAAAGAAACAACCAAGTTTTATGTTAATGAGAGGCTAACGAAACCAAATCGTGTGCTATTTGCTAAAGCACGTGAAATGGCCCGAAAATTAAAATGGAAATTCGTGTGGACAAAAGATGGCCGAGTTTATGTCAAGAGAGAAGATTCTTTTAACGCTCCGGTACGCGTCATCTACTCGGAAGATGACTTTAGGCGTATTTTTGGTGAACCATATTCCAAAACAGTTAAATGATTATAAATTGATTTTGGTGGCCTTTGGGCTTCTAACGTTTTTGCTATTATTCGGTTTGTTGTATATTAGTTTTCATGTCAATTACACTTTCAATGTCAACTTAGTTTTCGTACAGTTTGATTTCAATGTCAACTTGGTTCTAGTACAGTTTGATTACATATATTATCACATTATATTATTAATTAATATTCCGTTAACAGTCAAAATATTAAAACAATATTTTTCTGTTAATATTAGGGATCTAATAATTGTGCCCTACTTTTTAAACTTTAATTCCATCTTCTGTCTATATTCTGCTAAACTGTGGAAACAATTTTTAATGATGTTTATATGTGTTGTTTTTATTTTGATGTCGGTCAGTACAAGTTATAACTTATTTTTGTTGTTACTATTCTGTTTTTTGTGTGTTAGTTTTAATATTAGTTATTTTTTCAATGTCAATATAGTTTTAGTACAGTTTGATTACAAATATTATTACATTTTATTATTTAATATTCTGGTAACAGTAAAAATATTCAAAAAATATTTTTCTTTTAATATTAGGGATCTCATTGTGCCCTACTTTTTTATTTAAATTCAATCTTTTGTCTACATACTCCTAAACTGTTAAAATCCTTTTTAATATTGTTTATACGTGTTGTTTTTATTTGGATGTTGGTCAGTACAGGTTATAACTTATTGTTGTTATTATTCGGTCTGTTGTATATTAGTTTTAATGTTCGTTATACTTTTAATGTCAACTCAGTTCTAGAACAGTTTGATTACAAATATTATTACATTTTATTACTTAATATTCTGATAACAGTAAAAATGTTAAAAAAATATTTTGTATTAGGGATCTCATTGCGCCCTACTTTTTTTATTTTCATTCAATCTTTTGTCTACATTCTGCTAAACTGTTGAAATCCTTTTTAATATTGTTTATACGTGTTGATTTTATTTCGATGTTGGTCAGTACAAGTTATAACTTATTGTGTTCTTACTTTTCCCTATATTTTTTATTTAATTTCTTTCAGAATTTAAGACATTTCATTATATTATATAACAATGGCTAGATATAAAAGTTTTAGAGTTGGTCTCTATAATGCTGGGTCAATAAGAAGCAAAATAGACGAGTTTCAGGTTGCCTTACAACGTGACTCTGCTGATATTATGGCAATTAACAAAACATGGCTGCAGACAGGTGACAATGTAAATGCCCCATTAGTTCCTGGATATAGCTTCCGTCATATTCCTCGATCGTGTAACATGTCAAGAACTAGGGGCGGAGGTGTAGGTTTCTACATTAGACGAGGGGTAAGTGCTCGTTCCTGTCCACATATTAACACATTTACTGAAGTGGAGCAACAATGGATATCGGTAACCATAAATAGGACTAGAATATTAACACAGCATATCGACCACAATGGGTCAATGTGGATAATTTTCTTGATTCTCTCACCGACACTTTAACTTCACAATCCAACTTTGATTATTTTATATTATTAGGCGATTTTAACATTAACATTTTGGATACTAATGATAGTAAAACTCTTCGTCTTAAGCAATTTTTGACCTATACTAATTCAAGTAACTGTATTTCAGAACCTACACATTTCACACGAGACAGTGCAACGTTAATTGATTTAGTTATCACGGATGCACGTGTTACAAATACATTTGTTAAACATACACCAGAATTAGGAGGGCACGCTTTTGTTTTGGTTGACTTCCATTTTAAAAAACCTAAGATAGCACCAATACAACAAATTATAAGACCTATTATAAGTATCAATATGCTTGCTTTTCTATCAGATCTCGAAGCTATAAATTGGGATACTATCATAGGGTTTAGCTGTGTAGATCAAATGGTAATTGAGTTTTCCAAAAAAATTATAGAATTATTTGATAAGCATGCTCCTGAGAAATTAGTAACGTTTAAAAAAAGACAACTGCCATGGTTCACTAGTAATGTTCGGTACATGATGCAACTGCGTGACAGCGCTCATAATAAGTATCGACAAACAAAAGCTGAAAGTGATAAAACTCATTACAAATCTCTTAAAAGACTCGTTAATAGTTGTCTTAATACTGAGAAGAAAGCATATTTTGACTATCATATTAATCAGAACCTACATAAAGCAAACATTTTGTGGAAAAACTTGAAATCGGTTGCATTACCTTCATTTAAAAATTCTAACAATTTACCAGACCATTTTAATGATCCTGATAAAATTAACCACCACTTTCTTAATATTCCGGACGTAAGCAATACTGGTTCGTTTTATTCTAAATTCTTTAAAAGTTCTAAATATAACTCAAACACATTAAAGTTAATGCCAGTCCATGAAAGCGTAGTTGCAAAAGTTATTATGGCTATCAAGTCGAACGCACAAGGGGTTGATCGAATTAGTATGGAAATGATACTTTTGACACTACCACAAACATTAAAGGTTATAACAGCAATAATTAATAGGTCAATCACAGAATCAATTTTTCCTTTTCAGTGGAAAACCGCACTAATTCGTCCCGTACCAAAAAAGGACAACTCAGTTGATTTAAGCGACCTAAGGCCTATTAGCATTTTACCACATTTATCAAAAATATTGGAAAAAGTTGTACACTTTCAAGTAGTAAGTATACTTTTGTGAACTAAATAAAATACTACAAGTTACAATCAGGGTTTAGGAAGAGTCATGGGACAGCTACAGCCCTTATAAATGTCGTAGATAACGTGCTGTCTTTTTCGGATTCTGGCAAAGGCACGATCCTCACTCTTTTAGATTTTTCAAAAGCATTCGATTCGATAAATATGGATTTGTTAATAGATAAACTATCATATTACGGTTTTGATAACGGGGCATTGGTGTGGTTTAAGAGTTATCTCAATAATCGTTTACAACAAGTTATAATTAACAGGAATGATGGCGAAAGCTATGTTTCCTAACTTCTTCCTGTCAATAAATAGACTCGTGTGCAAGTTTAACAGAGTGGACGTGTCGCAAGTTGCATTCCTAAATTGTAAACGCGGCCGCACGCAATAGTGCCCCGTAAAGAACTACCAAATTCCTATTACGGATTGTCTACAACCTTGTGCAACTGTGAGAACACAAACATTATCACTTGCTTATTAGTCACTCCGCGCGAAGAAGACGGCATTAGCGAAAATAACTGCCCTCCCGTATCCGCACCGCATCTCGAGGCAGCCACAGCGGGGAGCCGCACTTCACCCCCGGTACGGTGAGAGATACTTGCAATTTTTCGTCCTTATCAAATCAACGGGCCGCACTTCGCTCGCTGCTGTATCGAGTGCGCAGTCTAGCTGTATCTAACTATTACCCATTAACCAAGATGATTACTTGCGTTGCCTGTTTGAATGAAATACATAATAACAGCGGACGCATTGACTGCGCACGTTGTAAACAATATTATCACAACCTATGCATTAACATCTCTGATAAAAACCTTAAAAAGATGTCGGACACTCAAAAAGCTAGTTGGCAATGCCCCAATTGTCAGAGTAAGCAGCCTAGAGGCGACAACACAAATACGCCCGTCAAGCAGACGGCATCGTTATCGTCATCCGGAACCGCCTCCAGTAACGTTACGACACGTAAAGCAACGAAAGCAGCAGGGGAATCGTCCATCCCACAAGTACTAAGTAGCGGCGCACTTACAACGAGCGCAGAGATACGTGACATCATAAACGAGGCACTGAGGGAATGGGCCACCGGAATTTGTACTCAACTACATGAAATCAGAAGTGAGGTTGTCAGTCTCAAAGATTCAATGTCATTTTTTAATGAACAATTCGAGCAATTAAATGCCGAGGTTAAAGCCCAAAAAGCAGAGGTTCGACGTCTTAGTGACGAAAACAGTTCACTTCGAAGGGACGTTATTAATCTAACCACTCACTGCAATCAGATGGACCAGATGTCTCGCGCCGTCAATTTAGAGCTCCAGTGCGTTCCTGAGCACAAGAATGAAAATGTGACCAGAATAGTTCAACAGCTAGGTAAAATCGTCAGTTGTCCCATCAATGAAGCCGATATTTCCCACTGCACTAGAGTGGCCAAAAAGAACCCGAAGAGTCCCAGACCACGCACCATTCTGGTCAGATTCACGAGCCCACGACTTAGAGATTCGGTCCTGGCAGCATCGATCAAGTATAATAAATGCAACCCAAACGATAAATTAAATTCGAGCCACCTAGGACTAAGTGACGAATCGAAACCGGCAATTTACGTTGCTGAAAACTTGTCACCGGAAAATAAGGTCTTGCATGCGGCGACCCGAGCTCGCGCCAGGGAACTCGGCTATCAGTTTGTGTGGGTGCGCAGTGGACGTATTTTCGTACGGAAAGATGTCAGCTCGCCATCAAAAGTTATAAGAGACATAAGTTGTTTGAACTCTCTCTAGATTGTTGTTTGTTCGGTGATTGCACGTTTTTTATTATCAAATTAACATTAAAATTCAATTTAAAATTATATTACCAAAATGTAAGGGGCCTTAGAACCAAATGTGAAAATTTATATATTAACGCACTACAAAAATCTTACGACCTAATTGTTTTGACAGAGTCATGGCTCAATGACACCGTTTTTGACCACGAGCTCTTGGATGCTAGATATGATATTTTTAGACGCGATCGGAGTTCTACTTTGTCCTTCCAAACGAAAAAAGAAGGTGGCGGTATTTGTTTAGCTGTACTGAAAAAATATAGGGCGTTGAGAATGAATAGATGGGAGTCAGCGTGTGAGGAATTGTGGGTCTCTATAGACTTAGGTCTTAATAACAAATATAGAATAAATATGTGCGCTGCGTATATTCCCCCACCAGTTTCAAGGGATTACTTAACAACTTTTCTCAACAATCTCACGGATGTTGTCAACAATAAAATATCAAACGGCTCATTTACCCTGTTGGTAGGTGATTTCAACCTTCCTTATATAGTCTGGGAGAGTATAGGCGATCAAAATGTATACATCCCAGAGCCAAATAATGGGACTATCGAAAACATGTTTATAGACGAAATTACGTTCAATAATCTTAAACAATGTAATTATATCTTAAACGATAATAATCGAATTTTGGACTTGGTTCTTGTGGATAATGCTAATAACGTAAAAGTGGCCGAAGCTTCGCTGCCTCTGGTTGGATTGGATCCTCATCATCCTGCCCTCGAAATACTCATTCACAGTCTAGGCAACATAAAACCATGCAGGTCCAAACGTGTAGCATTACCTAATTATTCCAAGTGTGACTTTGACGCCATCAACGAAGAACTCACGCATATAGTGTGGTCTGAAGTGTGGTCTGACCTTTATGACATAGATTCCATGGTTGACAAGTTTTACGGCACAGTTTTACCCATAATTAAGAAGCACACGCCACATCGAATACCACATTCAGAAAAATATCCGGTGTGGTTCAGCACAGCCTTAATAAAATGCTTAAAAGAAAAAGCGAAGTATCATAAGAAATACAAACAGTATGGAAATCCCCTGGACAGATTAACATATGAACTTCTTAGAGACCGTTGCAATACAATGATCAAAAGTTGTTTCTCTAGCTTTAAAAAAAACGCAGCTTCTCATTTACGCTCAAACCCTAAGTTCATCTGGTCTTATGTTAATGGTCTCAAAAGAAACACAAATTCCCTTCCCTCTCAGATGACTCGAGGTGTCAAGACTGCCAGAGGTGGCCAAGAGATTTGTGACCTATTCTCAGAGCAATTTCAGTCAATATACGATGACATCGCTACCAATTTTACATACAAATCATCCAATGTCAATAAAACAGCTCTCCATATTTGCGAGAACAGTCTGACCATCAACTCACTCACTGTCAGCGAATACGAGGTAGAAAGAGCATTGATGGGATTGGATGGGAGCAAGGGTTCAGGATTGGATGGCTTGCCCCCTATCGTTCTAAAGAAATGTGCAAAAACTATGTCAAAACCTCTTACGTATATATTTAACCACTCTCTTCGAAGCGGCATTTTCCCCCTAGTATGGAAAAAGGCGCGCATCATCCCTATCCATAAAAAGGGAGATCTTGCCGATGCATCTAATTACAGGCCGGTTTCCATACTTCCAGCACCCGGGAAGGTTCTAGAGTCATTTGTTCATAAAAAAATATATTGGCACGTTAAAGAGCGCCTGCACCCAGACCAACATGGGTTTCAGCCTAAAAAGTCAACAACATCTAACTTAGTCGGTTTTGTTAATGATATTGCATGTGCACTGGATATGAATAAAGAGGTACACAGTATTTACACCGATTTTAGCAAGGCCTTCGATCTCATTAACCACGACCTGCTTATAAAGAAGATCATGCTAATGGGGGTCCATGGTTCACTGCTGCGCTGGTGCGATTCCTATCTTAGGAATCGGTCACAGTTAGTCTCATTACGTGGTTATTCATCCTCAGCTAGAGAGATCCCTTCAGGCGTACCCCAGGGCTCTCATGTCGGTCCATTGTTCTTTTTAATTTTCATAAACGACCTAGCCAATATAATAGAATGTAATTTTAAAATGTACGCAGACGACCTAAAACTGTACAAAATCATTGACTCTAAACTAGATGTGATCACTCTACAGTACGAGTTGGATAGATTATACGACTGGTGTTGTCAAAACCATATGATCCTCAACACTGGTAAATGTTCTCACCTAAAGTTTACTAGAAGGAAAAATAAAACCGAGGCAACATACAAGCTAAACAATGAGCCATTGGGTGAGATCACGGAAATCTGGGACTTAGGAGTTTTGATTGATAGCACGCTCAGCTTTAGAAGCCATATTGACGCAATAACAAAAAAAGCTTCTAAGTTATCCGGGTTTATATCCAGGCAAATAAAATCTTTCAAAGACCCTGATTTAATCATTCCGGTCTATAACTGTTTGGTGAGAAGTATTGTGGAATACGCTAGCCCAGTCTGGAATCCAGGGTACAAGTGTCACTCAAACCGACTGGAAAAGATTCAGAAAAGGTTTATGTACCAGTTATCGCACGCAAATAACCAAAAAACCAAAAACACTCATTTCATATGAGAGTAGATTGGCATACTACAAATTAGAATTGCTATCCAAGCGGCGGGAATCATCTGATGTCATGTTCCTCTATAAAATTATCCATGGTCTCATCAACTGTCCGGACATTTTAAATCATTTAGATGTGTCGGTCCCTAGAGCCGGCAGTCGCTTGGGCCGCAAAAAGACTTTTGTTACGCCACACTGTAAAACAGTGGCGGGTCATCACTCGCCATTGTACAGAATGACTAATAGTTATAATAATATTCGTGATTTGTTCGACATATTTCATGGTTCTAAGGCCTCAGCAAGGACTAACATTAGATTAGCCATTAATTAATTAACATTTATTATTTTTTCATTATTTTTTTATTTTTTCATTTCTTAATTTTTGTTTGTTATCATGTCCACTTGTTGCATGCTGTGTTCACTGTTATTAGAATGAACGTTTGTTTGTTACTTTTTTATGTTACCTGAACCATGTAGACGTTACATTCCATTTGTGAACCAAAAAAAAAAAAAAAAAAAAAAAAAAAAAATAAAGGTGTCCCTCAAGGATCTATTTTAGGCCCTTTGCTTTTTATCATTTATAGTTCCGATATAACAGCATGTCTTGAAAATTGCAAATACCATATTTATGCTGATGACCTACAGGTGTAATTTAGTGTAGATAGTAAAAATGTAAATACAGCGGTAGATAAGTTAAATGAGGATCTTCAACGTATTAGTTCTTGGTCACAAAATAACTCCATGCTCCTTAATCCTACAAAATCTAAGTTTATTATTATAGGTACTAAAAAGCAGGTACAGGTCATAACTTCTACTGATCCTAACATACGTATTGATGGGGAAAACATTGAACGAGTTTTTGAAGCACGAAATCTTGGGGTTCTTATGGACAGTTATTTAAAGTTTGAAAATCATTTCATTAATGTCGTAAAAAGTTGTTTTTTCCGATTAAAAGTTTTATATTCAATTAGGCAGTTTATCACTGTAGACTTACGTGTAAAACTATGTGAAACCTTAGTTCTCTCTAAACTAAATTATTGTATAACTTTGTATGGACCTTGTCTATTTAAAAAATCAAAAAAGTTAATTCAAAGGGTACAAAATGCTTGCGCTCGTTACTGTTTTTACATCCCAAGACGAACACATGTTACACCTTACCTTAATGCCTCTAATATGCTTAAAATGCAGGAACGTCTCAAATTATTTTATGCCTCCCTGCTATTTGGAGTAATAAAAACAAAGAAACCAGAATACCTATATGAAAAGCTTCAGTGGAGATAAAATCAACATATGTACGGTATTAGAAAGTGTGCAAAAGTACTTTGTATACCTCAACATAGGACATCAGCATTTCGTGGTAGTTACAAATTTATGGTCACAAAATGTTGGAATGATCTTCCACCACCATTACGAGTCATAACAAATAAGAACAGTTTTAAGAGAAAATACAAAGAGTATTTATTAAGTACGCAGAAAATGTCATAAATATAAAAAAAAAATTTCGGCAGGGGCTGAGTATCCCATATTTAGTTATATTCAATTATGTAACTTACATTTACTACCAATATTCTTTTTAATAACCATTACGATGTTCTAGCATAATTATTATAATTAGTCTGAATAAATAAAACACTACTGTAGCTCTTACTTTTAATATTGTTATTTTTTTTCCATATGTTTTTGTTTATATTTCGTTTATATTTTGTTTATATTATGTTTATCTTTTGTACATGAATATTAATTATCAATTTATTAATAGAAATAATATGATAACTTGTACTAGTTAATTAAATAGTTCTTGTACTGGCTGAATGAATAAATAAATAATTTAACACTAAAAGCTATTTGTAATATAATCAGTGATGTACGCGTACTGTTATACTTTAGCTCACTAAGTAGGTATATGGGTGCTGACAGAATAACAGCGTTGTAGATTCTCTGCAACACATGTCAGAACCCTTTCATTGTCCTTCTAAAAATATCATTTTTGTATTAGTTTAACTTTTAAATATTTTATTACTTTTGGTCAATGAATAAATATTTTTATTATTATTATTATTATTTAATAAAAGAATAAATATAACATTTGGATAACGTTTTGATTTATATTATTTTAATAAATATTGAGTTTTCCTATTAAAAATAAAGGTCTTGTAACTTAAGTTGCAACTTGTATATAATTATTAGTACCTGACAATCTTTTTCAAACTCGTGTAACTAGACTAGCAGGATTGAAATGTTCGTTTTTTTAAACGACAGCCTATTTGTTGCCATGAACTTGTGATAATCCTTAGACCACCACTCAAAGGGGTAAAATAATAGATAATTTAATAAGAACTAAAAACCGACCTCTTAAACTAAAAAAATAATAATAAATAAATTATTTATTTTCTTAAATGTGCCTATGGGCTTTATTTGTAATTTTACTGTACACGGAATATTATGGCGGAAATAATTATATTTTTTTTTAGTTTTTGCAATCGTTTTTATTTTATACTAGCTTTTGACAACGTGACTTCGCCCGCGTGTTTCTTGGGGTTTTAATTTTTTTGCGCGGAACCCTAATTCTTTTTCTGAAATAAAAGTAGCCTAAGTTACTTCTTGTGACATCAGCTATCTGCCAGTGAAAATTCCGTCAAAATCGGTCCAGCCGTTTCGGAGATTAGCCGGAACAAACAGACAGACAGACAGACCAAAAACTTTAAAAATTGTATTTTTGTTATTAGTACCGTATATATTTTCATTTGCATTTAGTAAAAAGCTGTAATTTTGACATTACAAACAGACACTTCAATTTTATTTATTTGTATAGATTAAAAGTTCAATTGTTTCTTATTACAGCCCCCGAATCCATAAGAACGGAAATCATACATCCTGCAGCCTTTATTTTCAATAAAAAAATGTATTTACATCCGCTGCAGGCCGTGAAAGTAATTGAAGTTGCATCTAGTTGTGGATGGATTCTGTTTCAACTGCCTGTAAGGGCTTTTTATTGAGGAATTTTTCCATTGCTTTTGAAGAGTCAACGGGGCTTTCTATTTGATTGCTTTAAGGTTTTCATAGTTACACTTTCATTCCCACATCCATTTTTGTGATTCGAATACACACTTGTACTTGTTTCAGAATATTTATTCTAAATAATATTCATATTGGAGGACGAATAGGACGAATTGATATTTTTTTGTAAATGGGCACGCTTGGCTTGTCAACTTTACGTTTTTTTGTTAATTTTGAGTTGTTATCAGGAAGATGGTACTACCGCCCATCTGCTGTTTCATTTTCATGTTGTTGCCCTCGATACCCGTGGGATGATGTGGGGGAGTTGATTCTTTTACGCCGTTATAAAATGGCAAATATTCATCCCGTCCCATAATCAGATGTCTTCTTTTATTTATTTTTAAAAATCTTCACACTTGGATTTTCTCCTGTATCGTGGGGGCAGTTTATATACATAAATTTCACAAGGACAAACATGCGAACCCGGAATAATTATTTATTTTGTAGTCTATATAAATACTTTAAATAATTTTGACGTGGTAAAGCCATGCTGCAGGTATATTACTGGTATAGTTGTAGCACAAATGGGTCGGCTCGACCGGGGAAGGACCACGCTCTCACAGAATACCAGCGTAAAATTGCTATGCTTAACGCAGCTGTGTTTCGTACTTTTTACTGGAAAATGAGGCATTCCATCTTAGTCCTCACGGGTGTCAACGCATCTGCATTTTCATTCGTAATTGAGGATAGATGTAGATGTTTATGGGCCACAGGAACCACTTACCATGAGGTAGACTGTGTGCTCGTTTGTCAACCTATAAATAGTCAATCCTATAAAAAAAACTTGTTCCGTGCGGGATTCGAATCAGTGGCCCGTAAACGTGCAACTCATTGCTGTTGTTAGACATGCGTCACGGAAACGTCGGATCTGCGCCTGCTCTCTCTCCAGTCGTGTTAGATTTCCATCCTATATGGAACTGCGTACTATTTTAAAATATAACGATTAAAATCAGTTCCAACTACCAGGAAGTTACGCACGGACATAACATATTATGAAAAATTGGTAAATCCAATTGAGCATGCCTTAAGCACATTAAAAAAATACGTATAACATGATTATACGGAAACTTTTAAAGTAGTTTAAATACATTTTGACAGCACTATCGGCTTCAACACCCTCGAAAACTATGAAAATGACACCCATGATGAAAAGATTTATACCTATTGCAGCCGCACCTTGGATTTACATTTCGACAGCATTATCGGCTTAAACACCCTCGAAACCCATGAAAATGACACCCATGATGAAAAATATGATATCTATTGCAGCCGCCATCTTGGATTTACATTTCAACAACCTTATCGGCTTCAATTCTCTCAAAAACCATGAGAATGATACCCATGATTAAAAAATTGATATCTATTGCGGCCACCATCTTGGATTTACATTTCGACAGCACTATCGGCTTCAGCACCCTCGAAAACCAATAAAATGACACCCATAATGAAAAAATTGATACTAATTGCAGCCACCATCTTGGATTTACATTTGAACAACCCTATCGGCTTCAACTCTCTCGAAAACCATGACAATGACACCCATAATGAAAAAATTGATATCTATTGCGGCCACTATCTTGGATTTACATTTCGACAAGTCTATCGGCTTCAACTCTCTCGAAAACCATGAAAATGACACCCATAATGAAAAAATTGATATCTATTGCAGCCGCCGTCTTGTATTTACATTTCGACAGCACTATCGGCTTCAATGCCCTCGAAAACCATGAAAATGACACCCATGATGAGAAAATTGGTACCTACTTGAGCCGCCATCTTGGATTTACATTTCGACAGCACTATCAGCTTCAACACCCTCGAAACCCATGAAAATGACACCCATGATGAAAAAATGTATACCTTTTGCAGCGGCCACCTTGGATTTACATTTCGACAGCACTATCAGGTTGCAACACCCGCGAAAATCATGAGAACGAGACCCATGATGAAAAAATTGATATCTGTTGCAGCCGCCATCTTGAATTTACATTTCGACAGCACTATCGGCTTCAACACCCTCATAAACCATGAAAATGACACCCATGATGAAAACATTGGTACCTAATTCAGCCGCCATCCTGGATTTACATTTCGATAGCACTATCGGTTTGAACACCCGTGAAAACCATGAGAATAACACCCATGATGAAAAATATGATATCTATTGCAGCCGCCATCTTAGATATACATTTCAACAACCCTGTCGGCTTCAACTCTCTCGAAAACCATGACAATGACACCCATGATGAAAAAATTGATATCTATTGCGGCCACCATCTTGGATTTACATTTCGACAACCCTATCGGCTTCAACTCTCTCGAAAACCATGAAAATGACACCCATGATGAAAAAATTGATACCTATTGCAGCCGCCATCTTGGATTTACATTTCGACAGCTATATCGGCTTCAATGCCCTTGAAAACCATGAATATGACACCCATGATTAGAAAATTGGTACCTACTTCAGCCGCCATCTTGGATTTACATTTCGACAGCACTATCGGCTTCAACTCCCTCGAAACCCATGAAAATGACACCTATGATGAAAAAATTTATACCTATTGCAGCGGCCACCTAGGATTTACATTTAGACAGAACTATCGGCTTCAACTCTCTCGAAAACCATGAAAATGACACCCATGATGAAAAAATTGATACCTATTGCAGCTGCCATCTTGGATTTACATTTCGACAGCTATATCGGCTTCAATACCCTCGAAACCCATGAAAATGACACCCATGATGAAAAACATGATATCTATTGCAGCCGCCATCTTGGATTTACATTTCAACAACCTTATCGGCTTCAATTCTCTCAAAAACCATGAGAATGATACCCATGATTAAAAAATTGATATCTATTGCGGCCACCATCTTGGATTTACATTTCGACAGCACTTTCGGCTTCAGCACCCTCGAAAACCAATAAAATGACACCCATAATGAAAAAATTGATACCTATTGCAGCCACCATCTTGGGTTTACATTTCAACAACCCTATCGGCTTCAACTCTCTCGAAAACCATGACAATGACACCCATAATGAAAAAATTGATATCTATTGCGGCCACTATCTTGGATTTACATTTCGACAAGTCTATCGGCTTCAACTCTCTCGAAAACCATGAAAATAACACCCATAATGAAAAAATTGATATCTATTGCAGCCGCCGTCTTGTATTTACATTTCGACAGCACTATCAGCTTCAACACCCTCGAAACCCGTGAAAATGACACCCATGATGAAAAAATTTATACCTTTTGCAGCGGCCACCTTGGATTTACATTTCGACAGCACTATCGGCTTGCAACACCCGCGAAAATCATGAGAACGAGACCCATGATGAAAAAATTGATATCTGTTGCAGCCGCCATCTTGAATTTACATTTCGACAGCACTATCGGCTTCAACACACTCATAAACCATGAAAATGACACCCATGATGAAAACATTGGTACCTAATTCAGCCGCCATCCTGGATTTACATTTCGATAGCACTATCGGTTTGAACACCCGTGAAAACCATGAGAATAACACCCATGATGAAAAATATGATATCTATTGCAGCCGCCATCTTAGATATACATTTCAACAACCCTGTCGGCTTCAACTCTCTCGAAAACCATGACAATGACACCCATGATGAAAAAATTGATATCTATTGCGGCCACCATCTTGGATTTACATTTCGACAACCCTATCGGCTTCAACTCTCTCGAAAACCATGAAAATGACACCCATGATGAAAAAATTGATACCTATTGCAGCCGCCATCTTGGATTTACATTTCGACAGCTATATCGGCTTCAATGCCCTTGAAAACCATGAATATGACACCCATGATTAGAAAATTGGTACCTACTTCAGCCGCCATCTTGGATTTACATTTCGACAGCACTATCGGCTTCAACTCCCTCGAAACCCATGAAAATGACACCTATGATGAAAAAATTTATACCTATTGCAGCGGCCACCTAGGATTTACATTTAGACAGAACTATCGGCTTCAACTCTCTCGAAAACCATGAAAATGACACCCATGATGAAAAAATTGATACCTATTGCAGCTGCCATCTTGGATTTACATTTCGACAGCTATATCGGCTTCAATACCCTCGAAACCCATGAAAATGACACCCATGATGAAAAACATGATATCTATTGCAGCCGCCATCTTGGATTTACATTTCAACAACCTTATCGGCTTCAATTCTCTCAAAAACCATGAGAATGATACCCATGATTAAAAAATTGATATCTATTGCGGCCACCATCTTGGATTTACATTTCGACAGCACTTTCGGCTTCAGCACCCTCGAAAACCAATAAAATGACACCCATAATGAAAAAATTGATACCTATTGCAGCCACCATCTTGGGTTTACATTTCAACAACCCTATCGGCTTCAACTCTCTCGAAAACCATGACAATGACACCCATAATGAAAAAATTGATATCTATTGCGGCCACTATCTTGGATTTACATTTCGACAAGTCTATCGGCTTCAACTCTCTCGAAAACCATGAAAATAACACCCATAATGAAAAAATTGATATCTATTGCAGCCGCCGTCTTGTATTTACATTTCGACAGCACTATCAGCTTCAACACCCTCGAAACCCGTGAAAATGACACCCATGATGAAAAAATTTATACCTTTTGCAGCGGCCACCTTGGATTTACATTTCGACAGCACTATCGGCTTGCAACACCCGCGAAAATCATGAGAACGAGACCCATGATGAAAAAATTGATATCTGTTGCAGCCGCCATCTTGAATTTACATTTCGACAGCACTATCGGCTTCAACACACTCATAAACCATGAAAATGACACCCATGATGAAAACATTGGTACCTAATTCAGCCGCCATCCTGGATTTACATTTCGATAGCACTATCGGTTTGAACACCCGTGAAAACCATGAGAATAACACCCATGATGAAAAATATGATATCTATTGCAGCCGCCATCTTAGATATACATTTCAACAACCCTGTCGGCTTCAACTCTCTCGAAAACCATGACAATGACACCCATGATGAAAAAATTGATATCTATTGCGGCCACCATCTTGGATTTACATTTCGACAACCCTATCGGCTTCAACTCTCTCGAAAACCATGAAAATGACACCCATGATGAAAAAATTGATACCTATTGCAGCCGCCATCTTGGATTTACATTTCGACAGCTATATCGGCTTCAATGCCCTTGAAAACCATGAATATGACACCCATGATTAGAAAATTGGTACCTACTTCAGCCGCCATCTTGGATTTACATTTCGACAGCACTATCGGCTTCAACTCCCTCGAAACCCATGAAAATGACACCTATGATGAAAAAATTTATACCTATTGCAGCGGCCACCTAGGATTTACATTTAGACAGAACTATCGGCTTCAACTCTCTCGAAAACCATGAAAATGACACCCATGATGAAAAAATTGATACCTATTGCAGCCGCCATCTTGGATTTACATTTCGACAGCTATATCGGCTTCAATGCCCTTGAAAACCATGAAAATGACACCCATGATTAGAAAATTGGTACCTACTTCAGCCGCCATCTTGGATTTACATTTCGACAGCACTATCGGCTTCAACTCCCTCGAAACCCATGAAAATGACACCCATGATGAAAAAATTGATATCTATTGCGGCCACCATCTTGGATTTACATTTTGATAACCCTATCGGCTTCAACTCTCTCGAAAACCATGAAAATGACACCCATGATGAAAAAATTGATACCTATTGCAGCCGCCATCTTGGATTTACATTTCGACAGCTATATCGGCTTCAATGCCCTTGAAAACCATGAATATGACACCCATGATAAGAAAATTGGTACCTACTTCAGCCGCCATCTTGGATTTACATTTCGACAGCACTATCGGCTTCAACTCCCTCGAAACCCATGAAAATGACACCTATGATGAAAAAATTTATACCTATTGCAGCGGCCACCTAGGATTTACATTTAGACAGAACTATCGGCTTCAACTCTCTCGAAAACCATGAAAATGACACCCATGATGAAAAAATTGATACCTATTGCAGCCGCCATCTTGGATTTACATTTCGACAGCTATATCGGCTTCAATGCCCTTGAAAACCATGAAAATGACACCCATGATTAGAAAATGGTACCTACTTCAGCCGCCATCTTGGATTTACATTTCGACAGCACTATCGGCTTCAACTCCCTCGAAACCCATGAAAATGACACCTATGATGAAAAAATTTATACCTATTGCAGCGGCCACCTAGGATTTACATTTAGACAGAACTATCGGCTTCGACTCTCTCGAAAACCATGAAAATGACACCCATGATGAAAAAATTGATACCTATTGCAGCCGCCATCTTGGATTTACATTTCGACAGCTATATCGCCTTCAATGCCCTTGAAAACCATGAAAATGACACCCATGATTAGAAAAATGGTACCTACTTCAGCCGCCACCTTGGATTTACATTTCGACAGCACTATTGGCTTCAACACACGCGAAAACTATGAGAATGACACCTATGATGAAAAAATTGATATCTATTGCAGCCGCCATCTTGGATTTACATTTCGACAACGCATTCAGCTTCAACTCTCTCGAAAACCATGAAAATGACACCAATGATGAAAAAATTAATACCTATTGCACCGCCATCTTGGATTTACATTTCGACAGCACTATCGGCTTCAACACCCGCGAAAACCATGAGAATGACACCCATGATGACAAAATTGATATCTACTTCAGCCGCCATCTTGGATTTACATTTCGACAGCACAATCGGCTTCAACACCCTCGTAAACCATGAAAATGACACCCATGATGAAAAAATTTATACCTATTGCAGCCGCCACCTTGAATTTACATTTCGACAGCCCTATCGGCTTCAGCACCCTTGAAAACCAATAAAATGACACCCATGATGAAAAAATTGATATTTATTGCAGCCGCCATCTTGGATTTACATTTCGATAGCACTATCGGTTTGAACACCCGCGAAAACCATGAGAATGACACCCATGATGAAAAATTTGTTACCTAATTCAGCCGCCATCCTGGATTTACATTTCGATAGCACTATCGGCTTGAACACCCGCGAAAACCATGAGAATGACACCCATGATGAAAAATATGATATCTATAGCAGCCGCCATCTTGGATTTACATTTCGACAACTTTATCGGCTTCAATTCTCTCGAAAACCATGAAAATGACACCCATGATGAAAAAAATTGATACTTTTTGCAGCCACCATCTTGGATTTACATTTCGACAGCACTATCGGCTTCAACACTCTCGAAAAACCATTAAAATGACACCCATGTTGAAAAAATTGTTACCTAATTCAGCCGCCATCCTGGATTTACTTCTCGACAGCATTATCGGCTTCAACACCCTAGAAAACCATGAAAATGACACCCATGATGAAAAAATTTATTCTTATTTCAGCCGCCACCTTGCATTTACATTTCGACATCACTATCGGCTTCAGCATCCTCGAAAACATGAAAATGACACCCATGATGAAAAAATTTATATCTTTTGCAGCCGGCATCTTGGATTTATATTTCAACAGCACTATTGGGTTCAATGCCCTCGAAAACCATGAAAAAGACACCCATGACAAAAAATTGGTACCTACTTCAGCCGTCATCTTGGATTTACATTTTGACAGCACTATCGTCTTCAACACCCTCGAAAACCATAAAAATGTCACCCGTGACAAAAAAAAAATTGATACGACTTACTTTTAGTACGTACTGCTATTATTTTAATCTGTGCTTTTAAAATATTCTAATAAAAAAATCTCTTATTGTGATTATAATCAAGTATTTAAGAAATTTGGTTATTCGAATATTGTGTATATACAGCGATCTTTTTGAGTCGCTGCAAACAACCGAAATAATATCCACTCACGACTGTGATTGACGCCGAACTGAGTGTGAGTAAACTACTCCGTGGCTGTAGCTCCCCATTTACAGAAATAATTTACATACAAGGCTACCAAATCAACGAAAATTTTGCCATTTTGGAGCCGAAAAAAATTAGTTATAGCTACACCAAACAAAATCACACTGCCATTTACATTCATTTACATACAAACACCAGCATACTTAAATAGAAGTATAATTTTGCCTCCAGGTCCTTCAAAAGAGTTATTGCCAAGGCAAAGTCAGAGCACATAGGCAGAATTGGCGAGAAAATAGTTCGCCTTCCTTCGGGAACCCGTGCATTCTGGTCTCTCGCCAAGGCTGTCCAAGGGAATTTCTGTAAGCCATCACTACCATCTCCGCACAGGGAGGACGACTCACTGGCTCACGACGCAAAAGAAAAGGCAGACCTTTTAGGCTCCCTTTTTGCGTCCAACTCGACTGTTGATGACGAGGGGAACACACCGCCGACCATCCCGCGGTGTGAGTGCTCCATGCCGGATGTTCGGTTCTCACAGCGCTCGGTTCGAAGAGCACTCCTCTCCCTTGACATCCACAAGTCGAGTGGGCCTAACGGAATCCCCACAATTGTGCTGAGGACGTGTGCTCCGGAGTTAGCACCGGTTCTAACGCGTCTTTTCCGGTACTCCTACTCCCTAGGCGTAGTCCCGAAATCATGTAAGACAGCTTTTGTCCACCCGATCCCTAAAAAAGGCGACCGCTCAGACTCGTCCAACTACAGGCCTATCGCCATCACCCCTTGTTCTCCAAAATAATGGAATCCGTTATAAACTGCCACCTCATGCGGTACCTTGAAGATCACCAGCTGATTAGTGACCACCAGTACGGTTTTCGTCGGGGTCGATCAGCTGGTGATCTTCTGGTCTACTTAACTCATAGATGGGCAGAGGCAGTAGAGTCCAAGGGGGAGGCATTGGCCGTTAGTTTGGACATTGCGAAGGCCTTCGATCGGGTTTGGCTTTCCGAGAAATTATGCAATAGGATCACCAGCTTTCTTGCGCATCGGAGCATCAAGGTCGTTGTAGACGGTGCATGCTCCGACTACAAGCCTATTAACGCTGGTGTTCCACAAGGCTGCGTGCTATCACCAACGCTGTTTCTTCTGCATATCAATGATATGATGCAAGCCGGTAGCATTCATTGCTATGCGGATGACAGCGCTGGTGATGCTCTATACACCGGCCGTGCCAATATTTCTCGGGAAAACGTCACCGAGTACCGGAACTTGTGTCTGAAGTCGAGTCTTTGCTGGACAAAGTCCCGGATTGGGGGCGACTAAATCTAGTCCAGTTTAATCCTCAGAAGACACAAGTTTGCGCGTTTACCGCTAAAAAGAACCCCTTTGTCGTATCTCCTCAGTTTCAAGGTACTCCCCTTGTTGCCTCAGCCAGTATCGGAATCCTTGGCGTCGACATATCGAGTAGCGTGCAGTTTCGTGGTCACTTGGCAGAGAAGGCCAAATTGGCCTTTTAAAAGCTTGGCGTGCTCAGCAGAGCCGGACAGTATTTCATGCCGGCTCAACGCCTGCAACTTTACAAGGCGCAAGTTCGGCCTCACATGGAATACTGTTCCCATCTCTGGGCTGGGGCTCCCCAGTGCCAGCTCCTTCCACTTGACCGCATCCAACGCAGAGCGGCTCGAATCGTCGACGACCGAGTCCTTTCCGATCGGCTCGACTCATTGGCACTGCAAAGAGATGTTGCATCTCTTAGCATTTTCTTTCGCATTTACCATGGGGAATGCTCTGAGGAATTATTCGGATTAATCCCAGCCGCCAAATTTCACGAACGCACATCGCGGCAGAACTCCCGATACCATCCACACCATCTGGATGATTGGCGGTCCACCACTGTGCGATTTAGAAGATGTTTTCTTCCTTGCACAACTTCCTTGTGGAATAGTTTACCACCAGCGATTTTTCCGGACCGATACGACTTAGGGACCTTCAAGAAAAGAGCCTACTCCTTTTTAAAAGGCCGGCAACGCATCTGCAATTCCACTGGTGTTGCGGTTGTTCATGGGCGTGCGGTAGTCACTTACCATCAGGTGAGCCGCATGCTCGTTTGCCCCCTCTCCTATAAAAAAAAATTCAGTGACTTCCCACATGATAGATGAAGAGATTAAAAAATAGATTGAGTTAAACAATTGATATTTTCAAAAGTTATCGTGTTTACTATTGTATATATGTGTTTGTGATCTTTTTCTGTGGCAACTCCGGTGACAAGTTGTAAAATAATTGCTCCCAACTATTTTTAAAAATTAAATATTGTAAATTAATAATATCCACCTCAATTTTGAGTTACAGTTGTTAAATACGACTTATTTGTGTTTGTGATATAAGTAAAAGTCAGAAGTACCTATTTTAATTACATACATTGTGTTTAGTGTTCCAACCAAAAGTAACAGCTGCAACGAACATCGTTTAAACGTATTGTAAGTGTAATTCTTGTTATCCCTTTAACATTTTAAAATTTACCTATTAAGTAAGTGTTGTTGTGGATTTAAGTTTGAATTATTTACATGATAATTTAATTTGAGATCTGTAAATAAGCCCACACATCTCGACATTTGCTTACTCTGCTTCTTTGGTTTTCTTTCTGTGTTTTCTTTTGCTATTTACATTTAATAGTAAAATGAATACACGCAACGCCAAAACGCGCCAATTGGAGAACCAACTTCAAATGGCGCTTCAAGAACTTAAAGCGTCAAAGGAGCAGTGTGAGCTGTTAATTAAAGAAAGGGATGACAATGAAAAGGAAATAATAAATATAATTGCTAAAAATACTAAACTAAAAAGTGACATGGTTAAGTTGCATAAAGAATATACATTTGTTACAAAAGAAAGGGATCAACTTCAGAGAACAGTCGATGAGTTTGACCAATGCAGCAAGGAATATGAGGAATCCCTCAAATTAATTGCTGCATTGCAGTTACAGTTAAGTGAGGCTAATGAGCAGATTGTGCAATTAAAACATTACATAGATAACATGAAAGCGTCCCAAACTCAAAGTCTGTTCAACGATCTCATAGAATGTGAATCTTCTAAATCTAAAGCATTGCAACCCTCCACAACAATCGATTTGACTGGTTATGATTATGTCATATCAAGAACAGCAGCAAGGTAGAAGAAAATTAAAGAAATATATAAAAATTAATAAATATATTAGAAAACTACAAAAATTAATTAAAACTAAAATTAATGTTAAAAATTATATAAATGAAAAGCAAGAACTAATTAATAAACTTAAAATATATTCAATTGAGGTGAAAAATATGAATCACTGTTATGAGACTGGTATAGAGTATCTAAGTTCAACAATTTTATCACTTAAAAACTCTCTACAAATTGTATCAAATAAATATGCATCGGCTCAAGATGAGATAAAAGAACACATATTGGCCATGAATGATCTGGCAAAATCATGTAAATATAATGAGGAGCGCTTTGACTCCTTAATAAAAAATCAGAGTGAGTATCAGCGCTCCATGCCAGGTTCATCGGGGACAATATGTGTAAATAACAAAGTTAACAGTAAGACCTCATTATTTTCACCTACACTCTATGACAGTGCCATGACAAAGGATATAAACTTAAAGAGCAATGTAAATATTAATAAAAAAGTTATTATGTATTGTGATGACATAGGCAGAAATTTGGACATGATATTAAATAACTGTTTAAAAAGACATCTGATCAGTAATTATTGCATGCCTGGTGCATCCTTTAGGCATATAATGAATAAAGTTTTAGCTAGTAAATTTTGTCCTAATAGCACATTAATAATTCTTGTTGGGAGAAGAGGCAATGTAAACAAAACTCAATCATTAAAATATATTGATAATCTATATACTTTAAATGTACATAAAATTGTCTTGTTTACATTGCCTTACAGGGTTGGCCGCCGGAAAATAAAAAAGATATGATATAAATTTATTAATGAATAACTTTTCACGTAATAATAATTTAAACTTGACATTAAATTGTTACAATTATAATGATAGAATTAATTTAATAGATATAAATAATTTAAATAAGAAAATTTTGACTAGAGATAGGTATTACCTACCAAAATATAATTTAAGACATGTTGCAAATGTGCTATCTTATTATTTATATATTAACTCACCCAAGGACTCAGCCCATATATCAGTTAGACTCAGCTACACAGACATCTGCTTCTTTTGAGCAGTGTAATGACTTAATATGCAATTTGGAATCAGTTCCAAGTAATTTAAATTAGAAAATGAGACAACAGAGGTAATCTCTAGCAGTTACAATAACTTAAATAATTTAGAATTTGGCTTACAAATCTTTAATTGTATGACTCCACAGAAAGATAATGAAAATTGTTTACACCTGGTGCATCAAAATATACAAGGCATGATAGGCAAAGAGCTAGAAATTGAGTTGTTCTTAAATAGCAGCAATATTCATATTTTATGTATTACTGAACATTGGTTAAAAGCTTACAATTTAATGTTAAACTTCAGTAATCACCAGGTGGTCATTTCTTTCAATAGAGATACGGCTTTAAGAGGTGGCTCCTTAATATTAGCTAGTAAATTATTATCATGTAAAGAACGTAAAGATATTGTGAGCCTCTCTGTTGAGCGAACTGTAGAAATGGCATGTGTTGAGTTTGAGCACCTCATTGTTGTGAGCGTCTACAGACCCCCATGTTGTACATATGATACTTTTGAAAACTTTATGGAGGAAGTTTTTGCTAAGCTTTATTAAGCTATTATATATTAACATGATAAATCTGTTGTAATATGTGAAGACTTTAATATCATTCTCCTAGAAGCTTCCTCCATCAATGTTATATTTAGATCATTGCTTAAATTATATGGTCTTTTTAATTTATTTATAGAGCCAACGCGTATTTCTCAATCTAGTGCAACATGTATAGATAACATTTTTACAAATGTGAAGCCGTTGCATAAATTTATAATTCAAAAATTAAGTTCTGATCACTGTGGACAAGTACTTTCGTTACCTTATGTTCTAAAAAGCAAGTAGATGAGAAAGTTGTGTCTGTTCAAGTAAATGCACGTCGCTTGGAGAAATTGAGAAGTAACATAGTGTAAAAAATTCCATCACTTTCATACCAAAATGATCCTAATTTTTTGTGTGGAACATTATTAAGCTTATTTGCAATGAATTTAATAATACTTTTACTTCTAAAACATTCTCCTTGAACAGTCGGAAGTCATTCAATCAATGGGCGACAGTAGGAGTCCATAGGAGCAGGCATAAGTTATATGATCTTTACCATGAAAGGTCATATAATCATTGCGTCGAATTTAGGGAATATGTAAAAAAATATTCAAAAATATTTAAAAGAGTGTGCTCTATAGCCAAGTCTTTGCATTTGAGCAACAAAATTAAGACGGCTTCCAATAAAATTAAAATGACATGGAGTATAATTAATAGCGAAACTGGTAAGATCAACTCTCGCAATTCAAATTACCAGTTAAGTGTTAACAACAAATTAACTATATCAGATAAGGACGTAGCAATAGTTTTGAGAAATATTTTACTGATATTCCGATCTTGACCACTAAATCACTGAATTCTTCTCCTGCCATCGCCGAATCATTACTTAAACAAAATGTAAATGCGTGTACAAAGAATTTTACATTTCATAAAGTGTCATCAAAAGATATTGGAAAATATTTTAAAACTATTGATGTTAAGAAAACTGCGGATCTGTGGGGGATTTCCGTAAAAGTTATTGCGTCTATAATAGATACAATCGCGCCTCATTTAGCTATTATTTTTAATACTAGTATCGAATATGGTGTGTTTCCTGATTTAATGAAGCATAGTAAAGTAATACCTTTATTTAAATCTGGTAGTACATTAGACCCCGCCAATTTTAGACCTATTTCTGTACTACCAACACTTAGTAAGATTTTTGAAAAAAATATTTATATATAATTAAATTAAATAATAAATAAAATTTTAAATAAATAATAAATATTCTTGATCAAATGTAAATTTTTTTTTAATATAAATAATTTACTTCATAAAAATTAATTTGGTTTCACAAGGGGTCGCTCGACAACTGATGCCGGTGTTGAGCTGATTAAATATATTTAATGCATGGGAGAATTCACAGGATGCTTTGGGTATATTTTGTGACCTATCCAAGGCCTTCGATTGTGTTCACCATGAAACATTAATCAGGAAACTTCAACACTACGGTGTAAGAAGTGATGCTTTAAATTAATTATTTCATATTTAAGTAAGAGAACGCAAAAAGTTGTCATTATCAATATGAGCTCTTCCGGATCGATAGTACAAATGGGCGTGCCTCAAGGCTCAATTCTCGGCCCCTTTCTGTTTCTTGTATATATTAATTACTTACCTTACATAGTAGGGGATAACTATGATATAGTATTATTTGCAGATGACACTTCTTTAATTTTCAAATTAAGTCGACAATTACTAAAATATGACGAAATAAATAATGCTATATCTAAATTAGTAAATTGGTTCAATGTTAATAATTTGCATTTAAATGGCACTAAAATGAAATATATGAAATTCATGACTCCAAATGTCAAACGATTAAATACTTATGTAATTTTAAATGGGTAGAAACTGAGTCTTGTAGATACCACCATTTTTCTTGGAATTACACTAGACGCGAAGCTTCAATGGAGCGCCCATATATCAAAACTAGCAAGCAGACTTATTTCTGCAGCATATGCTGTAGAAAAGATTAGAAGTCTAACCAGTGTTGAAACAGCTAGACTAGTTTACTTTAGCTATTTCCATAGCATAATGTCGTATGGTATTTTGCTATGGGGACACGCAGCTGACACTGAAATTATATTTGTTTTACAGAAGAGGGCCATAAGAGCAATTTATGATTTAAAGCCTAAAGAGTCGCTGCGACAAAAATTTAAGGAAATTAATATATTAACTTTGGCCTCTCAATACATTTATGAAAATGTATTGAGAGGTAAAATAAATGTATACGTACACAAAAATAAAAGTAGTTTTACAAAATAAGTGATATTCATTCTGTAAATACTAGGAACAGACACAAGCTAGTAGTACCAGTTACTCGACTCCATCGAGTCAGTAATTCATTCTTGGGGCGATGTATACGCTATTACAACAAAATTCCAGAAAATATACAAAATTTGACCTGCTCAAAGTTCAAAAACTTTATTAAACTAAGTTTGTATAAAAAGGGTTATTATAATATTAAGGAATTTATGGATGATAATAACCCCTGGAAATGAGGTGATCGCTACCAAGCTATTTCTAATTTGTTGTGTTGTTAATTTGTGTAACATGAATCTAAGCTGTTATTTAAAAAAAAAGTCCCGCTGGGTTTCTTGCTGGTTCTTCCCAGGACAGAGATTTTTTCCGAACCAGTGGTAATCAAATAAATGTTTGACTTTCAATAAGCATTATTTAAAATCTATATTGAATAAAAAAGTTTCTGTTTCTGTTTCTGTTACAAGCCTTGGGGACATGATAAATCCACACCATAAGCCACTAAAAACCCGTTTTTTATTTAAAAATAGCAAATAATCAATTAAAAAAAATATTTATAAGTTCAAGAATCATTTATCTTTCTAAGAATGTGCTTTTTATATCATTTATATGTGTAATATTTTTTTTATAATATTATTTTGTACGCCCCCCTCTATTTTTAACTATTGTTTACATCAGTTCTCTACACTAAGGTTGTCTGGAAGAAATCACTTTCAGAGTGATAAGACCGCCTGTTGTACATTTAATAATTTAGATTTAATTGTATTCGTTTTTGTTTTGTTTTTTGGTGTACAATAAAGAGTAAATAAATAAATAAATAAATAAATAAATATGATTGCTAGATACGATTTTATTAGATAAAACTTTGGAATATCATTTTTAGGCGATAGTACTCGTAGAACATACCTTGCGCTTTCGCTTAAGGCGTGCAAAAATATATTTACAGACGAATTGAGGGTCTGCTTCTTTTTGAAGACATTTTAAATGAAGTAACATTTATAACGTATTTTTTTTTGAAGACAGCTGAGAATACATTTATTACAGTAATAAGATATCAGCCGCTTCACTTCCAAGTTTTTCGCGAGAGGCTGCCATAAAAAAGGTCGCATGAGCTCCATCATTAATTAAGTGCGTGAATATTCTTATAAACTTAAATTAATAGAACTCGATGACGGTGTGCGGCTGCGAGGCGACGTTGTCGGCGTAGGATTGAATGATGATAATGGATAGGCTTTGCGTATAAAAATTATGACTCACACCTGAATAAATGTACACTTTTTAAAATGTTTTGAAAATTTCAAATATAAAGCGAAAGGAAGGAAATGGTTTATTTGATAATCATCATTCACAACTATAGCACATTTTAAATTTAAGAAATGGTTATTGGAACCATCTTCCTGATAATAACTTAAATATTATTAAAAATAGCCGTGGTAACTCAAGGGGTATACCAAAGATTTATAGCTATATAATGAATAGTGGACACAAATTGTTAAGTCGTGGGGTATATTATTTTGTATTAAAAACTATGTAACAACAATTATTACGAAACAAACACACTGTACTTAACTTCTTAGTTCAATAGTCAAGTCTACCTTGCACTCATTGTCCAATCCAAGAAGCTTCGGCATAATTATAGTTGGATATAATTATTCTTGTACAAATTCTAGAATCACTTACCGAAAGGAAAGCGTGGTCAATGGTCGATAAGACTTATGACTGCTTGCATCAGACATGGGCGTCCCCCAAAAATCGTTGAATAAAAGTTCCTTAAAAGAGTTTGTTCCTATTACATCACCGTTCGTCACTATAGCAGGAATATCATCATGGACAAAATCACCATTTAAACTGTTCACATAACTCAGCACTGCCGTCGTTATCACCATAACATAGATCACAAAATCACTGTTATACGTGTTCCTTTGCTGGTTAACTTCGCGAACGGTTGGTAGCGACCGCCGCTTCATCTTCGGTCGCGTCTTTAATTTGACTTTTACATTCCTACATCTGCACATTTGTTTGATCTAATTCGCTGCTTAGCAGTATCTGAAAAAAAAATAAGACGCTTATTATGTAACTTCTTTACTTCTACTTTTATAATCTAAAGCGAGTATCAGCCTTACGTGATCAATTTAAGTTTAAAGCAAAAGGAAAAATTTTGTATAAAAAGCTAACAGATATTTTGGCTAGAGTGATATCCATCATCTCGCTTTGGAGCAGTGTTGCGAGTTGCACTCCATATAACATAATACGTATATTAAGCTGCTATTTTACGCAGGTATTCTGTAAGAGCGTGGTCCTTCTCCGGTGGAGCTGATTCATTCGTGCTACGATCATAATGTATATATAACACGAGGTATAGTATATAATTATTGTGATGGTTATGTACATTATATATTACACCTTGTATTGTATATAATGTACACAAGTATGTTAATGAGCCCAATTTCATAGTAGAGCAGCTCACATCAACTATACAGCAGTGCCTTCAATCAAACATGAAACAAATTTCGGTTCTTAGAAAGAATAGAATAATTCAACCTTGGATTACCCTGGGAGTTCTCCGCTGCATTGAAAATAGTAACGCTATGCAACGTAAGGTAAAATAAATCCAGAGAACGGGTCTCTCAAAATCACATACAAACGTTCCCGTAATTTTTGTAATTGCTTGATCAAAAAACTAAAACGTAACTATGACAAAAACAACTACAACTAGCTATTAGAAACCCAAAAAAAAAAGACTATGGCAGACGATTGATAGTCAAACTCAACGCAAATTTCAAACATCAATTTTCATCTTTTGCTATTTTTGACACCAACCGTATATATTCTGCTCATTTGCATGAAATCAGACAGTGCCCCTGGGTATAACAATATACCAGCTAACTTTCTAAATAGCACCCATAAAGAGGTTATACTAATTTTTCTTCACCTAGCTAACCATTGTGTTCAACAAGGTGTCTCCTGTCGGTTCTTAAACAGGCTGTTATCACACCTGTATATAAAGGAGGTGCCAAGTTTAATCCTACAAACTATATGCCGATTTTGGTGATATCTGTAATAGCACAGATACTCGAGATTATATTAAATATTACATTAATAAATTTCTTTTCATTAACACACTTTCAACATTACAATTCCGTCAGAATTTATCTACGAAAGACGCAACTATAGCACTGACTTCTCTTACGGTAAACCATGTTGATTCCGGAAGAAAATATTTAGCTGTTTTCTTAGATGCGTGAAAAAAACTGGCCAAGTGCAAGTTTTCGGGCCACGCAAAATGTAGAGGTAGGGTTCCGTAGTTGCTCGTCACAATACGTGGACTTCCTTGATAATGAGCATAATAAATGAGTTCGCGGTTTGACCGCTATACCGACTAAAATGGGCCCAAATAGCAAGATCGTAACTAAAGGACTTATTTTCAAATCGGCCTTATAGGGAGTGGTATTCAAAAAAGTTTTAAAAAATTTCGAGTTTGATAATAACACTCTATGTATCCCGCAAATGAAAAAGTAAAGCTAATAGTAGTAATAATATATAAAGTATAAGTCGTTTACGTCATAAAATGTTTATTTTAAGTTTACAATAACATTACAAAGTTATTAATGCAGCTAGTTTTAGGTCGTTTTCTATGGAGTTGTAACGAAATTTTTACTAATCCAAATGCAGTTTATAAGTTGGTCGACTATTACTCGATAGTTGTCCTTTTAGTATCAATATATGTACTACTATTGTGTATAAATTTTCACATTTCCAAAAGCAGTGGTTTATTTGGTAGAAGAGAGGGGACACATCATTCTAATGAAAAATAAAGCTCAATATTTCGCAAACGGATCCCTGAATCGAAAAGATGTTGCTACACACACCCAATATTTTTAAAAGACTTATCCAACGATACGCCACATGATCGAATAAACGGGTAAAAAAAATCATCCTCCATTTACTCGTATGGGAAGTACCCAAAACAAAAATGTTTTTTAAGATATTATTTTACAGTTTTATAGGCGTAATTAATATTTATAACTATGCGAAATTACAGATTTGTAGCACCCAGGATCTCTGAGCAAAAACGTGGACGTATGAACAGATATGGCGAAACTGTAGGGGTTTCTTCTTGTGTAACTACAGAAACCTAAAAAGGAGTTCGACACAGTTTCTGTGCCTATTTTACTACAAAACCTTCACTACATTTCAGTATTTCCTGCACATACAGATCCCCAATTAATAGTTTATGTTTGAAAAATCGTATCTTATCGGTAACAAAAAAATATAAAAAATCTAAACAGCACAAATCAATTTCCTATGACCCAACAAAAAGAAATCGTAGGACAATCGTTAACATTGTTCCGCAGCCCCGGGTTAAGTCGGTATTTGTAAAGAGGCAAAACAACAGTCAATCTGCTTACATATATAATAAACTCAATAAGAAACTATTTACCCTCTAGCACATTTGTATGTAAAATACACTATAGAAATGGTTACTTACAAAAAACTATGAAAAAAAATTGAGAGTATCATTCATCACTCATAAGCGCAACTGAGTGCTATGCAACTTTTGGTGATAGTTAAAGAAAGTTATTCATTGAACATAGATAACTTCCGATCCGAGACACAGTCACAAACCAATATGTAGGTATATTCCACATTATTAGAAAACACGAGGGTACATATTTAACGCATACATAGACACACGCACCCACATGCACGTAAACACACACACACACACTAACTAAATTTCTATTGGTCTTCCGAGCTCGCAAAGGAAGCACCTAAAACCGGGATACCTAATGTATTCCTTATCGCAATTTTATACAAACCCTTTGGAAGTAAAGTCAACGATTACTACTCTATAAACGACTCGATATACGAACTTCATATCCATATTCACGACTGCAAACTTCAAACAAATAAGTATATCATTAGGATTTTTTTATAATTAAAATCATAGCTTTTTCTACCGACTTCAAAAAGGAGACGGTACTAAATTTGACTGTATGTTTTTTTATGTGTATTACCTCCTAACTTTTTACTGAGTGAACCGATTTCGATGATTCTTTTTTTATTTGAAAGCTGGTGCTTTACGTATGGTTATATATAGATTTGATCAATATCTCATCAATAGTTTTTGAGTTATTCTTAATAATTTAAATTGAATTCGGTTGTACAAAAAATTTAATTTTAAATTAAAAGCATAATAAAGAACTTCAATGTCGCATTAAATAATTCCTGTTATGATAATTGTAAGTTTTAATAAATAAATAAAAAAAAATGTTGCGAGGACGCGGGCAAAACATTAAATAAATGTTATTCTTAAAATCGCTTAAGCAAAAAGTCTCCAGGCTAACCTCACAATTTAATGCTATAAATGTTATTATGTTTTTAATATAAATATTTGTGAGGAAAAATGATTCCTTGAATACCGGTTCCAAAATGTTCCATTTAATAGCAAAAACGGGAAAGAAAGCTCCCTTTGTACAATATTCTACTGAATATATAAGATTACTTCAGCAACTTCCCGCAATTTATCTTGCGTGTTATTAATTTCAAAACTACCTGGATACTAGCGTAAAATAGCAGCTTAATGCTGCTGTGTTTCGTATGGTGAGTGTAGAGAACCGAAGACCTTTTTACTGGAAAAGGGGCATTCCATCTTAGTCCTCAAGGCTGACAACGCATCTGCATTTTGATTCGCAAACGAGGATAGATGTAGATGTCTATGGGCCTCAGCAACCACTTACCATCAGGTGGACTGTGTGCTTGGTCACCCCATTTCTATATAAAAAAAAAAACTAGAATTACTTTTAAAATGTTCTGAAATTTTTGAATTAGGAAGCACTGAAACTGAAAGCATGCCAACAACATTCTGTCGTGTATGTTCGCATTCTTATTAAATTTTATGTTTTTCATTAAACATCGGATATATCGAAGTTTCGCACTGCACGAACCAACAGCTACGGCAGCTTGCTGAGTGAACCAGTTCAAGTGATGCCCGCCAGCCCAGATTTTCATCAAAGACCTGTCTTTTGACAAAAGTTTAAACTTACTTAATTAAATTGTTAATAAAATAAAACTTTAATTCGATGGGGTGATGATATAATATCAAAAAAATTACAGCGTTGTTTTACAAAATTTTATGTTTTAGTATAGATTTAGTTTTATTTAAAAACTATATTAAAAATATCGTTCCTGTGACAGGCAGGCCTGGCTGGCCGCTCAACCAGAACTCGATTTTTAATGGCTGAGGAAGAAGAAGAAAAAAATGGACATGTATTATCACGTTAACACTCCTTTTTTATAGAATAAGGGTGACAAACGAGCACACAGTTCACCTGATGGTAAGTGACCGGAGACCCTTTTTATACGAGGCATTCTATCTTAGTCTCTATATTGCGCAACATATATTTAAAAATACAGTCAGATTTATATTCTCCGCCTTGTAATGTGTTCGAAAATTCAAATATATAAAAAACCCATGCGTTGACGTCATTCATTAAAAATTGACGTCACTGAACTACTTGAGAATCTGAATAAATTTAAAGTGATGGAATTGCAAATTAATCGATATTAATTATAACATGTCTTTTATTATCCAATAATTAATTTCGATAAATGTACTTGCGATTATGAAAAATTTTAATGAAGTTTCATCAAGTGGCAATATACTTGGTGAAACTTCATTTAAATTTTTGTGATTTGGGTTGACACATGTACTTGTTGCCATTACATTACAGCTTATCAAAAGTCCACTGCTGAATAGAGGCCTCACCACAGATTGCCTCATAGGGGGGCTATTAGCTATAGTAGCCACGCTTGGACAGGGGGTTTGCAGTTTTTTTTTTTATATAACTCGTGTCAGGAAAATACTTCAGCCCGTCACCCGGCTCAGCTTATCACGAACTTGTTTTGCTTATATTTTAATTTATTAATTATCTTTATATATAAAAATTACGTGTCACGTTGTTTGTCCGCGATAGACTCCTAAACTACTGAACTGATTTCAATGAAATTTTGCACTCTGTGTGCAATTTGGTCCAACTTGAGAGATAGGATAGTTTTCATACCGATAAATGACTCTCAAAAATTTTTATTGCGAATTTAAGAATTTTTATAGGAAGGGTCGTTGGAAAGGGCAGAACAACGTCTGCATTGCGAGCTAGTTAATTATAAAAATTTAAAACCTACCGGTTTCACCTCACGACTAGTAAAGGTAATTATGCTATAACCCTTATTACTTACTTATCGGGGTATATAAGTAATGAGCCCTATTACTTATAACTTAAATACTGTGATGATGCCATCAGGTGAAATAGGTCGGTTTTTTTAGTTAATAAACAAAAATATGAATTAAAGTGTCAATCCTAATCCCAAAACTAAAAAGCCATTATGAACTCAATTATTAAGCCTATGTTGTTTGTGAGTACGGAGTAGATTTAGTTAATTTATAGTCTATAATATACTCAAAAATGTTTACTAACTTCATCGATTTAATGAGGACTCCCCCGGCCGCATGATGAAAATAGTGTGTGATTATATATACTATTATATATAGTGTATATATATATATATATAGCGTGTAACCGTTTTAATGACTTGTAAGCTGAAGAACACAAAATAAATGTATTGTTTATTATATTCAATAAGCTGTGGTAGTTTTAAACAGTGGTAGAGCCACGCGGCAGCTTTTGCTGTCGCACGGATGGGCCGGCTCGAACCGGGGTGGTACCACGACCTCACAGAAAACCAGCGTGAAGTAGAGGTTTACCACTGCGTTTCGCTTGGTGAGTGCAGGTGGCCGGAGGCCCTTTTTACTGGAAATGAGGCATACCATCTTAGTCCTCACGGCTGACAACGCATTTACATTTTGATTTGTAATAGAGGATAGATGTAGATGTCTATGGGCCGCAGCAACCACTTACCATCAGGTGGACTGTGTGCTCGTTTGTCACCCTTATCCTATAAAAAAAAACTCCTGGTTTGATACTCGTGACAGTGAACTCTTAATCTGCACTTTCAAGAACCACGGCTACTGATATATTGTTGAAATTGACGTAACAAACATATTAATATAAATTTGACAATTGTCAATGAATTAATTAGCAGCTTAATGCTGCTCTGTATCGAATAGTGAGTGTAGACCGTACCAGAACAGGAAACCGGAAACAAGGCATTTTATCTAAGTCCTCAGGGGTGACATCCGATCTGCATTTTGATTCTTAATCGTATCTTAATGTAGATGGCTATGGGCCACTGCATTTCCTTACCATCAGGGAGACTGTGTGCTGCTTTTTCACCCTAATTTTAAAAAAAACACGGCATCGGAAATTTAGACTCCAGAGTATCTTGCTGGTTCTTCCCTGAGGTCTCCGAACTTGTGCGGATTTCGGGGTTTTATAAGACCATTATATGAGCCTAAATTAAATTTAAAGAAATTACTTTGACCTAATCTGCGGTGAAAAGCAAACATCGTGAGGAAAACTGCACGTTATGACGTTCTTTGAGCAATTTATTTTATTGTAAAAAACGAATGTATATTAACCGTAAGCTTAGTAACCGTGAAGTGGCTGCGTAAGAATATTCACTACTCCACATCATCCCGCGGGTGCGGTAAGAAGCGGCAGAGGGAAATTAAACAGGCCATGGGACGCAACTTCTTCCTAATAACAACTCAAAATAATAAAAAAAACCGGCCAAGTGCGAGTCGGACTCGCGCACCGACAGTTCCGAACAAATCCGTAGGTATATAAGTTTAAAATAATGAAAAACATTTTTATTATATGATGTAACTTAAAATTAATGCTTTTTGTAATTTTGCTATAAAACGTTGCTTCGTACCAAAGGACAATGTCCAAAACCGCCCTGTGTAATAAAAGCATCAGACATACACGATAATTAATTTTCTATTTTATTATATTAGTTGCAAATACTTTTATAACACGGACTAGCTGCATGCGAAAATTAACATTAAAAAGTATTATATTCGACTAATAACATTAATCGCCGCCATCTTCGCCAAACATCATGTGGTGTCGAAAAATGATTAGGGGTGCCCAATCAATTGTAATCGATTATTGAATTTTTAATGAACTGTTACATATTTTTTAATCTGAATTACATTTTGAATTTATTTCGAATAAAGTTGCTAAAAGAAGCTACAATAAAAATATTATATTACCATTTCTTTATATTCTTCTATATTATTTCTTACAAGTATAATTTTAAAAACCTACTATACCTATTGAATGTCATACTCGATTTTTAATAGGTAGTTAGAATATTGCTGAAGAAAAATATTCGTAAAGATATTTATTGAGGATTTTCTAATGATCGTTTAGACAGGAGTATATTTTACGTCTTACTAAACGATAACTTACGAGTTTACGACAATTAATTTAAAAAAAAAACTGTTATCGTTACTGCATTAATTATAAATGTGTTTTTTAAAAAGAGCAATATTGCAGACTAGATACAGATATTATTATTAATATTGTTACAAGTATGGAAGAAGTAGAGACGTACGTGTTATTATAAGTAAAGTAGGACAGTGTTATGGTATTAATATTATCGTATGACAAAAGATGATATATACTATATAGATGGTATACTGTTTGTAACGTAAGGCTATAATAAATCTTAGGAAATATTCATAAGTCGTATCGTATTTGGCGCTCCTATTTCTGATGTCACTAAATGGTCACTTGTCAGTCTCTCATGAAAAAAATACGATCTCCAAATCGATGCAAATCGAACATACTAGAATCGATTCTCGATTAAATCAAGCATTAACAGATCTATTTTTGATCAATCGCGACATTTTCAAACATGCCTAATATAGACACAGAACATTATTGACGATAACTTACCATAAATACAAGTAACTGTATAGAAAAATCATTACATTAATAAACATAACATTACGCCAGTAATTTCCAGAAGGAGTAGGTAGAGGTGTATAAGTACTGTTATGTTATACATCCCATGTAATAGGGGATGCGCGTATTGCCAAACACCGGGCACAAATCCAGACTCCGTGCTACTACTGGGAACTTCAAGTTATAAAAACCCAATAATAATTTGCCTGACCCTGGGATTGAACCCAGAACAGAACAGTTTTTCTGTCTGTCACAAGGAACAGATGTTCCAACTATGCAAAAGTATTTCTTGAATCGTTTGAAATATAGCTAGTTTTTGAATAAGTCCGATTCGAGAGGTTTCTGTATCGACATCGGACAAGGATTCTTCAGATCTATATCGATCTGGAAAATCGATTCTGTTACTATAAACAATCGATTAAACGATTTCAAATGGACACGCCTACTTTGTACCGTCATCTCTAATTCTGTCAAAGTTACATTGGTTGGCGTCGTTTGCAATTGTATATGTACAAATTGTGTCTTTGTACATAATTGTATCGGTGTTGTGGTGACTTTCGGGACTATATATTGAACATTACGACTTGGCTATTTTAACGGACTCTGATTTCTTTCAAGAACGACTTACCTTGCTGTGATTTTTGGAACTGTGTACCACTCAAACGATAACCTAGCATTCATAAACGGACTAACGCATATGCAATGGAAAGTGTATTTTGTGTAAATAGCGGCTCTGCTGGTGGTACAATATTGTTTAAAGATGAACAGAGAAACAATCGTGCAATATTGCTGTAATTGCATCGTTGTACGCAGAACCATCGGTTGCTGCGCCCATGTTATGACCATCATTTGGTACTTGAGCTTTACGAGACATCAAAATAATATCGACATCCCTGCACAGTTTTTAGACAATATTCTTATTTCCAATTTAGAAAATGATCAATAAACATGAAATTAATCTGTGTTTTATTTCTAATTCAAACATAATAGGTTAATGTACGTGTAAATACAAATTATACTACCAATTAGGTACTAAGTCGGTAGGGCTGGTTTCATAGTCACGCATTTGAACAGCGTTGTCCAGACGCACACGCTTGCAAATGTACTAGATAGTAGTCTATAATATTCACGCTGTTCATGCGCGCGCTATTGAAACTTAGTTGAAACCGTGGTTGATACGCTCGCTGTTCGACGGCATGTCTAGCGACGTGACTGACAGCCTAAATCCTTATACATTTAGATACTAGGTATCTTACCGTACCGTATATGCTAATGACAACATCTAAATGCTAACAGCCATTATATACATATATTTTTATTTTTACATTAATACACACAAACATTATCTCTCATTTCAAAACCAATGCTCAGAAAGCAGGTTTGTTAACTACATTATATGCATTTATACGTTGCACTTACATACACTTAGGCTTTAGAACAAAAATGGCATACCTAATTATGTAGATAGGTACTAGGAATAGCTAAATGTTTTACGACATCGTTTTTCAGTTTGTTAAAAATCACTCGGATCTATGAAAAATCGTAATATTCATGGTTCGATTATAACCTCAAAATCTGATACTTTTTTTGAAATATATCTATAATGCAGCTAGTCCGCTATAAAAATAAGATCAAATAGGAATTTACTCATGATCAACAATAAAATACATAATTTTCCGATGCTCTTGATTCCAGGGCGAACAATGTATGGTCGCAGAGCAATGTCCTTTCAAGATCATGAGGTCACGGGAAGTACCCTGTAGGTTTTGATTCCCTTGCGAATGTCAAAAATTTGCAGCATAAACGGCTGTATCTTTTGATTGCGTTGGCTTAGAAGTTTGATTTTTTCACAGCTCCAACGAACAGTAGACTTGAGCATTTGATATATTTCAGCTTGATACCTCCACGCGTTCCTGTAAAAAAGGGTCTTGACAGACAGACAGAATATGGACAACAAAGTGATCCTATAAGGGCTCCGTTTTTTCCTTTTGAAGTACGGAACCCTAAAAACAACTTTACTTAGCAACCCGCCTGTCTAGCGAGGCATCAATTTTGGTGTAGGTATTTTCAATCTAGTGTAGCCACGTTCTTTGTACATACCGGATTTTCGGGATATTTTCATTTAATACGTAATGCTTTTTGGCATTTTTTCTTCAGCGCGGCATAATATATTTGAAGCACGTAACCACGTGCTTGGCCACAGTAAATGAAAATTCATAGCGGCTGATATTGCCGACCATATCGAAAAAGATATTTAGATGAAATTTCAGCTTTACGTCCGAGATAAAGTATTTTTTTTTTTATAGGAGAGGGGGCAAACGAGCATGCGGCTCACCTGATGGTAAGTGACTACCGCCGCCCATGAACAACTGCAACACCAGAGGAATCGCAGAGATAAAGTATAATAACTTTGCCTTTAATAATAACAAAACTACTGGAATAGTTCTATAATCTTATCTAAATTGATACTACTTAAAATAAAGTTATAATGAATAAGAATAGAACACAATTATTATTATTCAATATAGATTACAAGTAATAAAGTCTTTTAAAAGCTTTTACCACCGGTTTGTAAGTCCTCTGCCGTGGAAAGAATCAGCGAGAAACCCAACATGAATAATATATAATAATTAACATTGTAGTCTTATTGGATTTTTTTTTATTATACATTAGAAATAGATTGGTAGCAGAAATTTTTTAAATTGAATTAGACAATTCAACTAATCGTGACAGGCTATTCATGGAACATCAAGAAACGCAGCGCCTAAGGTTAATTCATTCTGCATACAATTTCAATGCACTCATTATACTGTAAAATAAACAGTCAAACATTGTCAAGACAAACAGTCTTACACACTAAACAGTCTGCTTTGCTGCAAGCTATTATAAAGGGCACTGAGTTTTCACACTGACTTTTTAAAGCGCGATATTATGAGAACTTTATTTTTAATATCAAATGATAAATAAATTAAAACCATTGGCTTGGCTAGGCTTTTCCAGGAAGAGAGGGCTGGCCCCTTAAAATATTAATACAACTCAGACCACGACAAAACAATGAACTAGACATAAATTATAGATAATATAATCAAACAAAATTAGAATGAGTTCAAAATTTTTCTTTGCTGTGTATAAATATAAATTCAGTTGTTAATTTTAAATCACATATTCAAAAATACAAGTAAAAATTATCACAATTTATATATGCTTTATGATAACTAAGAAAATCTTTGTTTTTTTTTAAATATTTTTAATACAAATTTAAGAACGGCAGAGACAGCCTACCTACGGCCTACGGCTGCTCCCTTAAAGGGTCCAATCCTCTGGGGCCCATGAGCAGAAGACTTCCCGAGCAGACGTAGGTCGGGCCTCAATGTGGCCACGTGGAAATTCCTAATTACAATAAACCAGATGGGAGGACGTTAGAAAGACATAGTACTTACCATTATCCGAAGCTAACTTCGCACTAAGGCTTTGGCAGGCCGTGAGTGTGTGTAATAATGGATGGCGAGTAGTGTACAGTGAGGTGTGAATGTTTGGGGCCTTGTCAAGCATAGGCGACCAGCCGCGGCCGAGTTCCAGGCTGCTCCAAAATGCTGCACCGCTTCAGACTGCTTCGACGCCGGACCACAGTCACTTTCCTCGTTCGTCACGATGACAGTCAATTAACTCTATCGTACGATTTACTAACTTACAGAAGCCACTAACTATCGCGGGTTATAAGGTTAACGCACAAAACGCACACGGAGTTTACAGTTTATTAAAGGTCACTACCGTTTCGCGTCGCAACAGTTAGTTCTAGAATATCAGAGGCCGCACTAGCTAATATTGCCTAATGCACTTATGCAGATCACACACTGAGTCAAACACAATGAGTCCCTGGGAAGCTCTCCAGCAGGAATGCGCGTCACAATGGTAGACCGTATATTTACGGGCCGCGCCGAATTATTCCGAGTTCCCGACAAAATGACAGAGTGCCAATAGTGAGCACTGCCTAAGGACGACTGACTGCCCTTGGGCGTTTTTCGCACGACCGAAAGTCAAACCGGTATGAATGCACCACGCCGAGCGCCCCCTCGCGTCAATCTTTGAAACTAGCGCTTGGCGCGAACAAACTATTTACGCTGATTCAATACACATGTATGTTGGAATATGTTGGAATCTAGTCCGTTTCGGCCGATTTGACTTAGAGCTTAGTATTTTTGTGTATATAATGGTTTATATATGTTGATGTATGTAAATAAACGTATATATGTACTTCTACTACAACTGTAATTTTTTCATTTAAAAAAGAACCTGTGGCGGCGCTGTCGTCGCGCCACAAGCGAAACACATCGAAGCCTATATCGCGCTATCAAAGTTCCGAAATTAAAGCAGCATATATAGAATAGCTCCGAACTACCAATCGGAGCGTTGGCCACTCCCCGGGCAGAACACCTTGCCCGGCGGGAGGTCTCCTCTGTTCCTTCCACCCACTACAAACCTTACGACAATTTATTTTATTAAAAAAATACTAGCCATGCTAATAACATTACTAATTTTTTTTCATTCGCTTTAACCACTCCTGGTTGGCTTGAAATGCTTGTGTTAGGAATGGTCTAAGACAGTAGTCGAATTGCGGATTCGAACCCACTATTCAGACTCGGAACAATTTTGTAGGCCATACAAAAACTTGTTTCGTTTTTTCTTCGTTTTTAATCTATGAAACTGAAATGACAAACGAATACACTGTCCACTTTATGATAGTGGCTACTACAGTTCATAGACAACTGCAGTCAACTTCAACGAAAGAAGGCTGCAGATGCGTGTTTACCTCTGAGGGCTAAGATGGAATACTTCAAAGCCTCTAACTATACTGGCACTCTATACTCTTCGGATCGAAACAAATAATCAGTACATAAGTAACAGCATTTCTTATCGCAGAACACTGATTAATGTTTAGTAATAGACTTGCCTCATAAGAATAAAAGAAAAATAAACATAAAATAAAAGCACTCATAAAAATAAATACGCAATATTTAAATTCCTGACAATCGAGTAAAATGTAAGCAGACCTTCCAAGGGTTAAACATGTTGTAAAAAAGTTTTAGTGCCCCGCATTCAATTTTATGACACCTCACGCTCGTATAACACGTTATAGGCGGTGTAACTCGAATAAAGAGGAGTATATGTACATACGTAATGCAATGCATTTTGTTTTGTAGGATAAGGGTAACAAACGAGCACAGTCCACCTGATGGTAAGTGGTCGCTGTGGCCCATAGACATCTAGATTATCCTCGACTATGAATCAAAATGCGGATGCGTTGTCACCCGGGAGGACTAAGGTGGAATGCTTCCATACTGCTATGTAACGTTTTAAAGGAGAATTTACTTGAGTTAACTTTAAAGTAACATAAATAGCGTCACGTCTGTAATCCTCGAGGGGATAGGCAGAGTCCAAAATGTAAGGAGCTGGACCATGTTTAGCCAATAAATATAAGTATAGATGAAAATTATTAAACAAATGATAATCTAGTGCTAGTGTGGCCCACACGACTAATTAGAGATTAAGGGACTAGTCTAATTAAAGATCTAGTAAATGCTATACGCTTCCACGTTGTCACTTCCTGTATTAAATGGCGACTTTGCCAGAATATAATATGTTGACGATGGCTAGCCCATCTCCTACACAATTTCATCACAGTAGTCGCCGTTAGGACACTAGGCAAGCAAAACACGTCAGTTGAAAAATTATTTTTTGTGACAAGTACCATATAAACGATCAAAGCAAACAATCTTTAACAAAACAATATAGGTGGTAGGACTCCTTTCAACCAAAGAGTCAATCTGTGTAGGTACCTCCCTCTGATCTATTAGTAGAGCCGGTTTAATTGCAATCTGTGAGGCATTCCATATTTATTCTTAGAGGTGACAGCTCATCTTTAGCCTTTTTACAGTAACATACTATTAAATACCACTGCTGAACATAGGCCTCATACATAGATTTCCTCTTAGGGGAGATATTTGCCATAGTTGCCATGCTTCACAAGAGGGTTGACAACCGCAATATTTTACTTTTAGTCTTTATTAGGGAGACGCTGCTGCCCATCTCCTGATTTGTTTCCCTCTGTCGCCTCTTACGACACACACGGGATGATATGGGGTAGTGGATATTCTTTCACTGTCACTATACGACTCCTTAGACTTTCTAGTTAAAGTATTACTGCAGGTGTCTATGGACAGCAGTAGCATCTTAGCATCAAGAGAGTTAGACTATAAGTGCATCTGTTACTTCAGTTTAAAAGAAACTATTTTATTATTAGTTTTCTTTCTTATGAAGGGTTTCAATTAAATAATGTGATTATATACCGTGTAGTGGCGGGTAAGAATACCTACTACCCCATATCTTCCCATGGGTGTCGTAAGAGGCAACAGAGGGGAACTGAGACTGAAGATGGGCAGCAGCATCTTAATGATAACAGAAAATTACCAAAAAAAAACTGCGGTTGCCAACTTGCTTACCAAGCGTGGCAACTATGGCAATATACACCCCATGACAAAAGTTACATAACAATAGCCCCCAGTCCCCGGTGGCCCCGCTATTCCTGGCTACAGTATACAGATAATGGTAACGGCTACAGATAATGCTAACGGGGGGTGCTAAGAATCTCCAGTAGAGTTTCGGTTGCCACCAAAGACGACTCGACCTGGCAATATACAACGCACGCACCCTGAGGATTGACGAGAAGATCCTTGAGCTGGAAGAAGAGATAAACAAGTTGCGCTAGGATATTATAATATTATCTAAAGTCCGAAGAGAGGGGAGGACACGAAAATCCTCGAATCCGGCAACTTGCTCTATCACCGGGAAGGCGACCATCTGTGCCAAGGAGGTATCAGTTTAATCGTCCACAAGTCTCTCGTTAACAACGTAGTAAAGATTGTGAGTGTGTTGACAAGGGTTGCGTACCTTATACTCAGAATCACCAAACGGTATTCGTTAAAGGTCATATAGGTTTACGCCCCAACCTAGACATATCCCGATGAGGAGGTGGAGGAAATGTATGAGGATATGTCTAAACCCATGCATTCCTCCAAAACCCAGTATACGGTGTTAATAGGAGACTTCAACGCAAAACTAGACACATGAGAGAACGGCGAGCTGAAGGTAGGGAAATTTGGAATAGGGCAGTAGAACCCAAGGGGCCAGTAGATGGTTAACTTCATGGAGAAAGAGGGACTCTTTATGACGAACTCTTTCTTCACAGGAAGTGGACCTGGTCGAGCACCGACGTTTCGACAAAAAATGAGATTGACTTCATTATGGTGACTAGAAGGCAACTGTTCAGTGATATCTCAGTGATCGCGAGAGTGAAAACCGGCAGCGATCACAGATTGGTGAGAAGCACACTGAACCAAAACAATAAGTTAGAGAGGTCACTTCTAAGGAAGTTAACGGGCCGTCCCCCTCGTGCTCTAATCCAAAGTCTCGAAACATTTTCGCTCGAGTTACAAAACGATATGAATAACAAGCTCGTGAAAACTGTCCATGCGGCCGGAGCTAAGTTTTGCAAGACCAGCTGCAGAATAACACAAAAACTCTCCGATCACCCTCTTAATCTCATGGCTGCTAGACGGTAAATGAGCCAAAGGTAAAGACCAAATGTGGCTTCTGAAAGCGGGTGGAAAATGAGTACTTGAAGTCCTTCACAAGCAATTTAATTCCGTCCTCCATGGCGGCACTACTCCGGAAGCGTGGAGCAGAAAGGCGGTGGTCTTCTTCTTCAAGAAAGGCGACAATGCTCTCATGAAGAACTATAAACCGATTCCCCTTCTGAGCCGCGTCTGCGCACTATTTTTGAGAGTCATTACAAATCGTCTCGCACGCAGACTCCACGTCTTCCAGCCTCCCGAACAAGCCGGTTTCTGAAAAGGCTTTACCACCATATACCGCATGCATACAATGTGCCACTATGTCTTGCGTATATGGACTATGAGAAAGTCTTTGTTTTCGTCAAAATTTGGGCGGTGCTGCAGTCCATTTAGTAGTGCCAAGTTGACTGTCGGTATATCGAAGTGATGAAGTGTTTGTACAGTAGAACTACGATGCATATACGAGTACCGAACCAGAGTACGAAACCTATCCAAATGCAGAGAGGTGCAAGATAGGGTGACGTAATATCCCCGAAACTCTTAACCGCTGTATTGGAAGAAATTTTCAAGCTACTGGACTGAAAAGGATACAGCATTATACATCGATGGCGAGAACATCACTCACCTTCGATGTGCCGACGGTATAGTCGCTGGAGGACCTAAGTACTATGCTCAGTGACCTCAATAGTGAATCCTAACGGACAGATCTTAAGATGAACATGGACAAAACAAAGGTCATGTATAACGTCCATGTCTCACATATGCCGGTAGTTGTCGGAAGCACTTAGCTCGAAGTTATTGACGAGTATATTTACCTGCAACAAATAGTCGGAATGGGTAAGTCCAACTTCAACCGAGAGGTCAATCGACGGATTCAACTCGGTTGGGCAGCGTTCGAGAAATTACGACACATCTTATACACACAAGTATACACCTGACGTGAAGACTTGAAAATGGGACTGTACAACCAGTACGTGTTGCCAGTGGTGACTTATGGAAGTGAGACGTGGCTTTTCACTGCTGGCTGTATGAGGAACCTCAAAGTCGCTCAGCGATCTGTGGAGGGGGCTATCGGGCTTGAAGTTTCACTCCGTGATAAACTTAGAAATGAGGATAGGACCAGAGTGACCGACATTGCACAACGGATTAGTAAGCTGAAGTGGCAATGGGCCGGCCATATAGCTCAAAGAACCGACAACCGATGGAAAAAAATGTTCTCGAGAGGTAGCCTCGTACCGGTAGGCGAAGTATAGGGTGACCCCACACTGAGTGACGACCTGGTAAGACATACAGGAAGTCGATGGATGAAGATGGCTCAGGGCCGTACTTTGTGGCATTCTTTGGATAAGGCCTATGTTCAGCAGTGGACTTGTGAAGGGCTGTAATGATGATGATGATGATATGATTTTGTTATTATAAATGTTATTTATATAAGTGTTTATAAACCTTTAAATATATTTTAAACAGTTGAAGAGTCTCTAAAATACATTAAACAAAACCGAAAAAAGGTTGTATTCAAAAGATATTTTCAACAATTACATAAAACAGCAGCAACATAAGTCAGCAGTTCACAACCAACAGTAATTTGCAACTTAGTGAGGAAAGGAAATGGACGATGTGATTACAGACGGCCGTAGAAAGCCACTTGACTCTACCTCCAATGGGACCGTAATGGTAACGAGAACGGTTTCGTTAAGGGGTCGTTGAAAGGTTTTTGTTTTTTTGTGTAAATACGAAGTTTTTTTCCTGTCCTCACTTAAATAGGATTAAATTTGAACGTTTAATATGTATAAGGCTAATCTGAAAGAGAGGGTGAAAAATTTTGTGATAAGAGTAAAGTGTGGTTTGCAAAATGATATCGTGACCAAGTTTACGCGAATTGTTTTTTGTAAATACTCGTTGAAATAGTTTTTGTTTAGTGCTTAGTATATTTAAATGTTGGTAAAATAGTTGGAAAAGTTTTAATGTAATTTAAGAATAATATATATATATATGTATTTTACCTATTTATTTCATAAATTATAATTGCAAAACGTCGTTCCCACCATAATTGTTGCGGGGATTGATACTTAATGAGCGAACAAAAAGATTCAGATATATGATTTTTTATGCTAACGAAGGATAATTAAAGGTGAATTTATTTCATTTTTTTTTGCTAGATAGGTACTTATAGCGAAAAATAATTCAGTAATAATTTGACTACAGAAGTAATACCTAATACTTTATTACAAAACTTAGTTGAAATTTACTTCACTACCCAAGTACCTACTTACATACCTATATTTGTCTTTTGTAATTAAAATATTTTAAGTTATAACTTTTATTATAATAACACAAAATACTGAAATTAAAACTTTCTTTACAACATATTAAACTAAGTAGAATACGATTATATTTCTGTTAGGAATCGTATTTCGGGTTTATATGTTCTTTACATTATCTACCCTTTTCTTCCGAGCCAAGCATCGCAATTCGCGACGAATGGCCTTGAAAGTTGCATGCCTTGGGCATCACAGAACTCGCGGAAATATGGTCGATCATAGTCAGAATAGGTATTTTATCTAAGTAACTTACTTACCATTTCACAGTGTATTTTTTACTCTTTATTAACTGCCCTTGGTAACGACGGAAAGTTTTTTGTGACGTAGGAAGGATAAAAGATGCAAAGTAAAACGGACACTCGCACGCAGCGATAAAGTTTTATTTAGCTTGCGTGTGCGATTTATATGATTAATAACAACTATGTGGGCTATTAAAACGTCGGCAAGTAAACAACATCAAAGAAGTGCATTTTCTGTACGTAGTACTATTATTTATTCTGTGGTTTATTAATGTAGAAATAATGAACGAGGAAAGAGTGATGAATCAAATAATTTATGTTGCAGAAGTAAACAGCAGAGTCGGGAAGTCAAAAGTTTCGTCCTAAACGTATTCTGTTTCATTTACCCCTGTCGCTTCTTATATTACGCACGATATAGTACAAGGTAGTGGATTTTCTTACGACGCCACTTCACGGTGAATTCAAATTATATGATGGAGTCATTATTTACTTTGTTAAGGTTTAATTTTGCGATACACAATCTAATGGCCGGTAAGTTTGTCTGAGAACAAAATATGTCTGCTGAAATGATCGAATATGTTAGCCCCTGCATTAGGGATGACTGCTGGGGTCGAGTACGTGTTGCGAATTCAGTAATACTTCAGAGAACTGAATATGTTTAGTCATCGTCCTCTTGAATAAGGCAAGTAAATTTAAGGTGCATGAAAATATGTGCCTATCTCTACACTTTATTGAGTGAGGTAAACTGTAAATTTTTATATTGCATACCTTAAGCGAAAGCGGAAGGTATGTTCTAATATCGCCTAAAAATTAAGATTCCAACGTTTTATCGAATATAATCGTATCTAGCAATCATATTATACATATAAATGATATAAAAAGCACATTGTTAGAAAGATAAATGATTGTTGAACTTATTAATATTTTTTTTAATCGATTAATTGCTATTTTTAAATAAAAAAGGGGTTTTAGTGGCTTATGGTGTAGATTTACCATCAGCCCCCAAGGCTTGTAAACACAATAACTTTTGAAAATAGCAATTGTTTAGCTCAATCTATTTTTTAATCTCTTCATCTATCATGTGGGAAGCCACTGAATGTAAATGGCAGTGTAATTTTGTTTTGTTTAGCTATAATTAATTTTTTCGTCTCCAAAATGGCGAATGTTTCGTTGATTTGGTGGCCTTGTATGTAAATTATTTCTGTAAATGGGGAGCTACAGCCACAGAGTAGTTTATTCCCACTCAGTTTGGCGTCAATCGCCGTCGCGAGAGGACATTATTTCGGTTGCTTGCAGCGGCTCAAAAAGATCGCTGTATAAATACACAATATTCAAATAACCAAATTTCTTAAATACTTGATTATAATAATAATAAGAGATGTTTTTTATTACAATATTTTAAAAGCACAGAATAAATAACAGTAGCACGTACTAAAAGTAAGTAGTATCAATTTTTTTGTCATGGGTGATCATTTCATGGTTTTCGAGGGTGTTGAAACCGATAGGGTTCACGAAATGTAAATCCAAGATGGCGGCCCCAATAGGTGTCAATTTTTAAATCATGGGTGTCATTTTCATGGTTTTCGAGGGTGCTGAAGCCGATAGTGCTGTTGAAATGTAAATCCAAGGTGGCGGCTGCAATAGGTATAAATTTTTTCATCATGGTGTCATTTTCCTGGTTTTCGAGGGTGTTGAAGCTGATAGTGCTGTCGAAATGTAAATCCAAGATGGCGGCTGAATTAGGTACCAATTTTTTCATCATGAGTGTCATTTTTATAGGTTTCGAGGGTGTTGAAGCCGATAGTGCTGTCAAAATGTAAATCCAAGATGGCGGCTGCAATAGATATCAATTTTTTCATCTTGGGTGTCATTTTCCTGGTTTTCGAGGGTGTTGAAGCTGATAGTGCTGTCGAAATGTAAATCCAAGATGGCGGCTGCAATAGATATCAATTTTTTCATCATGAGTGTCATTTTCATAGTTTTCGAGGGTATTGAAGCTGATAGTGCTATCGAAATGTAAATCCAAGTTGGCGGCTGAATTAGGTACCAATTTTTTCATCATGAGTGTCATTTTCATAATTTTCGAGGGTGTTGAAGCCGATAGTGCTGTCAAAATGTAAATCCAAGATGGCGGCTGCAATAGATATCAATTTTTTCATCTTGGGTGTCATTTTCATGGTTGTCAAAAGTGTTGAAGCCGATAGTGCTATCGAAATGTAAATCCAAGATGGCGGCTGAAGTAGGTACCAATTTTTTCATCATGGTTGTCATTCTCATGGTTTTCGCGGGGGTTGAAGCCGATAGTGCTGTCAAAATATAAATCCAAGGTGGCGGCTGCAATGGGTATCAATTTTTTCATCATGGGTATCATTTTCATGGGTTTCGACGGTGTTGAAGCCGATAGTGCTGTCGAAATGTAAATCCAAGATGGGGGCTGAAGTAGGTACCAATTTTTTCATCATGGGTGTAATTTTCATGGTTTTCGAGGGTGTTGAAGCCGATAGTGTTGTTTAAATGTAAATCCAATATGGGGGCTGAAGTAGGTACCAATTTTTACATCATGGGTGTCATTTTCCTGGTTTTCGAGGGTGTTGAAGCTGATAGTGCTGTCGAAATGTAAATCCAAGATGGCGGCTGAATTAGGTACCAAGTTTTTCATCATGAGTGTCGTTTTTATAGGTTTCGAGGGTGTTGAAGCTGATAGTGCTATCGAAATGTAAATCCAAGTTGGCGGCTGAATTAGGTACCAATTTTTTCATCATGAGTGTCATTTTCATAGTTTTCGAGGGTGTTGAAGCCGATAGTGCTGTCAAAATGTAAATCCAAGATGGCGGCTGCAATAGATATCAATTTTTTCATCTTGGGTGTCATTTTCCTGGTTTTCGAGGGTGTTGAAGCTGATAGTGCTGTCGAAATGTAAATCCAAGATGGCGGCTGCAATAGATATCAATTTTTTCATCATGAGTGTCATTTTCATAGTTTTCGAGGGTATTGAAGCTGATAGTGCTATCGAAATGTAAATCCAAGTTGGCGGCTGAATTAGGTACCAATTTTTTCATCATGAGTGTCATTTTCATAATTTTCGAGGGTGTTGAAGCTGATAGTGCTATCGAAATGTAAATCCAAGTTGGCGGCTGAATTAGGTACCAATTTTTTCATCATGAGTGTCATTTTCATAATTTTCGAGGGTGTTGAAGCCGATAGTGCTGTCAAAATGTAAATCCAAGATGGCGGCTGCAATAGATATCAATTTTTTCATCTTGGGTGTCATTTTCATGGTTGTCAAAAGTGTTGAAGCCGATAGTGCTATCGAAATGTAAATCCAAGATGGCGGCTGAAGTAGGTACCAATTTTTTCATCATGGTTGTCATTCTCATGGTTTTCGCGGGGGTTGAAGCCGATAGTGCTGTCAAAATATAAATCCAAGGTGGCGGCTGCAATGGGTATCAATTTTTTCATCATGGGTATCATTTTCATGGGTTTCCACGGTGTTGAAGCCGATAGTGCTGTCGAAATGTAAATCCAAGATGGGGGCTGAAGTAGGTACCAATTTTTTCATCATGGGTGTAATTTTCATGGTTTTCGAGGGTGTTGAAGCCGATAGTGTTGTTTAAATGTAAATCCAATATGGGGGCTGAAGTAGGTACCAATTTTTACATCATGGGTGTCATTTTCATGGTTTTCGAGGGTGTTGAAGCCAATTGTGCTGTCGAAATGTATATATACTACTTTAAAAAATTACGGTTTTTTTTTTAAATACGGAATTTTTTAATGCGCTTTTAAGTATGCCCAATTGGATTTACCAATATATTTTTTATGTTTATTTAATGCACTAAAACATTATTCTAGTAAATGATTATCTAAGTAAAAAAAGAACAAACACGTTGAATAAAGTGATAGCTCTAGGGGCGTTAAGCGCTCGCCGTAAATTTTACATTACGTGAGCTGCCCGGGCCGCCGCGCCAGTACCAATGAAATTGTTAGTTGCAATTTTGAATTTGACTGCTGAATTACCGTATGTTCGGCGATGAAAAAAAGACACGGTAAAGAAACTAACATGTCCGTCATATATGTTTAGTAATCGTGTTATTTAAAACTAATTGTAAATGGTTCAATAAAAATTAGAATACCCCGAAGCAAAATCACAATAAAACGCTGGATAACTTTTGGCTTATTGGGATGTATAAGAACCAGAGATTTAAAGCATATTTTTTTATAAAAATTAAATAAAGATTGTCAAAATAAAATATTGAAATGTACATACAAGCGATACAGCAATTTTTGGAATGATATAGTAAAAAAATAAATGGGACAGTTTGAAAGATAAAATAAATTAAAAGCTGCTGGAAATGAAAATAAAAAATTTGGTACCTTATTAAAACATGAATGACTTAAATAAACAAAATAAAACATATGAACTTGTGAAACTCACACATGAGCAACAGATTCAACATTTAAGTTCAGCATTAACTGGTGATGATGATAACTAAATAAAACATATAATGATAAATGTAATACCATTGCAAAATTTGTAATTAATTTTATGTAATAAAATCCTGGTGTGTTCGTAATTCTTGCCCTCCTAAACATGACCTAGGCTTGACTGATTTTGATGAAATTTTAATGGGATACTTATGGAGTAACCTGGGTAATTCTTAGATATGGTTTGACGAGGTCTACAAATCACCCGTGTGATGCCAGAGCGGATCGCTAGTTACTAATATATTTTCCAAAATGTTTACAATACGTAAAAATATATTATTTATTTTTGGGAAACTGTTTTTGGCTTAAGAACTATTTCGAATTGTATGTACGCACATTAATCAATATACTTATAGTAAATTAAGTATAGCTTAAGTTAAAATAGCATTAAGAAAAATCCGTATCCATTTTAAAGAACTGGTAGATGAACTTGCAATATACTGTGATACACCGCTACTCCATCTTATTGAGGGTTACGCAGCACAGCTGTCATTCTCCACAAAAAGTAGTCCCTAGCATGACTTTCATTTCCATTCAGGGCAGCATTCCGATGGGACCGCTTGTCGCTCACTCTACAAAAGCAGTCCTAAAACTGTTATTAATAACAAGTAGTACAAAAAGGTATAAAACTCAAATAATAGTCTGGCTGTATATTTTTACTTATTATGTTATTATTTTTACCATGTGGTGGCTGTGTAATCATATTATCAGTGATTATCCACTACCCCATGTCATAAAATAATGAGAAAATTAAAATAACACTGCGGTTGCCAATCCGCTTGCCAAGCGTGGCAACTATGGCAAATATGCCCACTAGTTCAGAAGCCTATGTTCAGAAGTGGGCTTAAATGTGTTGTAACGGTAACGATAATATTTTTATTTGAATAGTCTATACCTCAAGATTGGTCCCATATAAATTTTAAGTAAAATTTCAAGTCACTGCTGAACATAGGCCTTGCCCATAGATTGCCTCATAGAGGAGAATAAGCCATAGTTGACACGCTTGGCAAGTGGGTTGTCAACCGCAGTTTTTATTATTTTGAAATGTTATCAGGAAGATGCTGCTGCCCATCATCTGTTTCATTTTCCCTCTGTCACCTCGTACGACACCCACGGGATGATATAGAGTAGTGGATATTCTGATACCGTCACCAAACGATCAACTTCTTAGAATGTAATTATAAAAATAAATAGACCACATCGGTTTTAGATTTAGTGATTTTCCTTTTTGGTCATTCTTTTAATCCACTAATATATGATTTGTTAATAACTTGCCTACCCCGTATAGTGGCCGGTAAGAATACTTAGTACACCATATCTTGCCGTGGGTGTCGCAAGAGGTGACAGAGGAAAACTGAGGCAGAAGATGGGCAGTAGCATCTTTATGATAACAGCAAAATAACAATAAAAAAACCGCTGTTGCCAAACCGCTCGCCAAGCGTGGCAACTAGGGCAATATACCCCCCAAATGAATAAAGTTACGAAGAGACGGCCCCCAGTCCCCGGCGGCCCTGCTGTTCCTGGCCACGGCGGCGACCATGGTATTGGCGCGGCCGGGGGTGCTAAGAATCTCCGGTTGCCACCGAAAACGACTTAACCTGGCAACTTATAACGCACGCACCCTGAGGAATGACGAGAAGATCCTAGAGCTGGAAGAAGGGATAGACAAGTCGCGCTGATATCTAAAGTCCGATGAGAGGGGGAGGACACAGTAATCTTCGATCCGGCAACTTATTCTATCACCGCATGGGCAAGCACCTGTTCCGAGGAGGTGTCGGATTTATCGTTCACAAGTCTCTCGTTAACAACGTTGCAAACACAGATTATTTTCAACAAATGAACTTTACAAGTTCTGTGAATCGCTCACGGTACGTCAGCTCTATATTCTTGGGACAATATTATTAAATCATTCAAAAACGGAATATAATAAATCCAATCCTGTATTAAACAAAAGACTTCCTCATATGGTATGCACAATACCAGTTACCAATTTATTATTTGCTCGAAGATTTTTCAATTACAGAGGTCTCTTCCTATATAATCTTGCTAACAAATTATTAAATATATATCCGTTAACTAAAAGACAGACAAAAATTTCCTTAATCAATTGGCTTAAATCATTAGACTACGAACAGACAGAAAAACTATTTGAACGTATTATTTAAATATATATTACACACCACATGCACACACACACACACACACACACACACACACACACACACACACACACACACGCACACGCACACGCACACGCACACGCACACGCACACGCACACGCACACGCACACGCACACGCACACGCACACGCACACGCACACGCACACGCACACGCACACGCACACGCACACGCACACGCACACGCACACGCACACGCACACGCACACGCACACGCACACGCACACGCACACGCACACGCACACGCACACGCACACGCACACGCACACGCACACGCACACACACACACACACACACACACACACACACACACAGACAGAGACAGACACACGTGCGTGCACACACGCACACCACATTATTAACACTTATTACACCTGCTTACCTTTACTAGTACTTAAAGCATGTTTTTCTTCTTTGTATATATACCTAGCAAGTAATTTTTACACAGTTTCTCCAAACTGAACAAGTACATTTTAATGTAATTTTATTACACGTAGCTGTATTGATTATAAATGTTTTACAGCATTATAACTTCTGTTGAGGGAGGGGCCTGGTGATCCCATAGCACAGGGCAACCAAGTTGGGGCACAGGTCTCCCACCTAGATCTTATTTAGTTAATTTTTATAGCTGTTATTTAGTTGTATAGTTCATTGTTACTAAGTTTTTTGTGATGTACTGATTGTAATATGTGGGAGAAAATAAATACCAGTTATTATTAAAGATTGAGAGTGTGTCGATGAAGGTTACATACCTTATACTCAGAATCTGTATGACCTTCACCGAATATAATACTTATATTCACTGAAGGTCATACAGGTTTACGCACCAACCTCGGCACATCCCGATGAGGAGGTGAAGGAAATGTATGACGATATAGCCTCTAGAGCCATGCATTCATCCAAATGGTGTTAATGGGAGACTTCAAAGCAAAACTAGGCACAAGAGAGAAGGGTGAGCTGAAGGTAGGCACATTTGGAATAGGGTAACGGAACCCAAGAGGTCAGCAGCTGGCCGACTCTTTATGATTAACTCTTTCATTCAGAAGCGCCTCCACAGGAAGTGGACCTGGTCGAATCCCGACGGTTCGACAAAAAATGAGATTGACTTCATTATGGCAACTAGACGGTAACTGTTTAGTGATGTCTCAGTGATCGCGAGAGTGAAAACTAGTAGCGATCACCGAATGGTTATAGGCACACTGAACTTAAACGTTAAAATGCAGAGGTCTCGTCTAATGAAGTCAACGCTCCTTCTCTCCGTACTCTAATCCAAAGTCCCTAAACCTTTCAGCTCAAGCTAAAAACCGTTTTCAGTACCTGGAACATTGCAATGCAGTGGACGATATGAATGACAAGCTCATGGAAACAGTCAATGCGGTCGGAGTTAACTGCTGCAATCCCGCCGCAGAAGAACACAAAAGCTCTCCGATCACACTCTTAATGTCATGGCTGTCAGATAGGAAATAAAGCTGCAGTTTTCAGCACCTTTATTTCCCGACAGATCTCCAAATGCATGCGGCGGAACTAAAGCAAATTCAATACAGATCCTATTATATAAGCGATCGAGCGGAACCAGGGCTCCAAAGTCTTTGCTAGAGATCGGTCTGCCAGAAAGAGCCAGCTGTCGAAGCTGAAGACCGAGTGTGGCAGCGTCGTTTCCGGGACACCTGAGATTTTCAGTGAGATTTAGAGGTTCTATGGGCAGCTGTACACATAATTGTTGGAGCCACACGCAAGTGGGAGTAATGATCCAAGAGCAAGTCTTATCCGCCACTATTCCGATGATATTCCAGATGTCAGTCTGAGCGAGATTAGAATGGCTCTCTAGCACCTTAAAAACGGCAAGGTTCCAGGCAAGGATGGAATTTCAGTGGAGCTGCTGAAAGCGGCTGGAAAACCGGTACTTGATGTCTTACAGAAGCTCTTTAATTCCGTCCTCTATGGTGGCACTACTCTGGAGGTGTGGAGCAGAAGTGCGGTCGTCTTGTCCTTCAAGAAAGGCGACAACACTCTCTGGAAGAATTACAGACCGATTTTCTTTCTGAACCGCATCTACGTGTTGTTTTCGAGAGTCATTACGAATCGTCTCGCATGCAGACTCGACGACTTCCAGCCTCCCGAACAAACCGGTTTCTGAAAAGGCTTTAGCACCATAGACCACATACATACGCTTCTGCAAATTGTACAGAAGTTTGAGGAGTACATTTGCCATTATGTCTAGCGTATGTGGACTATGAGAAAGCCTTTAATTCCGTCGAAATTTGGGTGGTGTTGCAGTCCCTTTAACGGTGCCAAGTTGACTGTCGATGGTTTGTACAGCAGGACTACGATGACTGTCCGAGTACAGAATCAGAGTACGAAACTTATCCAACTGAAGAGAGGTGTAAGACAGAGTGACGTTATATCCCCGAAACTATTTACCGCTGCATTGGAAGACGTTTTTAAGCTACTGGGCTGGAAAGGATACGGTATTAACATCAATGGCGAGAACATCACTCATTTTTGATTTGCCGACAATAAAGTCCTTATAGCACAATCTAAGTACTATGCTCAATGACCTCAATAGTGCCTCTCAACGAATAGGTCTTAAGATGAACACGGACAAAACAAATATTATGTGTAACGTCCATGTCACGCCTATGCCGGTAGCAGTTGGGAGCACTAAGCTCGAAGCTGTTGACGAGTAGGTTTATCTGTGACAAATAGTACAACCAGTGCGTGTTGTCAGTGATGACCTATGGAACTGAGACATGGGCCATATGAGGAAGCTCAAGGTTTCTCAGCGAGCTATGGAGGGGGCTATGCTCGGGGTTTATTTGCGTTATAAACTTAAAAATGAGGATATCCGCAGTAGAACTAGAGTGACCGACATTGCCCAACGAATTAGTAACCTGAAGTAGCAATGGGCTGGTCAATTAGCCAGCTGGAAGAACCGAAAACCGATGGGGAAAAAATGTTCTCGTGTGGCAGCCTCGTACGGGCTGACGAAGTGTAGGGCGTCCGCCCACTAGATGGAGTGACGACCTGGTAAGACGTGCAGGAAGTCGATGCACACAGGTGGCTTAGGACCATGTTTTGTGGCATATCTTGGACGAGGCCTATGTTAAGCAGTGAACGTGAGAATGGCTGTAATGATGATGAAGACGATGATAATAACTTGTCTACAGTACGAGCTCATCGTTCAAGTCGTTCACAACTTACACGATTCCTAAAATACGCACCGACGATTATATACTTATATGAACAAGATAAAGATAAAAGATAGGGTTATACTATAGTAGTGACATTTAAGAATATTTTATAACATATACCATTCCGTGGGTGTCAATATATGTGTGGGATACAACAGAGGGAAAATGGAACAGATGATCGGCAGTAGCGTCATCCTGATAACAACTCAAAATAATAAAAAACTGCGGTTGACGACCTGCTTGCTAAACGTGGCATCGATGACAAATATCCCCCTAAGAGGCAATCTACGGGGAAGGTCTATGTTCAAAAGTGGACTTTAACAGGCTGTAACGGTAGCTATAAGTTATTAACAAAGCATTAGGGCGCGTTCCCACGACACGCACCCGCTACGCGCACGCCACGCGCTTCAGCACCCGCGTCTAACTCGCTTTGAAATTTGTTGCATATAATTTGAGTCTTATGACAAATCAATAAATCTGAAAAAAGCGCGTGTGCGGGGTGAGCACGGGATCAGTGCGGAGCGGGAACGAGGCGGGTGCATGGCGGGCGCGTGGCGGGCGTGGGGCGGGCGCGTGGCGTAGACGATGCGTGTGGGGTTGAACGTCGATAAATGCAATTTCAGATTTATTTATTTGTCATAAGACTCAAATTATATGCAATAATTTTCAAAGCAAGTTAGACGCGAATACTGACGCGCGTGACGTGCGCGTAGCGGGTGCGTGTCGTCGGAACGCGCCCTTATGTCATAATTATTACATTATTTTTAATTCTGAGTTAAACCGTGTTTTGTTTTTAAACTAAACATAATTGCTTCTATGAAATTTATAAGAAGTGTATTTAAAGTTTAATTACTTTTGAAACGTTTCACAAATCAAATTACCTCAAACCTAAACAAAGTCTAATTTGAAGCCGTTTTATTTAATTTATTATTCGGTAATTTTACTAAGTTCAAAGATACAACATTATCAAGATGAACAATGTTTTTTGATGTATTTTAAAGTTCGGAACCAGCTCGCTAAAGCGAATACGACATAATACTACGAATATTTAAGGTGACACCAAAACTATGCTCATCTTCTTGACACGCAACCATCTTTCTATTTTGTTCCTTTATCGACCTACTAAGTACACTGCTAGATGCACACATATGCACCTAAATCCATTTTGTTCGCTGCAAGCGATTTTAGATGCACGTATGTGTGAGTGCTTGTTTCTCCAAAAGTTAACCATGGTTTCAGTTCGACTTGATCACGAAGTAACTTGAAGTCTACGTTATGTAATTTGGTGTCCTACAAGGAAGTGTTCTGGGGCCACTACTTTTGAAAATTTATATAAATGACCTACCTAAATCTACTAAAAATCGGATGATATTCTTTGCAGATAACTGTACAGTTATTTATAATAATAAAAACGCCATAAATAGTAGCTTAGAGTCAATAATTCAGTGGCTACAAAACAATAATTTAATAATGAATATAGATAAAACTAAGATAATGCAATTCAAACAAAAAAACTAAACATAGTTTTAATACACAAATTCAATATAATGACAAAGAAGTCCCAATAACAACAACTACAAGGTTTCTTGGCGTTCACATTGATGAAAATCTGAAATGGCAAAGCCATATAGAATTCGTATGCAAAAAAGTGACACAGTCGTCTTATAACCTATATATGCTAGCAAAAAAAGTCAGAATCCCCACATTACTTGTGGCTTATCATGGTGATGTTGCGTCCAGGCTTAGATATGGAATAATATTTTGGGGAAACGCCACTAACTGGGATAAAGTTTTAAATGTCAAAAAATGTGTATACGTGCCATGTGTGGTTTAAAAAGAACTGTTAGCTGTAAAGATTATTTCATGTTATTAAAACTACTTACCGTACCATCACTATACATATTTGAAATAGCTTTATTTATTAGGCAATATCCATCACTATTTAAATTAGAGATTTTGAGATTTCGCAATAGAAGCAGATTATATAATAACCTTTGTAGAACATATTAAACTACCTTGTATGGAAAAAGTGTGTTTGCTATGACGCCAAAGATATACAATAAGATTCCGAATAACATCAAAGAGTGTAAGGATATACAGATTTTCAGAGATAAATTGTTCCACTTTCTAATTGAGCATTCATTTCATTCGATCGATGAATTTTTTGCCGAGTGTCAGAGATAATAAAAGTTTAACGGATACTACATAATTTTATCAAAATTAAAGTTATATATAAATTAAAAATATTTTTATAATTTAAATGAATATTTTGATACAAATATTATTTAATTTTATTTTCTATATAATTTTATTATATTTAATTTTCTTTTTCTATTATTTTAATTATAATTATTATTATCATTGTTCTTTCTTTAACATGACAATGTGATTGTTAATTTAATTAATTTATTGATATAATCTAGTAATATAATTTAATAATTATATAACTAGATTATATTATTTTATAATTGCTACGCCCCAATCGGGTTTCAAATGCGGACTATTTTTTAAAACACATCTATTGTTACCATTTGATTGCAATAAAGATTATGAATGATGAATTATATCTATCTATCTTTCTGTGTTGGTCTGAGAACCTTAAACTATATTTATCAATTTTATTACCTCGTAAGCTCATCGCCTTGTAATTAGAGATCCTGGCAATACACCTAGTCGTGGTTGAATTCCAGCTGGAGGCGATGTTTGTGTTATAATACTAACTATTATTGGTTATGGGGTCTGAATTATTTATTTTATTTTATTTTTATTCCTTTACCAATTTCTCGAAGGACCGATAACTGATGGGTAAGAAAAATTCTCGAATGGCAACCTTGTACCGCTAATCGAAATGTTGGGCAGCCCTCTAATAGATGGTGTGACGGCCTGATAATCCGGAGACGATGTTGATTTATGTTGATAAGACAGAAGTCGTAGTTCTCCGCAATAATTTGCAAAGATGCTGTCGTTTTACGCATGTGGCATGAAAATCATCGATAGATATATCTATTTATTTTGACGATTGATAGATAAAGGTTGATCAACGGTGTGAATATGTACAAACATACTAGATGTCCTACAGTAGCGGGACATCCCTAACATCATCCGGAATATATTATTGTATTGTACTTTATTCGTGTTAAATTAAATAAAGTTCATTTTCAAAATAAGAACTTCATTAAAGTTTACTGCGTAATAGCAATATACTATCGAGTGTTGCAAGTTAAAACGGGAAGTTAGGGAGGAAGTTAACTAACACAAGTAATGGTGTAAGTCAGTAGCTAACTTTTCTGCCGACTTCCAAAAAGGAAACGGTACTCAATTCGACGCGTATGTTTTTTTTACCTCATAGCTTCTTACTGGGTGAACCGATTGCGATGATTCCTTTTTTTATATGAAAGCTGATATTTCTCGTGTGGTCCCGTATGAATTTGATCAAGGTCAGACCAATAGTTTTTGAGTTACTTGAGTTATTCTTAATAACTTATATTGATGTCGGCTGTACAAAATTTTAAATTATAATAGTAACTTTCAAACATGTGTCAAAGGAAATGAAAGATACGACCTACTCGTGTAAATCCACTTAACTCTAACGCACATAAAACCATAATGTAAAGGACGGTTCGGTTAAGTTATCATTAACAGTTTTTATGTTGATGTCACAGGAAAAGTTTTCGTAGTGTTTTATAGGTTCACGTAGATATTTTTATTAAAGGAGAAGTCCATAAAAACTCTTTGAGGTGATTTATCTTCATCGCTATATTATTAAATTGGGTTATATTTGTGTACAAGAGAATTCGCTACCCCACATCATTTACAAGGATGTTGTACAACAAAGGATAACTGAAACAAGAGATGAGCAGCTGCATCTTTCTGAATATAGAATAAAATAGAACAGTTTTTATTCAATATAAATTACAAGAATACTATTAAAAATTCATTTATATTTTTACTACTGGTTCGGAAATAATCTACCCTGCGACGAACCAGCAAGGAACTCAACGGAACTATTTTTAAACATTCATTTAAAATAATACGAGTATATGTTATGCAATTAAATATAAAGAGATTAATCTTAGTTTGAAAAGATACAATAGTTTACCAGTGTCCCCGATAGATGGTGTTATGCAAATGTGATGCAAAAGGACAAGGATAATTGCTGCTGATCTTTATATAACTCATAGACGGAATAACTGATACTAATAATAACAACTATACACTTTATTATGTATTGTTATGCAATATACCATTACATTACATAATATTTAAATACAATTGAACAATTTCGTACATAAACTTCAAAATCATAATCATAATTGTTGATAGAATTAACTGATTTTAATAAAACAAAAACTAAATATTACTCCGAAATATGTACGCTTTATAATATTTGTAACGATTCTTTTGAAAATGTATTAGTACTTTTGACTTGATACGATTATAAATAATTTAAAATTTAAAATTTTGTACAGCCGACTTCATTATAAGTTATTAAGAATAACTCAAAAACTATTGGCCTGACCTTGATCAAATTCATATGGGACCACACGAGAAGTACCAGATTTCAAATAAAAAAGAATCATCGAAATCGGTTCACCCAGTAAAAAGTTATATTATAACACACATAAAAAAGAATAAAAAAATACAGTCGAATTGAGTACCGTCTAATTTTTGGAAGTCGGCAGACAAACGGACAGATAGAAATACAATTCTAAAAATTACAGAAATGTTTTTATTGACTTTTTAGTCGGTCTCAGTCATTCTTGTCACAAAATTATACATTGTACAGACACCTAAAATTTACATCTTTATTATATGCGTAGATTCCCACCCTTGTACCATTGGTATTCAAATGGTGGATTCTAACTCCCACTCCATACATACCCATTGTAACCCGTTTCTTAGTCCATACTATCGCTTCACATATTATATTGATTATCGGCATCAGTATAACAAAGTTCTGTGGTGTTTGTGGAGTAAAGCAACGTAAGATTTCAATTCGTATATTAATTAAGCGTATCTGTGAGACAGTGTGACTTTATTATCAAAATCCTTCATCGCTGCTTTGGACGAAGTTTATATACTACAGAATTGGGATGGATTGGGTGATAATAGATGTCATTAAATGGTAATAAATACCTATAATTAACATTAATATTTATTTTTTCATGTAGGCTACATTGGAAATATTTAAGGGATGGTTATAAAGATCATGTCCAACGTCCAATAGTTTTTTATAATACTACGCTTAAATTTGTTGACAAATATCGATTACAAGTGTCCGACTACATAATTCAAACTTTAATGGAGGGCTTAGAGTTAAACTCAGATAATTAGTGACTGGGAAATCAACACATATCTTCTCGTTCATTATTCTTCGTAAATTAATATCAACAGTACTAGTAGATACAGTTAAACAACTGTGATGACTAACAGAACCCGTAGGAGAAAGGTTTAAATAACTCAGCAAGTGGAGAGAGCTGGTATCTTTGCGTGGTAGAATTCGTAACGAAGATATCCGTCACAAAATCGTAGTAACTGACATATCTCAAAGGATCAGTAAACAAACAATGGGCCGGCTCTGTATCTCGAAGAACAGCAAACAATTTGGACCAATTTGTCCGTTGTAGAGCCACGCTGCAGTTATATTATGGTTGTAGCACGAATGGGTCGGCATGACCGGGTAGGACTACGCTGTGTTTCGTATGGTGAGTATAGAGAACTGATGACCCTTTTTACTGGATATGAGGCATTCCATATTAGTCCTCAGGGGTGACAACGCATCTGCATTTTGATTCTTAATTGAGGATAAATCTAGATGTCTATGGGTCACAGCATCCACTTAACACCAGGTGGACTGTGTGCTCGTGTGTCACCCTTAGTCTATAAAAACACAAGGGTTTCTCGAGTTGCAGCGAGTGACCTTAAGACACATGCAGGTCACCGAAGGATAAATGTGAATAAGGACCATTTGTTTTGTATCACTTTAAGGGGCATGACTATGTTTAGCGGTAGACTTGATTGGTCGCAAGAATAATAATGACGAATAATATAAAACATGAAAAAAAAAAACATATACTTTTTACGAAAGGTGTATTCAAATAAATTAAGGCGTCTTTCAGTACAGATACGAAAGCTGAAAGCGAAGAGAGCTTTGAAGCTATAATTTTATTCACGTAAGCGAAAAAAAAACGAACCTTGTTCATGTCTCTAAAGAGACGTCTAAAATAATCAATTATGAATAAAGTTGTCTTCTCAAATAACTTCTGCAAATTCTAATCCATTCATTGACTCCCGTACCAAAAGGTTCGTCTGACATACTTCAACTCTCGTTAAATCGACTCCTTTATTGAGTTAGGTAGTACTAGGAGCGAAATCTGAATGAAAAATTTTGGTAGGGAAATTAAGGTTACTCCGAAAGAAATCTTTTTTTTTTCTTTTTTATAGGAGAGGGGGCAAACGAGCATGCGGCTCACCTGATGGTAAGTGACTACCGCTGCCCATGAACAACTGCAACACCAGGGGAATCGCAGATGCGTTGCCGGCCTTTTAAAAAGGAGTACGCTCTTTTCTTGAAGGTCCCTAAGTCGTATCGGTCCGGAAAAATCGCTGATGGTAATCGATTCCACAAGGAGGTCGTGCGAGGAAGAAAACATCTTCTAAATCGCACAGTGGTGGACCGCCAATCATCCAGATGGTGTGGATGGTATCGGGAGTTCTGCCGCGATGTGCGTTCGTGAAATTTGGCGGCTGGGATTAATCCGAACAATTCCTCAGAGCACTCCCCATGGTAGATGCGAAAGAAAATGCAAAGGGATGCAACATCTCTTCGCAGTGCCAATGAATCGAGCCGATCGGAAAGGGCTCGGTCGTCGACAATTCGAGCCGCTCTGCGTTGGATGCGATCAAGTGGAAGGAGCTGGCACTGGGGAGCCCCTGCCCAGAGATGGGAACAGTATTACATGTGAGGCCGAACTTGCGCCTTGTAAAGTAGCAGGCGGTGTGCCGGCATGAAATACTGTCCCGCTCTGCTGAGCACGCCAAGCTTTTTAGAGGCCAATTTGGCCTTCCCTTCCAAGTGACCACGAAACTGCACGTCACTCGATATGTCGACTCCGAGGATACCGATACTGGCTGAGGCAAGAAGGGGAGTGCCTTGAAACTGAGGAGATACGACAAAGGGGTTCTTTTTAGCGGTAAACGCGCAAACTTGTGTCTTCTGAGGATTAAATTGGACTAGATTTAGTCGCCCCCAATCCGAGACTTTGTTCAGCAAAGACTCGACTTCAGACACAAGTTTGTTCCGGTACTCAGCGACGTTTTCCCGAGAAATATTGGCACGGCCGGTGTATAGAGCATCACCAGTGCTGTCATCCGCATAGCAATGAATGTTACCAGTTAGCAACATATCATTGATATGCAGAAGAAACAGCGTTGGTGATAGCACACAGCCTTGTGGAACACCAGCGTTAATAGGCTTGTAGTCAGAGCATGCACCGTCTACAACGACCTTGATGCTCCGATCTGCAAGGAAGCTGGTGATCCAATTGCACAATTTCTCGGGAAGCCCGTAGGAAGGGAGCTTCGAAAGAAGCGCTTTGTGCCAAACCCGATCGAAGGCCTTCGCAATGTCCAGACTAACGGCCAACGCCTCCCCCTTGGACTCTACTGCCTCCGCCCATCTATGGGTCAGGTAGACCAGAAGATCACCAGCTGATCGACCCCGACGAAAACCGTATTGGCGGTCACTAATCAGCTGGTGATCCTCAAGGTACCGGATGAGCTGGCAGTTAATAATGGATTCCATTATTTTGGAGAACAAGGAGGTGATCGCGATAGGCCTATAGTTGGATGGGTCTGAGCGGTCGCCTTTTTTAGGGATCGGGTGGACAAAAGCTGTCTTCCATGAATTCGGGACTACGCCTTGGGAGTAGGAGTACCGGAAAAGACGCGTTAGCACCGGTGCCAACTCCGGAGCACACGTCCTCAGCACAATTGGGGGGATTCCGTCAGGCCCACTCGACTTCTGGATGTCCAGGGAGAGCAGTGCTTTGCGAACCGAGCGCTGTGAGAACAGCACATCCGGCATGGAGCACTCACACCGCGGGATGGTCGGCGGTGTTTTCCCCCCGTCATCAAGAGTCGAATTGGACGCAAAAAGGGAGCCTAAAAGGTCGGCTTTGTCTTTTGCGTCATGGGCCAGTGAGTCATCCTCCCTGTGCAGAGATGGTAGTGATGGCTTACAGAAATTCCCTTGGACAGCCTTGGCGAGAGACCAGAATGCACGGGTTCCCGAAGGAAGGCGAACTAGTTTCTCGCCAATTCTGCCTATGTGCTCTGACTTTGCCTTGGCAATAACTCTTTTGAAGGACCTGGAGGCGAAGTTATACTTCTTTTTAAGTGTGCTGGTATTTACATCCCGAGTCGCCGAAGCTGCAGCCCAGGCTTGATAACACTCCTGCTTACTGCGTAATGCAGTCTTACAGGAGCGACCAAACCAAGGCTGAGATCTGCCTCCGATGGGTACCACAGATGATGGAATAAATAGTTCCATTCCCTGTAGCACCACATCAGTGACAGAGTCAGCAACAGCGCTGGGATCATCCGGCGAGAAGCAAACCCGCCCCCATGGGTAGGATGCAAAGAAGGACCGCATTCCGTCCCAATCCGCCGACCTGTAATGCCAAACACGGCGGCAACCTGCAGAACGCAACCGCGAAGGGAGCGTGAGTGGCACCACACTCCGGATCAGACAATGGTCCGAAGAGCCGAGAGGGGCATCGACGGAAACCTGATATCCGTCCGGATGAGAGGTCAGCAGAAGGTCCAACAGGGAAGGTGTATGATCCTCCACATCTGGAATCCGCGTAGGCGAAGTAACCAGTTGTGTCAGACCATATGCCAAGGCAAAGTCATAAACAGATCTCCCCGCATGATCGGTTAGACGTGAACCGAGCCATTCGGCATGGTGGGCGTTAAAATCGCCAAGGATCACGATCTCTGCGGATGGGACCTGTTGTAGCAAGAAATCTGTAGCCATTTGGACGTGGTCGATGAGTCGGTCTGTTTCGGCATTACCGCTATGGGACCTATAGAGGCACCCGTAGACGCGCGGATGGTCGTCGCTGTCTACGCGTAGCCAAAGGATGGACAGGTCCGAACCTTCAAGACTGCCGAGGCGTTGAGAACAGATGTCCTCTCTGACATACACGCAAACTCCAGCCCGAGGCACAAAGGAATGCTCCAATTTGTACCCCGGATATTCACGGATAGCGTGGCAGGGGTCGCCTTGGTGTTCTTGCTCAGTTCGCCCCTAGCAGTAATGCTTTTGAGCGGAATTTTGCCCCCCCCCCCCAGAATACGCGGGACAGCCTGAGCACCCACGCTTAGGATCGAAATAACATGGTCGTGGATGCTCAGCGAGGGATTCTCCAGGGGTGCTGGTACCCTCCTGGGGTAGTTCTTCGTGTAATTCCGCTACCATGTTAATGGGGGGGGGGGGGAATTGGGCCTCCGGCCACCTGCACTCACCAGACGAAACGCAGAAGCAAAGCTTCTACTTCACGCCGGTATTCTGTGAGGTCGTGGTACCAACCCGGCTCGAGCCGGCCCATACATGCAACAGCAAAAACTGCTGCGTGGCTCTACCACCGTTTAATCTAAGAATAATCACATCAGTGTGAATCTAAAAACAATCCGATTTATAAAACGAAATACATATTCATCCTTTTTGCAGCCACGGTAAAAGTATAAATCGATTAGAAATTTTTACTTTACATTAAGTATATATGTAATAATGGTTATATTTTCATTTGTGGGTAATCAGAATTTTCACATTTTTCCATTCATCCATCCATTATAATTATTCTTAAATATTTTGTAATATTATATTTTTTATTTTTAGTATCACCAGCCTCTCATGGGCGGGGGCTTGGAGAATATCTCCAAAATACAACCTGATATATATATATATATATATATATATATATATATATATATATATATATATATATGTAATATTATGAGATCTATTAGGATATATATATATATATATATTTATATATATGTAATATTATTAGATCTATTAGGATGACCGGGTGCCGCTGAGCGCTTGGGAAACTTGATCCTGGGATGAGTAACATTTATTTAATAATTTCTGTATTTTAAATTTATGTAAAGGCAAGTCAAGCATTGAATCAGGTGTTTTGTTGGAAAATCGAATGCGTTTGCCTGAGCAACCTTCAGAATCGACAGAGGATACAAAAGAGTCCATACCGAGTTACCAAAGTGTTACCAAAGTGTTACCAAGTGATTAGTAAGAGCTAAAGTTATTATCTGGAGCTAGACGCAAGACTATCCAGGCCGCAGCTCAGTATATGGTGCCCTGGAAAGGCGAATGGTGTTCCGCGAGTGCTGCGCGAGTGCTGAACGTACCAGAACCGTTCGCTGGAGCGCGTTTAGCTGGTTGGCCTGCGTCTTCAGTGTATCTGTGATACAACCTGCGCCATGTGCACAGTGTTTCTCGGAGTAGACTTGTGTTATCTGTAGCGCGTGTTAAGCTCTAGTAGGAAGTGTTGTATACTAATATCTCATTTGGACGATGTCTTCATTTCTGCAAAAACTTAGTCTGTATTTCATGGTCAGAAAAGGCCGACACGGTAAACTTACATTAAAGCCGGTAACGTTACTCTAGGCTTCACATGGGGACGTGTGAATTGTCAGGAAAGGCCGTGTTGGGAATGAGTAAAATAATAAAAGAAAATAAGAAAAATTGAGGATGGCAACACTGCTGTGCAGCCATTGTTAGATCGGTCCGTGTTTGCTTCAGAGTAAATTCTAATACGAGTAACATTATTTTATTTAAATCATTTTGAGAATAGTTTCTAACATCAGAAGTGGAATAGTTTCTAATAATATATATACCATGAACCTTACCGTGTAGTGGCGGTCAAGAATATCAACTACTCCATATCCTCCCGTGGGTGTCGTAAAAGGCGACAAAGGGAAACAGGCAGGAGATGGGCAGCAGCATCTTCTTGATAACAACAAACTAACAATAAAAAAAAACTGCGGTTGCCAACCCGCTCGCCAAGCGTGGCAACTATGGCAAATACCCCCCTATGAATGACAGTAACAAAGAAATGGCCCCCAGTCCCCGGCGGCCCCGCTATTCCTGGCTACGGTGGCGACCATGGTAACGGCGGGGCAGGGGGTGCTAAGAATCTCCGGTGGAGGTTCGGTTGCCACCTTAGACGACTCGACCTGGCAACGTAGAACGCACGCACCCTGAGGACTGACGAGAAGATCGTGGAGCTGGAAGAAGAGATAGACAAGTTGCGCTGGCATATTATAGGATTATCCGAAGTCCGAAGAGAGGGGGAGGACACGGTAATCCTCGAATCCGGCAACTTGCTCTATCACCGGGAGGGCAACCATCTGTCCCAAGGAGGTGTCGGATTTATCGTCCACAAGTCTCTCGTTAACAACGTTGTAAAGATCGGTAGTATGTCGACGAGGGTTGCGTACCTTATACTCAGAATCACCAAACGGTATTCGCTGAAGGTCATACAGGTTTACGCACCAACCTCGGCACACCCCGATGAGGAGGTGGAGGAAATGTATGAGGATATCTCTAGAGCCATGCATTCCTCCAGAACCCAATATACGGTGTTAATGGGAGACTTCAATGCAAAACTAGGCACAAGAGAGAACGGTGAACTGAAAGTAGGGAAATTTGGAATAGGGCAACGGAACCCAAGGGGCCAGCAGCTGGCCGACTTCATGGAGAAAGAGGGACTCTTTATGATGAACTCTTTCTTCCAGAAGCGGCCCCACAGGAAGTGGACCTGGTCGAGCCCCGACGGTTTAACAAAAAATGAGATTGACTTCATTATGACGACCAGACGACAACTGTTCAGTGATGTCTCCGTGATCGCGAGGGTGAAAACTGGTAGCGATCACCGAATGGTTAGAGGCACACTGAACCTAAACGTTAAGTTGGAAAGGTCTCGTCTAATGAAGTCAACGCTCCGTCCCCCTCGTACTTTGTTCCAAAGTCCCGAAACCTTTCAACTCGAGTTACAAAACCGTTTTCAGTACCTAGAAGACTGCAATGAAGTGGACGATATGAATGACAAGCTCGTGGAAACTGTCCATGCGGTCGGAGCTAAGTTCTACAAGACCCGCCGCAGAAGAACACAAAAACTCTCCGATCACACTCTTAATCTCATGGCTGTTAGACGGGAGATGAAACTACATTCTTCAACAGACTTGACAGCATACAGGCCTCTGAACAGACAGATCTCCAAATGCATGCGGCGGGACTTACGCAACTTCAATACAGCTCGTATTGAAGAAGCGATCGAGCGGAACCAAGGCTCCAAAGTCTTTGCCAGAGATCTGTCTGCCAGAAAGAGCCAACTGTCAAAGCTGAAGACAGAATGTGGCAGCATCGTTTCCGGGACACCTGAGATTTTGAGTGAGATTGAGAGGTTCTATGGGCAGTTGTACACGTCATCGTTGGAGCCACACGCAAGTGTGAGTAACGATCCAAGAGCGAGTCTCATCCGACACTATTCCGAAGATATCCCGGATGTCAGTCTGAGCGAGATTAGAATGGCTCTCCAGCACCTTAAAAACGGTAAGGCCCCAGGCGAGGAAGGAATTACAGCGGAGCTTCTGAAAGCGGGTGGAAAACCGGTACTTGAAGTCCTTCAGAAGCTCTTTAATTCCGTCCTCCATGGTGGCATTACACCGGAGGCGTGGAGCAGAAGTGCGGTGGTCTTGTTCTTCAAGAAAGGCGACAACGCTCTCTTGAAGAACTACAGACCGATTTCCCTTCTGAGCCGCGTCTACGTGCTGTTTTCGAGGGTCATTACGAAACGTCTCGCGCGCAGACTTGACGACTTCCAGCCTCCCGAACAAGCCGGTTTCCGAAAGGGTTTTAGCACCATAGACCACATACATACCCTTCGGCAAATTGTACAGAAGTCCGAAGAGTACAATTTTCCACTATGTCCGGCGTATGTGGACTATGAGAAAGCCTTTGATTCCGTCGAAATTTGGGCGGTGCTGCAGTCCCTTCAGCGGTGCCAAGTTGACTGTCGGTATATCGAAGTGTTGAAGTGCTTGTACAGTAGGGCTACGATGGCTATCCGAGTACAGAACCAGAGTACGAAACCTATCCAATTGCAGAGAGGTGTAAGACAGGGTGACGTCATATCCCCGAAACTCTTCACCGCTGCATTGGAAGACGTTTTCAAGCTTCTGGACTGGAAAGGATACGGTATCAACATCAATGGCGAGTACATCACTCACCTTCGATTTGCCGACGATATAGTCCTTATGGCAGTATCGCTGGAGGACCTAAGCACTATGCTCAATGACCTCAATAGTGTTTCCCAACGGATAGGTCTTAAGATGAACATGGATAAAGCAAAGATCATGTTTAATGTCCATGTCACACCTATGCCGCTAGTTGTTGGGAACACTAGGCTCGAATTTGTTGACGAGTATGTTTACCTGGGACAAATAGTCCGACTAGGTAAGTCCAACTTCGACCGAGAGGTCAATCGACGGATTCAACTCGGTTGGGCAGCGTTCGGGAAGCTACGACGCATCTTCTCGTCAGACATAACTCAAAACCTTAAAACGAAATTTTACAACCAGTGCGTGTTGCCAGTGATGACTTACGGAACTGAGACGTGGTCCTTCACTGCTGGCCGTATGAGAAAGCTCAAGGTCGCTCAGCGAGCTATGGAGAGGGCTATGCTCGGAGTTTCTCTGCGTGATAAACTTAGGAATGAGGATATCTGCAGTAGAACCAGAGTAACCGACATACCCCAACGGATTAGTAAGCTGAAGTGGCAGTGGGCCGGCCATATAGCTCGAAGAACCGACAACCGATGGGGAAGAAAGGTTCTCGAGTGGCGGCCTCGTACCGGTAGGCGAAGTGTAGGGCATCCCCTCACGAGATGGAGTGACGACCTGGTAAGACATGCGGGAAGTCGATGGATGCAGGTGGCTCAGGACCGTGCTTTGTGGCATTCTTTGGGGGAGGCCTATGTTCAGCAGTGGATTTGTGAAGGGCTATAATGATGATGATGATGATGAACCTTAGGTAGTGGTAGGCTCACTCACAAATATAGAATTATCTAAAATTTTCGAACTGAATGTACTATAATAATGGGCTATATAACTGTTGGCGACGCGCTTAAAAAATATTTTATCATTTTATAGCTTGAAACAGAAACAGAAACTTTTTTACTCAATATATATTATAAATAATACTTATATAGTCACTCTTTTGTTTAATTACCACTGGTTCGGAAAAAAACCTATGTCCTGGGTAGAACCAGCAAGAAACCCAGCGGGACTTTTTTTTAAATATCAGATTACAATCATGTATGTTACACAAATTAACAACACAACAAATAAGAAATAGCTTGGTAGCGATCACCTCATTTCCAGGGGTTATTATCATTCATAAATTCCTTAATATTATAATAATGTATTTAATTGTTTGACATTTGGAGTCATGAATTTCATATATTTGGTTTTAGTGCCATTTAAATGCAAATTATTAACATTGAACCAATTTACTACTTTAGATATAGTATTATCTACTTCGTCATATTTTAACAATTGTCGACTTAATTTGAAAATTGAAGAAGTGTCATCTGCAAATAATACTATATCATGGTTATCCCCTACTATGTAAGGTAAGTCATTAATGTATACAAGAAACAGAAAGGGGCCGAGAATTGAGCCTTGAGGCACGCCCATTTGTACCATCGATCCGAAAGAGCTCATATTGTTAATGACAACTTTTTGCG